>CM050167.1:92342356-92770829 GCA_027410445.1 Discoglossus pictus
TTGGACACTGGATTCTAAGCTCAAAGACAGGGCCCTCCATCCTTTGCAACAGGTTAATGTTGCTATTGTTTTGCCTTGATTGGCAAACCCATGTATAGCGCTATGGAATATGTTAGCGCGTTACAAATAAAAAATAATACAAAAGCATCTGCTTTCAATATGTGTGTCCTACAACTGACATTGACCAGACATTTCTGGGTGTTTTAACAATTTTAAAAATTGATAAAAATGATTTTAAGATGTTGTAAACTTTCCTTAAGGCTACCCCACAAGGAAGCTTGGCACACAAGCTTGCTCCTCCCTCTACCAGATCCTCTTCTCAATGAAAATAGTTGAACATAGTCACTCGGACTCATTGAGAAATAAAAACATCTTAAGGTATGATCTGTGATTGGCTGATAAGCAAACATGGGATTCTTACTTGATCAGGGATGTAGTGGTGGAACCATTTAGACATTGCTTCCTTGTGAGGCAGCTATAGGTTGAGTTTTAGTCCATCTTACAAACAACCATTTTTGTTTTCTACAAATAAAAAAAAAATAAGGAGCTGCAAGTGGGGAGTTGGGGGGGGGGGGGGGGGTGCACAAATCTGTATGGTCTAGGGCAGCATAATTTATCTAATTACACCGTAGGCCATGGGTGTAGGAACTGGGAAGGATGGGGGGGGACAGATTTTCTATGTTTGTATGTATGTATATATAAGCTATTTTACGGCCTATGTATGCAATGAGCTGTATCCCCCTCACAATTATTCTGGCTCCTACACCCCTGCCGTAGGCCTTATGACACTGGGCCCCTTTTGTACAAATATTTTGCTTGCATATTGAAGTTATTTATTGCAGTGTTCATTTCCTGTCTTTTATCTGTCTTGTAATTCATTCATGAAAAATGTAAATACGCTGTGTACCCAGCTGTGTAACATATACAAATATGTACATATCTGCACAATTAAAAATAGCTCAAGCTATCTCAATCATTGCTAAAATGTTCTCATTAATTGTTTTGCTCTATAATTTACATCAATTTAATTAGTATAAAAGATAATTGATATCTGACAGATTATTTGTATAATTGAACTGACTAAACTGTAGCTCTATATTTATAATGATTGCAAAACATCCAATATTAGCTTTATCCTCCTTGCCTTGGACGCATTCAGATTGTAAGCTCTATGGAACAGGAATTTACTGGGTCTGGAAAATTTGTCAAGTTTTCACCTTTGTCAACTTTTTGAATTATATATTCATCACAAGCTGAATGCCTTGAATACTCCTGTTAGATGCAAATCTGTTTATTTACAAAGTCATAAGTTTCTCAATTTATTACTATGACAGCTAATGGCTTAATTAATTAATTGCTGATTAAATGCCATTGCTGGAGCTGTAAAGCATTACCTATTGAAAGCTTCATTTCCTGCCTGATTTCATTGACCATTAATGTTTACTTACCTACTAATATGTTACTATGGCTACTGTGTATAATTGATTACTATGACAACTAATTGTTTATTTAGTTAATTGTTTGAGCAGTGAACTTACTTGAACTGCAAAGGATCATCTGTAGACTTGAAGCTCTGCATTTACATCTATCAGTAATCTTCAGTATTTTGGTTTATTAAGTGAGGGATCTGCAACCAATGGGGTACAGTCCTGCAGACCATTAAATTCGGGCTACACTTTAAAACATAGCCCGTATCATAGAAAGTAGGGCTTACGGCTATTAAATTAACATTGTAAACCGACCCACCGATGACTTGCGGGTTAAAATGCACGGATGGATGAAAAGTACCTACGGTACGTGGAACGTGGAACTTCGCCGCACGCAACCATTTGAAATTTCAAGCCTGTGACCCTTCAAATTCTAATATTGCTATTAAATTGGAACAAAGTCGCCCGGGAGCTAGCCCGTAACACACAAATGGAGGCTAAAGCCCAACAAGTGCTGGGGAGGACTCGCAAAGGCTTGTATAGCCCTTATGTATGCTGCAGGAGCAGCATGAGACCCCTACTCTGGCACCAAACCTCCCTCCGGCCCCTAAAGCTCCCTAAGTAAATGCCCATGCTGCAGGGGTCCCGATCGGGAACCCCTCAGGCTCCCAAATTTCCCCTTTGCTGCAGGAGTCCCGATTGGTGGGGAGCTCCTCAGGGGTGGAGCTCTGTTAGTTTTTTTAATTTTTAGAATGTCAAGATTTTTTGGGGAGGGCCCTGCATGGAACGAAGTACTGAGGACCGGGGCATCGCTGGAGGGGCATTTTGGACAGGTAAGTTGACCATTAAGCCATTATTATATCACATGTTGTATGTATTTGTGTATTAACTGTAATGTGTGGCAGAACCTGTGGACAGTTTTGGAGGGCGCGGTCTGGGAAGAAGAACTGAAGACCAAGGATCGATTGACGTCGCTGGATGGGGCATTTTGGCCAGGTCAGTGGTCTACTTAACCTATTTTCAGTAAGTCTGTTTTTGTTTTTTTGTAATGTAGGTTTTTTATTTTGTGTTATGTAGATTTTTTTTTATGTAATGTAGGTTTCTTTATTTTATGTAATGTGTTTTTTTATTTTGTGTAATGTAGGTTTTTTATTTTCAGTAATGTCATTTTTTATTTTCAGTAATGTAGTTTTTTTATTTTGTGTAATGTAGGTATTTTTGTTTTCTGTAAATAGCAGGGGTTTATTATTTTCTGTAATTAGTGGGGTGTTGTGGGTTTTAATAGGGGGTTAGCTAGTTAGTGTAGGGGTTAATAGGACAGGATAGAGGGGGGATAATTGGATAGGGTAGAGGGGGATTAATAGGATAGGGTAGAGGGTGGTTAATAGTATAGGGTAGAGGGGGTTAATAGGATAGGGTAGAGGGGGGATAATTAGTTAGAGTGGGTTAATTTAGATTTATTCGTTTATTAGGGTGGCTAATAGTGTAACAGTATTGGGTAGTGCTTAGACTTAGTGTCACGAGGGTCCTGGAGGACCTTCATGGCACTTATAGTGTTAATTGTGAGGGTTAATTATTGTCACAATTATATTGTGAATTGTGAGGGTTAATTATTATCCCAAAAGGGTCTGTATAGACCCTTATGGGACTGATGGGCTTAATTAGAGGCTCATGAGGCTCTATCTAGAGCCCCATGAGTGATGGGGTTAATTTTAGGTGCCAGGGGAGTACTTATAGTACCTCGGTGGCAGGGGTTAATCTTTTAGTTAGTGCAGGTCCATTAAGGACCTTTAAGGTCCTTTCAGGTCTGGCAACGCGTGAATTTTTTAATATTAAATGCAGCGGGGGTCCTAATCTCGCTGCAAGGGGTGATGTAGGGATACTGCGGCATAGGGGGGTTAAATTTAGGTGCCAGGGAGGTACTTTGAGTACCCCCCCCTACAACAAGGGTTCAGTGTTTAACTGCCATGGGGGTCCCAATTGGCAATGGGTAATGTCTGGAGCCTGCAGGGGTTCCTGCAGGCTTTCATCAGCCATGCAGGCAATCTCTGTTGCCATTGGCTTTGTCTAACCCGTTACTACGGGTTTCACTAATTGATCCTGTTCACGACCGCACATCCAACGTGCGACAGACTGGGTTACGATAGAGCGTCTCCGGCCTGTAGCTCGCAGCCTCTTTCAATTTAATAGCCCCATAACACAGGAGATTTTCAAGCCCACAGACGTTGCAGGCCTCACGTTGCACATACAGGGCTACAATTTAATGAGGCTGCTGATCAGCTTGTGGAGTTTTTGGTAACTCCTAAATTTCAGATCATTCAGATTACAGCAGTGATTTCAGAACTGTGTCGGTTTGCTTACATCTGTGTTCTTTGCAACTCATATGACCACGCCGTCATGAAAACACACAAACTATAGGTGAATTCTATAATTTTTGCACAAGTATTTGATCTTTCTAAATAAGTGAATGGTTTATTAAATATATTGACCTCTCATTTAACATTCAACATGGTCTGGCTATTTAAATATTAATGTTTGCAGACATCTGTGATAGATGATATAATTCAGTGGGCCAACTAAGATAAGATACTTTATAACTCCTGCTTACTTATGCTCTTATTCATACTTGAGTCTTTATATATATATATATATATATATATATATATATATATTTATACATATACGCATATGCCTAAAAGGAGCCATGTATAAAGTGGCTTTGGATTTAAGACTGGGATGTATTTAAGTCTGATTTGCATGTCCCCACCCAGTCTCAGGGAGTGCAGTACAATGATTGAATTTCTGGGAAACTTGAAACGAGAAATCAGTATTTTTACTTTTTTAGACATTCAAATGGGGTTACAAATGTACTTTTCATTTTCTGTATGGTGGAGAGCTCCTATCACTCTTATGCTTGCCATAAGCTAAATTATTTTTGTGGTAAACTACGTCCCCACAAAATCTTCTGCACAAACTAGGAACCAGACCCACAATGATGAGATTCATTAACATTAAAACATTGACTGTCTGTGGGTGGGTTTCCTGACTTGTTCATAATCCAATCCTATGCTTTGCTAAAATGCTGTTTAATACACTGATCATATGCTTAAAAGGAGCAGTGTATAAAGAGGTCTTTGGATTTAAGAGTGAGATGTATTTGTATGTTCCCACCCAGTCTCCCAGAGTGAAGTACAATGTCTGTATTTCTGGGCAACCTGAGTGAGAAATAATTTATTTAACATTTGTCTGGCTCTCTGTGACCTTATGGACCAATGCACACCTGGAACATCTGTCTATGACTCTGGTTGTTCCTATCTATAAGTTTTTCTTGGCAAAGATACAGGAGTGGGTTGCCAGTTCCTTCTACAGTGAATTGCTATTTGTCTGATCTCTCTGCTATGACCTGCCCATGGTGGGTGGCCCTACAGTTCACAGCTTCATTGAGGTACACAAGCCCCTTCACCATGACAAGGTAGCGATCCAGAGGGGGATTTATATATACATACACATATACAAATATATAATGTTATATGGGAATAGTGTGGAATTGTTTTATCCTCCTCTGTCCTGATATGTTACAGGAAATTAAGGGCAGTGAGCCTTATGGATCTCTGAACTGCAACATATTGTGCTTTTGTTTTCTTTGATCTAAAAGGGAAACTAAAGTTTTCTGGATTTCACTAGGAATACAATATATATATGTATCCATTTATTTTTATGTACTTTATTTTATTAAGAAGTGCTATTTTTAAGCAGAAATAGAGAATTGGAGAGAGATATAGAGAATATGGGCATAGAGGTCTGATGGATGGACTATTTGGGATAATTATTATAAAACAAATTCTTCATTGGAGGATGTGGCATCTTAACTTAGTATTGTGATAAGTATTAATAACTATACTTTGAATGATAACAAGATCTTTACTCCTTACCACCCCTCAAAATAAAAAATGAATACATAAATAAAAAATGAAGTGCTAATAAGGTTTGTTTTGTCTGTCTGTCTAAAATCTTACAAATAGTTCCTAATTGGTTTCTAACCCCCCGCCCCCCGCTGCAGCTCACGAAGACAGTATACTACGTCTAAGTACAAGGGTTGTACATTGTCATTGTAATCAGTGGCTACATTCTGCAACATGCTGCTTGTGTATTCTTGAGCTGCATGAACTGCAGGCCAACCCAAACAGGTACAATATGCATTTCTTAATAAAATATATTACATAAAAGCAAATCTATACGTAAGTGTATTATATTCCTAGTGAAACCCCAAAATTCTCTATGTCCCTTTAATGTAAATCAGATAACTGGGTCTGCATGAGTTCTTGTTAACACATTTTTATCTACCTGTCTGTTGTTTTACTGTTATTTATTTTTCAATTAATATAAATTATTTTCCATATGTAAAATGTATAAATCATGCTCTTTCGAATGTTTGACAGAACGTTTAGACTACGATGGTCATTTAAAGGCTGAGGTATTATCTGTACATTATTTTACAATATCAGTGGTCAGTTTCTCTTTACAGTTATACGGGATAATAGAGTCCCTTTAATAGACTGATAAACCACACATTGAAATCCTACTTGGAAAAAACGGCGGCAGATTTTCCAACAATGCCACCTGTTCTGCTCCCTACTTAACATGCAAAAATATTAATCTATATGATAACATATAAAGTTTGACTCTGTTTTAACACCACCTTCTACACAATAAATCTTCTCATCTGGTTGACTTAACCAGCGATGCATTTTTCAGTTTTTATGGCACTCATAAAATTTAGAAATGGACCATTTAGATTCTCCTACCAGTAATTTTTACGACTTCTTAGTCACTGACATATTGCGTTTCGCCCCCCCAAAAAATGTATTCTTTCAGGTCTCAGAATTACATTTTTACATCAATTTATTTTACAATGAGTAGAATCCACTCATCCTATAACCAGCACGGTCAAGAGAATTTATTGAAAGTTTATAGGGTTTATTAAAAGGAATGGAATCCATTAGTATGTGAGTCAAAGCTGTCTATTTTATTGACCAAATCTCACTTTCCACACAAAATTATTACAATCTAACTGTATTTTATAGTATCGGAGCAGAAATCTGGCTTCCATTTACATTTTTCAATCACTGTTGCAATTGGTACCAGATCCACTGTTCAACAAAATACATTAGTATATGATTTATATGTACAGTAAAGTTATAGACTGATATCAAAAAGCGCCTTCATTTTAATGTTGCTGCCGTGCATGCATATTTTTGATTTATTAAGTGTCCCATTTTCTTTCCCTTGGAAAAATGTGACTTGTTATGTTATGCTACAAAGCTGATTTATCCATATATCAAAGATCTTCATTTCTTGATAAATCAGACTGTAGGATAATATAGCATTAAACATTCCCTGTTATCAAAGAGTAAATAAATGGTTCACACATCATATTGGTGTTAAATAACAATTCTGGAATACACTCTCAGTTTAAATAACAGTAATGCTTTAAATTATAAGGCAACAATACGGAAAAACTTGCTGAAAGGTTTCTGTGTCCCTTCAAGATATCTGGGTCCAACATTTTGTCTTGATCTGGAGCATGATGTGGCTAAATGAGCCAGTCTTCCGAACACTCCAACACTGCTTATAAAATACACTACCAGGAATAAACATTGCAAACTCAATTCTAGTTGAGCTCAGGCCTGAGAGAGGAGGAGGAATAACTTTGTTGTTGTTTAGTCGTTCAGCCATGTCCGACTCTCTGTGAATCTATGGACCACAGCACACCAGGCACATCTATCAGCAACTGCCCCTTTCAGCTCCATCAAGCTCATGGTTATTGCTTCAATAACCTCATCTATCCATTTCCACTTCTGCCATCCTCTTTGTGTGCCCTCAGTCTTTCCCAGCATCAGAGTATTAAGAGAATCCTGCCGTCTCATGATATGGCCAAAGTATTTGAGCTTCAGCCTCATGATCAAACCTCCCAGGGAACAGTTTGGCTTGACTTCCATAATACTGATTTATTGCATATTTTACTCTTAGCAGTCCAATGAACTCTAAGCAGTTCTCTACAACACCACAATGGAAAGGCGTCAATTGCTTGGCGCTCAGTCTTCTTTGTGGTCCAGCTCTCACATCCATGTGTTACTACTGGAAGTACTATAGTTCTAACTATGCTGCCTTTTGTATAAGTCCCTTTCTCTCTCTCTCTCTCTCTCTCTCTCTCTTCTCTCTCTCTCTCTCGCTCTCTCTCTCTCTCTCTCTCTCTCCCCTATATATACATTGGTGGGCACATTTGCAAGTCCCAGCTCCGCTCCCCAGAATGCAGTGTAATAACTGTATTTCTCGGAAGTCCGAGATGGAAGCAGGTTTTTTAACTTGTTTTAGACATTCAAATGTGAACACAGATGTACTATTTATTTACTATATATATATATATATATATATATATATATTATATATTGTGTGAGCTACAGACTCTTCAAAGCTCTCTTTCCCCAGGAGGTCTGAAGGATTTAAATTCCTGAGCAGTTGATTAGCATCACCTGAATAGAGCAGATTCAAGTATGAAGCTGGGAGTTGGGTGGGGCTGTTTGTACTGAAGATGTGAGGCCTCTGAGTTGTTGTTTTTGTAGCCTGCAGTTTGTGAAGCTGATGGTTTGGACTGAGTTCTCAAATGGCCTGAATTGAATAGAGAAAAACACACTGAAATGTTTGCGGAGTTTGGGCTGAAAGTAAGAGACACAGTGTTTTGTATGAAACTGGAAAAAGACACAGACAGACGGACCACAACGTGGTACTAATGATGATTCTGCAACAGAGTGCACAATTGTAGCTCTAAAGGACGACAGGCCATTGTATCTAAAAAAGTATTGTAATGTTTGTTTTTGATTATTGTGGTAAACTACATCCAGACAAAATCTACTGCACAAACCAGGAGCAACCCCACACCGACGAGTTGCATTAACATCTAAACATTGTCTCATGGTCCCCTCCAGGGTCCTGCAGAGGCATTAAGATTCATTGGTTTCTAATTAAAAAATAGCTGTGACTTTTTTCCTAAATAACTTTGCTCTTAAACACAAAGGTTTCAAACATATATTTTTTGTTGTTGTGCAGTGGTCCTTTAATCTTCAAGTTTCTCTAAAAGGATTGTACTTTTAAGCCCAGGGATATGCTTTTTAGTTGAACTTGATGATATTATTAGGCGCATTGTAATCTGGCTCTGAATCAAGAGAAATGGGCAGTAGCCCAGTGAGAGCAACATGTTAATACATAGCCTTAAAAAAGTATATTTATTAGAAGGGCGGATTAGTGCCAAAACAGGTGGGAAAATTGAGCTCTCCTGAGTTTTTTCTAAAAAAAAAGCTCTTCTAGCTTAATTTGCAAATAAGCAGTTGTGGCAGATACACAAGCAAAGCCACTGGGGAATGGAGAATTCATTTTCCCAAACAGACAGCGGGCATGGCATAACATATTTTAAACGTGTTTATTAAAAAATAGGTAAATGCAATGAAATATCCTGTTCAATTTGCTATACTGCTGTAAAACTACAGATCAGTTTGGATATTTTTATATTAGGACTTTTTCTCATAGAAACCACAGATTTGCAGGAGATAAAAAACAAAAATCTCAATATAGTCTACCATTTTATTGTCATAAAGAGGCTTGGCTTAACACAATTTCATGATAGTCTTATTGCTTATCACAAGCATGCTCATATTCTCATACACAAGTGCTCTTATTTGGAAAGTGTGCCCTTACAGAAGTTCAATTATATACAAAAAAAGATATAGCTCTTGAATTTTTTACCCAACCAGCTCAGCATTCTTAAGTGTCAGTAGCAAAAATGAGACATACAATTGGCAGATTCTTCTCTCCACAAACATGGAGGAGCAACTGGCAAACTAGGGCATATTTCATAACGGTAACATAATTAATCCTCTGTAATATAAATTAATCTTAAAGGCATATCTAAATTTCCTGGATTATGAATGCAACTGATAGAGGAGAATCAGTAGTTGTATGAAAAAATGTTTGCATAATTTCAGGTAGCTGATACATTTGTATCAAGCTCTGGGGTATCTGCTGTGCTGTAAAGTCTATTTGTCAAAAAAGGTCAAAGTCTGGCTGCTTCTCCTCTGTGTACTTGGTTATGTAACCTCCCTGTGGGTGTGCAAAACTGGATTTTGGTTTCCTGTCTATAACTTTGTAAGTACATTGAACTTTTCTATATAACATATATTTTTTCTGATAATCACTGGCCTGTTTCTTTCCAAACATTTGAAACCCAGGAATCCTATATATACTTTTACATTTAGGTGAAACTTGCCCTTTTTACTTGTTTTTTCCTTTGCCACATCCTTGGCAGACTGTTGTACTTTTCTACTATCCTTTCTGTTTTACCTGTAAATCTTCCAAATTCAAATCATGAAAATTTAAAATATTACTCCCCAGAAATGTATTAAATTCTTTTATCATGTCTGCCCTCTTACTTTTACCCCTCTGGGCCCATACATATTAATATTATGAAGTATGTCCCTATATGGTTTGTCCTTTGGACCATGGATCATTTTAGTTGCCTTTCATTTAAATTGCATCTAATTTATTAATATCGCTTTGAAGGTACGTTCTCCAAACTGGATACAGGGTATAAAGCAGGTTTGAAGTTGATTGGCCAATCAGTAATGCTTAGTCATTTCACCACTGAATGGAAGTGGAAAAAATATATAAACAGTAAATGAAAAGAGAATGTAGACTGTAAAGCAGATGATGCTCAAATGAAATGTGATGGGGGTCAGTGTACTCAATCTACAGCCCACTGGGAGGTAAACTCAGGCAGCCTCCGGGTGGATAAAGCCAGGTGGTACTCTGCCCAGATACAGGAGCGCATCAGTGCCCGGACCACGGCCTCCCAGGACAAATGTACCTGCTCTGTCAAATACTGTTTCCTGGACATATAAATAGCCAGCATGGCTAATCCCAAGAGCAGGTTGATGCGAAGGTCCCTAGCAAACTGGAGATGGTGTATGAAACAAGGATCGAACATGACCCATCTTTAAAGTCCCAGTCAGAGGATACCCTATATCTCCAACTGGTTGTAGAGAATCAACTGCAAAATAAATTAAAAATGAAATAAGGAAACAAAATTAAATACCCCAGGACAGTACTCAATCTACAGCCCATTGGGGGGTAAACTCACACATCCTCCCAGAGAACAAAACCTGGTGGTACTCTACCCGAATACAGTAGCGCACCAGTGCCCGGAACATGACCTTGCAGAGTAGTGGAACCTCCTCTGCCAGACACTGCATCCTGGAATTATAAATATCCACCTTGGCTAATGTGAGGAGCAGGTTAATGAGGAGGTCCTTGGCAAACTGGACATATTAATCTACAAAAGGTCCAACTATGGATCTATAGAATGGTATGAGTACCTCTCTTTTTCTGTTGCTAACTCCCCTTCTAATGGAGCCCATAGATCCTATTCACTTTCCAGTTGCATTGTTTGCCTACTTTCATCCAATATAAGACAACAAAATGCCTTACTGTTTTGCCGTTGACACCTCAGCTGTTAAGCTAATCCATGCACATATCATTCATTCAGAATAGCATAAAACTGGCACACTGCAAAATAAATAATTAGAAAGATATTCCACATCTGGAAAGAATATTAAGTCCTATAAATAAAAAATATACAGCTCTTGTAACATTTCATTCATATGCTCCAATAAATGTAATGACTATGAAATCACAGCATAATTTATGCACATATCATGTCACTTAGGCTGCACATACCATTCCCTGCCAATCTTTAATGAGCACTAATAATAATGCATTTAAATAATGCATGCAACATATAACCAGATATAGCGTGCCCTGTTCTCACTTGTTTGCTAATTGGACTTGCTAAATGGCATCGGAAGAGAGGTGGTAGGTTAAATTGTTTGTCCTGAGAGCAGTCTTCAATTAACATAGATTTAATGCCATGGCTAATTTTATGCATTTGAAGGATCAGTAGTCTAATACAGCCTGAAGTCATACAGACAGCTAAATATTTTGTGTAATCCTGTTTAAATGGTTCTCAGTTTAGCCAATTTTATGCTGTATTGTTCTCTTATTCCCATAAATGTTCCTATTATATTACAGTCAATAAAAAGTAGATTTCTAATTGGCAAAAAAACAACAACATTTTACACAGTGTTATATTTAATTTATTGTTTTCTAAGTTTAGACTGGGCGTTTTTGAATTGGAATTTAATGGAACATAGATTTTTACCATCAGGTAGAGGCTTTATAATCATGAGGGAAAGTTGTTTACATTTTGATATTAATGAAGAAATTACTAGGATATTGTGATTTAGGTACTGAGCAGCAACTGATTATCAGGACTAAATGAAGATGTGAAGAGCGAATGGACTGTTGCGGTCAGTATGGGGGAATGAACCATTGAGGATAAGGGTGTTACCAGCAGCAGTGCTACTGTTTGTATAACAGATGTACAGTCCCCAGGGATCACAACCATGGTAGGGGGCCCTCTACACTGGAAAAAAACATAGTTTATTAGGGAGAGAAGGGCAGATAATTATTTTTATAGAACTTGATCTGATCACCTAGAAGTGTTGTGACCAGCCACATAATATGTTTGGCTTTTTTTATTCACAACTAATATTTATAGTTTCCATGGTAGGGAAGATTTTGCACTGTGGGTCCTCCATTCATTAGCTATGCCAAAGATGTGCTTTCAGTGTTCAGAGAAAAGTTCAATAGGCCAAGAAAAAGTTAAATGCCTCTTCCCTTATGCTGTTCCTCAGCCCACAATCGACTTCTGTTATGGTCACCCATTGTATATAAATGGAATATGTTTTAATAATGTTGTTTTAAAGTTACAAATCATCTGCTGCAATCTTTGCTGTCCTACAAGCCAATATAGCTCTTGTTAGCATAATCCTATGATAGCCTGGCCATGTTGTTTACACCCACTGATGGGTATAAGGAATCCAAATAACAGTGACACCTCTAGTTATAAGGTAGCAGCCTGACCTGTGTCATGACATAAACTAAAGAACTAAAGAAAAAAAACAGTTTTAGAGATGTTGTAAACATACCCTAAATCTTATTCACACATTAGTTAGATTCAAATGCGTACCCTTCCCCCATCAGTTCACCTTTACAAAGAGGAAATCCCATCACAAAACACAGAATATTTTTTTCTGTAACTCACTGACAACTAGCAAAATAGGTTTGTCACTGTAAAGGATAACAAGTCCAGGGACAATTCTAGGATTAGATTAAGTAAAGGAGAATTAATCAATTATTATTTTCTGAGATACTACCAGTGCAAAGTGCTAGGGAGGCAGAAGGAGCTTAGGGAGGTTAATGCGTGGCTAAAGATGTGGTGCACTAAGGAGGGGCTATGGTTTTTTAGAGCACTAGGCTGACTTCTCACTTCAATACAATTGTCATGAATCAGCCAGGGGCCATCTTGGATTTGGAACTGTTATCTGCCACATGTTATTGAACAGAAGGTTTTGGGCTCCCAGAGCCACTGTTATAATGTAATATATTCAGGGCAGAGTCCCACTGTTATTGTTATGCATTGAGAGAAGAGGCAGTTTACCACGTCACCACTAATAAAGTCGTCATAACGCATTAAGTGGACTGACATGGGAAGTACTGCCTCATAACATGTGGGTTATAAATGTTGTAGTGGTAATATCTGTAAATATATTGTATTGGAATGTTGGAGCCATGTTGTGTGCAGTCATCCATATTGGCTGCATATGTAACCTGAGTTGATCACCCATCTGCCTTCCAGCTATCACCTAAAGTAAACACTTGAAGTGATAGCAATGCCAGAACAAAGGGGTCTGTACAGACATTGAGGCACCATAACCCAGGGGGTCTACAGGATTCTCACTCAGAGAATCAGGGCAAAGTCCAGAGGGCAGGGAGATGTTTCTCCCTTGAAAGCCTAAGATCAAATAAATTAGGTAGCCACACCTAGTGGGCGGACCTGGGAGGGAGTCTCATGGTTCCCACGTAGGGACCCCTGCCTGATTGGCCAGAGGCAGTTAGGGGCTGGCTAAAGGTAGCCCCTGCTGGTAATTTTGTATGCATGTTTAAAAGATGGTGTTTTCCAAAATAAAGGTGGTTGAGAGATAGTTTTCACATAAACAAGGTGTGAGACTATTTCTGTGTGTTGTATCCTGACTTGGGGAGTGGGTCTTGCTATGGGCCACTAAGTAACCTGGATCCAGTATCCTCTGCCTGTAGCGGTTGGGCCTTGCCCCTCTTCAGAGGCCATCTTTTGTGCCACAGAGAACAGGAACTACATGATTTTGCTGGGGTAGGTTTGAACTAGGTTCATATCAGGCCCCTAAGAAGAAGCAGATCGTGACATTTGGCTGGCAGCGGTGGGGATCTCTGTATAAAACACAGAAGGATGGCAGCTTATGAAGAGATGTCTGCAGCAGAGGAGGAGGAAGTGTCCAGACGGTATCAAAGATGAATGGAGGTAATGCCTGCAGGTTTTACTAAGGATCAGCAGAGGGAACTCTGGATACAAATCACACAGGAGGTAAAGGGGAACAGGAGAAGGGTAAGCAATGGCCCTGTCTCAGCTCCTGTGGAGGGGAAATGCTTATCCCCAGTAGAGATAGAGAATGTTCTGGTGACTGGAAAGGACTGTAGAGGAATGGGCCTTCTAAATAAATGGATGGCATTCCTGGGACTATGGCCAGGTCACAGGCTAATGGAATGGCTGGAAGAATTGGTATATGAGGAGGTCGCCCTGGAAGATCAATATGCTTATTGGGTTGGACCTGTTGGGATACATCATCATTTTTCATTGGGGCTGGAAAAGGCACTTTGGGACATAGTACATGGGGATCCAGACTGTGGCTTGGGGACAGAGAAAAGAAAGCTGTGTCTGTTTGCCAAGCGCTGTCACATGCTGGGACTGGAGACAGGCTCTCATACAGCTAACTTACTTTGGCCCTTTGATCCAACAGGAGCTACAGCTGGAGGTGGATTATATAGACTTACTGGATGAAGCATCCCTGGATGGTTGTTGGCCAGCCAGCTGGGAGGGCTCATGCCAGTCAGGCATGGAACAGAACCACCTAACAGGTGCTACAGAGACCCAGCTAAATATTGCTGAGGCTGGGTCAGAAAATAAATGTATGGACTATGGGGAGGGAAAGGAACTGGTTCTTAGCTACAGGGAACCAGGCCTCGGACAGCAAGAGTGCCAGGGGCACCAAGAGAGTGCCAGGGGCACCAAGAGCCAGACAGGGGCAGCAAGCTTGCCAGCCTTGGCAAATGAGCCGTGGGTGCAGTGTGGCACCATAGTAGAGGGTGAACCAAGTGGGGAGATACCCTGGATAACCAATGTCCAGAGGCCCACTGGAACAGACACCGCTCCAAAGGCCCAGTTAAACCTGGAGGACTGGGATAAGGGTACCAAGCAAAAGGTCATAGAAGAAGAGGGTCAGCTGAGGGCCCCAAAGAACCGGCTGGGTGGGAATTGCGAGATTCCCCAGCCTGCATCAGAGAGACAGAGCACAGTTACTCCACCAAGGGAAATAGAGGACAACCAGGAGGAGCTGTCCCAAGCTACAGATGTTCCGGATGCAGCAGGAAAGGAGCACCCAGGTCTTAGCATCATCACGGATGCTGGAGGTCAGCACAGCCCGGTATGTACTTTTCTGCAGTGGGTGTGTTGTTGGCCTCCCAACAGTAATATGATGTCTGGGGGGGGGGGGGGTAGTGGACTGTCCCCTTGTGGTCCCATAGGCCCAGAGACTGTGTTAGGGACCCCAGCCCAGCTGTGGGGACTGGCTGGAGGGAAAGGGGTTGCTATGGGACAGGGTTTGTTTTATGGGGCTCCCAAAAGTACTGCTTTGCCTCAGAAGGGTGTATGGGTGCAACCCACTGTGTCCCCAGTGACTTCCATGCTGCTGCCAAGAAGAGAGAGATGGGGTCCTGAACTCTTTGGGTGGGGGTTGCATGGGAAGAGCAATTTCCTCTGTACAGTCAAGGCAAGACCATGCACTGGGGGAGGCTTTGACGCTACACCTTGGGACTGTGTGCGAACGGACTGGAACTGGCATAGCATACAGACGGCCTGGCCAAACCAGCAGATTCATGACTATCAGCGTAGCTGGGAAAATTAAGGATGTTCCCTGCACGCTTGGGGAGGTGTTGTCATGAATCAGCCAGGGGCCATCTTGGATTTGGAACTGTTATCTGCCACATGTTATTGAACAGAAGGTTTTGGGCTCCCAGAGCCACTGTTATAATGTAATATATTCAGGGCAGAGTCCCACTGTTATTGTTATGCATTGAGAGAAGAGGCAGTTTACCACGTCACCACTAATAAAGTCGTCATAACGCATTAAGTGGACTGACATGGGAAGTACTGCCTCATAACATGTGGGTTATAAAATGTTGTAGTGGTAATATCTGTAAATATATTGTATTGGAATGTTGGAGCCATGTTGTGTGCAGTCATCCATATTGACTGCATATGTAACCTGAGTTGATCACCCATCTGCCTTCCAGCTATCACCTAAAGTAAACACTTGAAGTGATAGCAATGCCAGAACAAAGGGGTCTGTACAGACATTGAGGCACCATAACCCCAGGGGGTCTACAGGGATCCTCACTCAGAGAATCAGGGCAAAGTCCAGAGGGCAGGGAGATGTTTCTCCCTTGAAAGCCAAAGATCAAATAAATTAGGTAGCCACACCTAGTGGGCGGACCTGGGAGGAGTCTCATGGTTCCCACGTAGGGACCCTGCCTGATTGGCCAGAGGCAGTTAGGGGCTGGCTAAAGGTAGCCCCTCCTGGTAATTTTGTATGCATGTTTAAAAGATGGTGTTTTCCAAAATAAAGGTGGTTGAGAGATAGTTTTCACATAAACAAGGTGTGAGACTATTTCTGTGTGTTGTATCCTGACTTGGGGAGTGGTCTTGCTATGGGCCACTAAGTAACCTGGATCCAGTATCCTCTGCCTGTAGCGGTTGGGCCTTGCCCTCTTCAGAGGCCATCTTTTGTGCCACAGAGAACAGGAACTACATGATTCTGCTGGGGTAGGTTTGAACTAGGTTCATATCAGGCCCCTAAGAAGAAGCAGACCGTGACAACAATCTCTACAGCAGGGATGGATTGTTTCTTAATGATGAGGGAGCTTTTGTGCTAGGGGACAGGATGGTAGAAAGGCTGGAGGAGTTTTAAACTAGTAGGTGGGGCAGGAAGAACTAGATATAAGTAATGGGCGTAGAGAAGTGTAGAGGGTATAAGGGATGAATTAACAACAAATAGGGGAGGAGATGGTGGGAGTGGTAGTATAGTTAATAGGGAGGTAGTACTAAGTAACTTAAGTACATTGGCATGCACTTCAGAACTACAGACTCATAACATAAGGTGTATGCTTGCTAATGTCAGAAGCTTGCCAGGAAAAATGGGAGAGTTAGAATTATTAGCAATTAATGAAAAATGGAATTTAATAGGCATTACTGAATAACTGTTAATCTGGATGGTTATAACCTATTTAGAAAAGATAGAGGCAATGGTAAAAGAGGTGGAGGGATTTGTATGTATCTTAAGCCTGAATTTAAGCCTATAGTTAGAGAAAATATTCATGGCAAAACTAGTGATAAGTTGAATGTTTGTTAGTAGTGTTAAATAGCGGCAAATTCAAAAGAATATTAGTAGGAGTATGCTATAAACCCCCGCTGAAATGAGGAAATACAATTATTGTTACAGATTGGAAATGCAGCTAAGCATGGGCAAGTTCTAAAAATGGGAGATTTTAATTACCCTGAAATAAAGTGGGTAAATGAGACCAGCAGTTCAGCTAAGGGGAGCGGGTTCTTGAGTACACTCATTATATACCAGTGAGCCTTACTTCTGAGGTGGGGAAGCTTTTAGAAGGGTTAATAAGTGATAATATACAAGAATATGTCTATTTGAACAAGATTATAAGTAGGAGTCAACATGGATTTATGAGGGATAGGTAATCTAATTAGTTTCTATGAGGAGGTTAGTAGGAACCTGGATCAAGGCAATTCAGTTGATGTTTGGATTTTGCAAAGGCTTTTGATACAGTGCCACATGGGAGACTATTGTGCAAACTAAGAGATACAAGAAGTGCAGTAAATGTCTGCTCGTGGATTGAGAGCTGGCTAAAAGACAGGAAGCAAAGGGTTGTTGTAAATGGAACATACTCCGATTGGACTAATTTGTTAAGTGGGGTTCCTCAGGGTTCAGTATTAGGTCCTCTCCTTTTTAACATATTTATTAATGACTTAGAGGTGGGACTGGAAAGTAGTGTCTCCATTTTCGTTGAAGACACGAAGTTGTGCAAGGTAATTAAATCAGATAATTATGTGCTTTCCCTCCAAAGGGATTTACATAAAATTGAGGAATGGCAGATGAGATTTAATACAAATACATTTAAAGTTATGCATCTGGGAAGGAAAAATAGCCATGCAATTTATAATCTTAATGGAGCAAATATAGGGGTATCAGATATTGAAAGGGATTTGGAGTGCTTGTGGACAACCACCTAGGTAACAGCGCTCAAAGCCAAGCAGCAGCTGCAAAAGCAAATAAAATATTAGCATGTATTTAGAAGGGTATAAAAGCAAGGGAAGCAAATATAATTCTGCCACTATAAAAATCCCTAGTACGCCCTCATTTGGAATATGGAGGACAATTTGGAATATGGAGGACAACTTCATAAAAAGGACATTTTAGAGCTGGAAAAGGTACAGAGGAGGGCAACAAAACTAATAAGGGGAATGGAGGGGCTAAGTTATGAAGAAAGACTAACCAAATTAAACTTATTTTCTCTAGAAAAAAGGTGTCTAAGAGGAGATATATAAATACATTCAAGGTCAGTATAAAGATTCGTCAAGTGAGCTTTTTGTGCCAAGAGTTTTTAACTGACAAGCGGACATCCCTTGAGGTAAGAAGTAAAAAGATTCCACCTTAAGAAAGAAAAATGGTTCTTCACAGTAAGGGTGGTTAATCTGTGGAATTCTCTACCAGAGGAGGTGGTGACAGCGGATTCAATAGATAACTTTAAAATGGGACTGGATTTATTTCTAATTAAAAAGGGAATTCAGGGTTATCCTGGATATTTAGAGAGAGAGAGTATTGATCCAGGGAGAAATCTGATCGCCAGTATCTGGGGTCAGGAAGGAATTCTTTTTTTTCTCCTTTGAGACGATTGGCTAAGCTTCACTTGTTTTTTTTTCTGTTTGCCTTCCTCTGGATTAATGAATAATTTAAAAATAAAAATAAAATAAAATAATAATAATTAAATAGTTAAATAATTGATTAATAATTAATTAACAACTATTTAATTAATAACCAATCTGCATATTGCAGATCAGAGGAGATCTTGAAAGGTTGAACTTGATGGACTGAAAGTCTTTTTTCAACCTTAATTACTATGGCCCTCATTCTATTACCGGCCGTAAACCGGCCGTAAGGCTGCGATTCCTTGCAGGGGTTCAGTTAACTCGCGATTCTATTATACGGCCCCGCAAGGATCTCCTCTTATGGCCGGCCGCATATCTTGCAACCGGCCGTAAGCTCTGAAATCTTTAAACGGAAAAATAAATTCAAGCCTGCACTGTACAGCTCTGTAAATGCTAGGGATCATATTGGGGGACATGAGGATTAAAAGGAACCCCCTCTCAAGCTTGCACATCAGCCCAAACCCGAGTTCAAATTAACTGTTTATTTTCCGGCTGCGGCGTGGGCGGGTCTGAGGTGCTCCAAGCACTCTGGACTTTTACATGGATATTTTACGTATATTAAAAATAAAATATTTTACGGATTTGAGTATAGGGTAATTATGTGCTATTTTTGCTAACACTGAATATCACTTTATAGACTCCACAAAGTGCAGGATGGCTTTATTTGAGCTATTTTATGTGCTTAATTTCTGCTAGCAGGGACCTGTTTGCTGCAAGTAAGCTGCGGCTCGTTTTTAGCCTTGCAGACAGGGTTCCCGAGCAATAGAATCGCAACCAGGCTTTTCTTACGGCGGATTTCCTGGCGACCGTTTTAGATCAAAGGCTTTCCTCGGCCGCAAGAGATAGCAAGGCACCGGCCGCAAGCCTGCCGGAGTTCCCGGCTGGAGGGGAATAGAATAGCCGTAAAGCTTGCGGCCGGTCCTTGCGGCCCCGCAGCGGCTGCGGCCAATAATAGAATGAAG
Organism: Discoglossus pictus; assembly: GCA_027410445.1. Lineage (NCBI taxonomy): Eukaryota > Metazoa > Chordata > Amphibia > Anura > Alytidae > Discoglossus > Discoglossus pictus. The sequence goes on from CM050167.1 coordinate 92,362,006, forward strand.
CCCTATGTAACTATGTAACTATGTAATTAATGAAGCATATAAACTTGCTAGTGGGGTCGTTATTTTTCCACATTCCATGTTTTATTAGAAGAAAGTAACAGCAAAAACATATAGTTGTAATTATTAAAGGTTGTTATTAATACTGGACATACTGTAGGTCATGCCCACAATCTATATCCATATTGATCTTTGTTTTTTTGATTGAACACATATTTTTATCCCATATGTTTGCCATTTATTCTTTATTGTTTCTATTATTTAATTATTGGGGGGGCGGGATTTCTTCCTGTTCCTGCTTGTGTTTAAGAAATTGTATTGATGCAAATCAAGACTTTAAACAGATTGTTATTAGTGTCTTATTAAACTTGTTGTGACATACTTCACCATTTTAGGCCCTATGCGCTCGTCCTTTTTCTTTTTTACTTTTAAATTGTACTACTTTAATCCAAAATTGGTGGCAAGTATTAATTTTTCAAGCAAAGGACCAGTGTAACCTGGGTACAAACCTCACATATTTGTAAAATATGTAACAAACTAACAATATCAGTTGCTATGTAATTCAGAAGAAAAGCATTTTTAGATAAAATCTTCAATTTAGAAGACTTCTTTCGCCATGGGCATTTCCATCTCAGACTTAGTTCACCTGTAACCTGAGGTGAAGAGCTATCCTACTGGAAGTTACTCTGCTGTTTAGCACTATTTTCAAGTGGCAATCTTTCAATAGAACTCACTATTAAAGTTATATAATTCCAAGGTTCCTTTCAGGTGTCTAATCCTGCTAGGAACTAAGGCCCTCATGCTAATCCACTGGTGTAAATCGGCAGCAGGAGCTTTTTCCCCCTGTGTTACACATTAATGTAAACCTTTATCACACCCACATTACGGCACTTGGACGAAAATCCGTAAACAAGCTTTACGGATGAGAAATGGCTCCAGGAGCCAATGAAAAAATGAGATCATCACGATTATTATAATGAGTGAGAACAAGCGCCGTAACTGTGGCAAGGAACCATTATATTTGTATATGTACATATATATATTTTTTTATTTATTTATATTTTTGTAAATTAAATAGATGGGACAATTGTATTTGTTGCTTCAATTTATATAAATGTGTTTATTTTACGTATACAGTAAATATCATATATATACAGGAATATCCTGTGCTGTAGAGCTATGTGAAACAGCCCAAAGCATTAATGCTTTTTTTTTTTTTTTAAACCATACATAACCATTCTTCTTTACCAACATAGATTAGGGTGGGAGGGAGGGATTTTCCACGGAGACTGCGTCGAACTGACTCCCGGCGCGCGAATGCGGCGGAAGTCCCGCCCCCCGCCGCTCCTTATTGGGTGGCTTGCCTTACAGGCTCCGCTGGGTCACGAGACCCTGCGGGCTGACCCAGGGAGCCTGTGCAGCCTCCGCGTCGGCACTATTGCAAGTTTAAGCACTGAGTAGGGAATTCGCAGACAAAAGAGCACTATAGCGAACCTGCACTTAGCAGGGTAGCATTAAGCGGGGTTTACCTGTATATATTATATGTGTATAGACAATACATTAGAGCATTTGTTTTTAGTCCACCTGGTTTCTGGATATGTAGTAACCCCTTGAGCACTGGGTTGTGTGTTATCCTGAATGTTCTATAATGAAACGGACATCATAATGCATTATCATATTTTTTAAATGCACATATGTTTATATTGGACTGTTTAGTGTCAAATAATTTTGAAATTTCATAATTTCTTATAGTTTGTTTTTGTGCTATACTGTCACTTTAACTGTTGCTGCAGCATTCCAAAAGGGTTTTTAAATCATTTGCGAGTTCTCTTTGATACCCGTAAAAAAAAATAAAAAATCAGTTGTTTGTAGTTAAGGCACTGCCCTGTTTTGTGAGAGATCCGTAAACTCTTATTAGCATAGGGTTTTGGTGTAAAAGTCTAACGGAGTAACTCCAAAAATGAATGGAAAAGTTTGCTGTAATTTTCAGCTTTGGCTTAATACAGTCACTCGTAGCAGTTTTCTCGATTGCGATAGAGGGTATTAGCATGGAGGCCTAAGACATAATGGCTGCTGCCATTAAAACCGACTTGTGAAAAAAAACAACTAAAGACTGTATTTATTTACTTTAAACTTTATTTAAAAAAAACACTATGCACATTATGAAGTCCGGGTTCTCCATAAGGGTATACTATAAACATAGCACTTCATTGGTTCTTTAAGAAAGGAGATTCTATTTTATGAATATAATCGTATGAACAAATAGAAAAAATGCTTTCACCAGGCTAGTGTCTCCCAACTCTGCTTTCAAAGCACACAAACAAGACAGGATGTGAGGATACACTCAGTACAATAATATATTTGTAATTATCTAGGGTATGTTTTCACTTTAGTCCAGTGGTGCTTGTGGAAGAAAAATCACATTTGTAAAATATGAAACAAATAAACATTAGTAACCATAATCTGCAAAAATCTGTCTGCTGGAAGGAGTGTTTTTACTGATACCTAATTATATTGCTAATTGGCTATTCCAAATTGCAGTCTTTCTATAAAACTGAATGGAGATATAGTTTATATTCTTACCTAGGTGAGTAATTATATCAGGAGCAAAAGCAAAACATGTTGCATCTTATCAAGGGCATGCAATAAATGATACGTCAGTGCTCATTTAAGTTGGTTTTGAATAAAAAGGATATTAAAGGAACATGGAAGGTTCCCTCTTTTTAACAGTAATATAAACTAAATATACTAGATGTACTAGCCAATGACAAGCTGTGTCTCAGTAGCATGTTAGTACTATAGTACTATAGAAACATTATGTACATGAGCTACAGGGGACGGACCTTTGCAGGGACTGTTTAAAACATTTTAGCGACTTGTTAATAAAATTATGTTTAAATATTCAAATTAACATGCAGGCAGTAGTTTTATTATTAAAAACACAAAGCCTTCCATGTCCCTTTAAGAATTTGCTTAGAAAATATAAGTAAACAAATTTGAATTAATAAGGAATTCTATGCATCATAACCATAATAAAACACTTGCAATTAATATAGGAACACACCATCATGTCATTTAAAACAAGACAAAGAGGGATAAAATCATCATAATCCATTAATATATTGGTCAAAGATTATAAAACCATCACACCAGGAATCGTACAATAGTGGCCCATGATCTCTGAAAATCCATTTATACTGTTGCTAAGCAACAACAAAAATACCGCTTTTATTACTTTTAATATACTATTAAGCTGCAGGGAAATCTTCCATTGTGGTTTATGCTGACCTGCTTTCACAAGTGGGTGGGGACAAAGGATGCTTCTATTAGCTACAATGGAAATGTGGCAGCCAACAATGCCAGTGCTTTCAACAGCACTACCTGAAAATGCACTACTTTACTATGGCATACAGTTTTAAAGAAGCTGCTCAGTAATTATCATTACTAGTAAATTGACTTGTCAAAAATGAAGGTATAATTTTTCATTTTCTCTCCCTCCCCCCTCTCCCTCCCTTTTATCCCCCCCCCCCCCCCGTCCATGTGTCTCTCCCATCCTTCCCTCCCCTGTGTCTCCCCCGTCCCTTGTGTCATCCCCCCTTCCCTCCCCTGTGTCTCTCCCCCTCCTCTGTGTCTCTTCCCCACTCTCCCCTGTGTCTCTTCCCCACTCTCTCTGGAGTCTCTCCCCCCCTCCCTTGTGTCTCTTCCCCCCGTGTATCTTCCCCCCTCTCCTATCCCCCTCCTCTATTTCTCTTCCTCCCTCTTCTGTCCCCTGTGTCTCTCCCCCCCTCCCCTCCCCTGTGTCTTTTTGCCCCCTCTCCCCTCCCATGTGTCTCCCCCCTCTCCCCTCCCCTGTGTCTCCTCCCCTCCCCTGTTTCCTCTTTCCCCCTCCTCCTCAGCAGCTCACGGCTGTGCGTGCAGCTCTGTACGGACTTAGGAAGTAGTGGTAAGTATGTACGCACACACTTACCAGAATTATTATAGTTGATTATTTGCCTAAAATTTGCATAGGGGTTGATATGTAAATAAAAGAAGTCAACTGAGAACAGAATTACTTTATACACAGTGAAAATGTAACCACCTCATACAGACTTCCCTCTTGACATACTATAGGAAATGGATGATTGTACTCCTGACCTTTTTAGCCAATTATTTATGCCATGCTACAATGCTCGGAATTGTCTACACCTTGTACTAATGGGGATCAGGAAGAGAGTGGAACTTGCTGGGAACGTGTCACCTTAATAGAAATGAATTGCACGGGTGTGTTGTCGTAGTTGGACCATGTGTGGAAGCTGAAGATTGAATGAGCCGTCTGTCTGGATTTTATGCAAGAACTAGCGACTTGCCCATCAAAAAATGACGGCAATAAATGGTGAGGCAGGTAATGCTGTTTGCCACACAATGTAAGGCTTTTGGTCCTTTGAGTACCTTCTGCGCGCATTGCAAAACTTTGCGCTGAACGCCTTTGGTGCTCATTGCAAGGCGTGTCCCTGGTGTAGTTTCGGTCTTGTGACCTCCTTCGGTGCTCATTGCAAGCTCCGCGCTTTGGCAAGCACACTGTTTTAACATTGCGTTACCAAAGTTTTTTGGCAAGCCAACGCTGCTGAGAACTATATATGTGATTACCCAGCACATATAATAGTTGTCAAACTGCGAATCGTCGTCACGCTTTGCTTCACGAGGGACGCAGTTCGGGCCGCAAATGCAGAAGGTGGAGGCTCCAACTTTGGCTGCAATGAGCCGAACGATAAGCGAGGGGCCTCATTTGAGAAGGTGGAGGCTCTACGGCGCCTCACAAGCGGTTACAGCCGCAGAAGCGGGACTTTGAAAAAAATATATAACACGCAATGACTAAATATGGACTTACACAAAACGATATGAGCCGCGGGACTTAGAAAAAAAAAAAATGGAATTACAAAGAAATAGATGAGCCACAGGACTTAGAAAAAAGATATTACGAACTCGCAAAAATACAAACTTAACGGCCGAACCGCGCACAGCGAAAAACATAATAAAAACACAAAATACACACAAAAATAAAAATAAAACATTACACACAGCAAGGGAGGACAGCCAGGACATCTGGGAGTCCGGTTGCACGCACATTTAAGTCCAATTTACAGAGTTTAGACACTCGAAAATCCCCTAAGCGTGATAAAAAATGGCAACCGAAAAAACGAAAACGAGGCTACACAACCCCTAAACCTGCAAAACACCGCCAAGCACATACGACTTTTACACAAACCCATTACGAGGTACAAAATACACTATTAGCAAGGACACAAAATCATCCACAGCCGCGTACCACATACACAATCGCCGCCATTTTACAACATTAACTTACAGAAAGCAGAAGTACCCAGCTACACAAACGGCTTCCCCTCACGCACACAGCCTATTTACACTACATACTACACGTGAAGCGAGGGGCTGCATTTGCAGAGGTGGAGGCTCTACGGTGTCTCCCAAGCGGTTACAAACAGCCACAGAAGCGGGGGAAAAAGTCTAACACACAATGACTAAATATGGACTTAAATAAAAAATATGAGCTGCGGGACTTAGATAAAAAACAATTCCGAACTCGCAAAAATACGACCTTAACAGCCGAACCTTGCACAGAGGAAAACATTTAAAAAAAAGACTAAATACACACAAAAATAAAATAAAAAGCTTACCCACAGCAAGGGGGGACACCCAGGACATCTGAAAGTGAGGTTAAACCTCAATTTAAATCCAATTTACAGAGTTTAAAACACTCGAAAATCCCCTAGGCGCTAGAAAAAAACAAAAAACCAGGCTACACGACCCTAAAGCCGCAAAACACCACATACGACTTTTACAAAAAGCCATACGAGGTACAAGATACACTATTAACAAGGACGCTAAATCATCCACACCCGCGTACCACATACACATTCGCCGCCATTTTACAACACTAACTTACACAATGCAGAAGTACACAGCTACACTAAGGGTTTCCCCTTGCGTACACAGCCTATTTACACTACACACTGCACACATTGCTGACTTACACCTCAGCCCCACATCAGTGCACACCTAAATTGTATGCTGCAGGAACATCAAAACAGATTGTCAGCTCTTCTGCACAATGCTTGCTACATATAGGTAAAGTATATTAATTTATAATTTAATTAATTAATTAATTATCATGAAAAAATACATATACGTAACAAACAAAAAAAACACACCACAGTATCGCAATAAACGACAAAGGCCTTCACCGCGCACCTCACAAGGAGCGCCAAAAGGAGATCAGCTCGGACCTTACAATGAGTGCAAAAGCGCTCGCAATAAGCGCCGAAGGATCTTAGACGACCAAAACACTGCCTTACAATTTTATTCCCACGTCATTTTTGACGGGCAAGTTGCTAGTAACTAATAATAGCAAAAGCTTTGCGGATTTCTAATTCATTATTAATTTAACTATGTCCATTATGGAACCATAAAAATATATGTATTTCTTTAAATAAATACCTATTAAAATGGCTGATCCTGGAATGCAGGCATTGTGCCAGTGAAACTTAAAGGGACTCCATTACTCCAAAATCAAGTTGTTGCTTTTAGGTTATTCTGAAAGAGCATGAAAAATTGGCTATATGTTGTGTTATCCATTTTTTTTCTAAATTGACTCAGACCTGGGAAATACCATGTTGTTGTTTATATGCAAGTGAGCAGTTTGTGCATATTAATTAGCTGCTTTGATGTGCTAATAAGGATTTCAGTCTGCTTGTCTGTCTCTGCAGTGGCCAAAATCAAAACCCTTAATGTTATCTGGCAGTTAGACCCCTTGGTAACCATTATCAAGCACTCACATTAGCAACACATTAGCACACTGAGCCACACATTAGCATACAGAAGCAGCAAAATTAATTGTACGCATTTCAGAAATCATTTACAATAGACAAAGATTGCTAGTACATTGTATGGACATTTCCTGTTTTCTGGCAACCAGTCCAGACAAGATTTACGTTAATTACCTAGGTTTATGGTTAGGATTAAGGGTTAGGGTTAGGAGTTAGGGTTGGGTTTAGGGGTTAGGGTTTACGGTTAGGGATTAGCACTAGGTGTAGGTTAGGGGTTAGATTTAGGTTTAGATGTTAGGGCTTATGGTTAAGAGTTAGGATTAGGGTTAGATTTAGGGTGAGGGGTTTGGTTATGGTTATGGTTTAGTTTTAGGATAGTGACAGATGATAAGCTTTACAGTAGCAAGAAATTTACATAAATCTTGACCACGCCACCTAGTGGCCGCTGCTGGCAGGAAGAAAATAGGAAGGATCCCACTGTATAGCTAATTTTTTATGTTCTTTAAAATGAAACTAAATTCCTGTTGGGGTTTCAGAGTCCTTTTAATCACAAAACCATGTAACAATCGTTAAATATGGCTGTCACACCTATGCTACTAACACTGCCAGAAACAAATATGGCTGCTGCCGCCACACTACTCACAAACAGTAAAGCAGAACTTGTCTGAATCATATAGAGAAATAACTAATCCCTCAAGACTGACATATTCAAGACCAAGATTGATTTTATTCCTTGTTAAAAATATGTATTAACATTCATTCAAAAGGAAAATATATTCAATTCAAATAAAAAAAATGAAAAAAATTAATTAAATAGAAAATGTGCTTATTTGTCAGATTCCCATTAATGGCAGACCTGTCTGAGAGGACCTCTCTACTGATTTCAATGAACCTGTGTCAGAGCTGTCAGATATAATGGGCAGATGAGAATCATTTCCCATTTAAGTCACTATTTGATCTGCTACCATTAAGCCGTCGTATAATTGTAGAGGCAGTTCTTTATTTTAAATAGTTGAAATCAAAGGTTTCACATTACTGAAGTATTGTGTTCTTATGCACTTTGACAGTAAAATAAAATATATCCTTCAGTGTCTTCTGAAGAATAGATGCCGCATTGTCCTATGATAACATGGCAACTTCCTGTTCATTAGTGTGAGTGAGCTGTGTAAAAGTGGTCCTTGGTGTATCCATTTTGTATTCTTTCCATCAGAAAATAGCAAATGTCAGCTGTATATCCAAATTAGCAAGGAACTGGTGTTTGAGTAAGTTCATGTCTTGCATCTTACAGTGATTGCTTAAAGGGACCTGGAAGGTTTCTGAATTTTACTGGAAATATAATATACCTACATATCTATTTACTTTTATGTACTTTATTTTATTAAGAAGTGCTTATAAGCTCTGTTTTATTTCTACTTAAAATCATACAATCTGTACCTGTTTGGAGTTGTCCCCTCTGTAGCTCATGTAGCATGTGAATACACAGAGTATAAGGTGCAGTGTTTCAAATTAGCCTGTCAGTGACCTCCCTCAAGCAGCATGTTGCCACTGATTGGTTGCTATGAAACACCACACACCCTGTACTTACAAATACACTCAGATAAAGAAGAAGTGGTATGAATACAGTGAAGATCTATACAGGAAGGACCTTCACTACATTGATAACATCACTAGACCAATGAGCTGGAGCAAGACATCTTTCAGTATGAAGTGAGATGGGCCTTAAGAAGGCTTGCTTATAATAAGGCTGCAGAAGTTGATGGAATCCCAGCTGAACTGTTCAAAATACTACAAGATGATGCTATGAAAGTGTTACTTTATGCCAATACATTTGGAAAGTTTAACAGTGGCCATTATTCTTTGTCTTCATGAGCTGCAGATGGGAGAAACCAATTAGGAACTATTTGTAAGATTTTAGGCAGAAACGAACAGAGCTTTTAAGCATTTCTTAATAAAATAAAGTACACAAAAGTAAAGAGATGCGTAGGTATAATATATTTCTGGTGAAATCCAGAAACCTTATATGTCCCTGACTTAAAGGGTAAGTGTAATCCCAACATTCTATCTTGCATTTAAAAATCAGATTTGTATATATCTGTCTTGATATGTTTCAGGAAAAAGAGGGGCATTAAATTTCACAAACTACAACTTATTAAGCAAGGTGTTGCTGTTTAATCTTTCAGTCGTTTCTGATTCTCAGCAACACACCAGGAACATCTGTATCTGCCACTTTCCATATGAGCTCCATCGAACTTGTGTTCTTTTCTTCAATGTCCTCATCTATCCATCTCCACTTCTGCCACCACTTCTTTGTGTGCCTTCAATATTTCCCAGCATCACATCAGAGTCTTCTCTAGAGAATCCTATCTTCTCATGACTTGGCCAAAATATGTGAGCTTTAGTCTCATCATCAAACTGTCCAGTGAACAGTTTGGATTTATTTCCTATAGTATTGATTGACTGGATCTTCTTGCAGTCCAAGTAGTTTTCTACACCACCACAATTTAAAGTCTTCTACGGCATGACCTTCTTTTTGCTCCAGCCCTTTCATGTTTCTACTGGGAATATCATAGTTCTAGCTATTTTGCCATTGCTTTCTCCCCAGAAGCAAACATCTTTTAATTTCAAGGATGCAGTAACCATCTGCAGAAATTGTTGAGCCAAGGAAAATAAAATCTGTCACTTCCCCCACTTCTTCCTCATCTACTTGTCTGAAACTGAGATTGCTGTTTGCCATGATCTTCATCTTTTTAACGTTGAGCAGCAGGCCAGCTTTTGCACTCTCTTCTTTCACCCTCATCAAGTCCTTTAGTTCCTCCTCACTTTCAGCCATCAGAGTAGTATCATCGGCGTATCTGAGGTTATTGATATTTCTCCCAGCAATAGGGATTCCGGCTTTGGATCTATCCAGTCCAGCCTTATGCATGATGTACTCTGCATATAAGTTGATAAGGTGACAATATGCAACCTTGTTGCATTCCTTTACCGATTGTGAAACATATGGTTGACCCATGTTCGGTTCTGATTGTGGCTTTTTGGTCCACATACAGATTCCTCAGAAATCTCATTAGATGGTCTGGTACACCCATATTTTTAAGAACTTGCCACATTTTGTTGTGATCCACACAGTCAAAGGTTTTAGAATAGTCTATGAAGCGCTGGTAACAGTTTTTTTGGAACTCTTCTTTCACTACTATCCAGCGGACATTGGCAATTTGATCTCTGGTGTCTCTTCCTCAGTGGAACCCGGCTTGTACATCTGGTAGTAGGATCCATATATTGATGGAGCTGAGCTTGCAGGATCTTAAGCATTACCTTGCTGGCATGTGAAATAAGTGCAATTGGTTGATAATTGGAGCACTCTTTGGCACTGCCTTTTTGGGGGATTGAGAGGTAGACTAGCCTTTCCAGTCTAATGGCCACTGTTGAGCTTTCCAAAATTGTTGACATCATACAAGCAACACCTTCATAGCATCATCTTGTAGTATTTTTAACAGTTTAGCTGGGATTCCATCAACTCCAACAGCCTTGTTATTTCAGCAAGCCTTATTAAGGCCCATCTCACTTCATACTGCAAGATGTCTGGCCCCAGCTCATTGGACAAACTGTTGTGGTTATCAAATGCTGTGAATGTCCTTTCTGTATAGATCTATTGTGTATTCCTTCCACCTCTACTTTATCTGTCCTGCTTCTGTTAAGTCCCTGCCATTTTTGTCTTTTATCACGCGCACTTTGGCATGAAAGTTTCCCTTGAGATCCCAATGTTCTTGCAGATATTTCTTGACTTACCCATTCTGTTATCTTCTTCTATCTCTTTACATCACTCATTGTATAATGTCTCTTCTTGCTAACATTTGGAAATCGCATTCAGTTGGACAAATATTTCCCTGTCTCTACTACCTTTCATGTTCCTTCTTTCCTTGGCTACTTTTAAAGTCTCATCAGATAACCAGTTTGCCTTCTTAGTTTTCTTTATTTTGGGGATATTGTTTGTTGCTGTTTTCTGGACAATTTCACAAACTTCTGTCTAACATTATTCATGCATTATATCTACCATGTCTAGTTACCTCCACTTATATTAACTGGGGATATTAAATATTTGTATTATGCAGGTAGTCCCGTTGATATGTGATCAGTCCATGAGACTTTGTGGGGATTTATAAATGTATCGCTGGAGCTTACTCTGGCTGGATAACCAGTGGTAATTCACAATCCAACTTCTTGGCTCATCAAGTGATTTATTTAAGTGAAAACAGATGACAGCTTATTCTTATTCTACATCCTGTGATATCTGCCAAAGCAATAATAGGTTGCATCTTATATTATAGTAAGTTTTCAAAAGAACATATTAAAATTACGAGACATAATTTGCTCGTACATGCAAGTGTTTTAATTCTACTATTAATTACAAACCACATTTGATATTAAAGTACCACTGAATTATCTTATGCAGAACCAGAGTTGATAATGTGTCAAACGTTTTTTTTTTTTTTTTTATGTCTTTGTTCAAAACATGATTACAAGCCAGGTAGGAACTCTGTATTTGGATGAAATCTCTATTCAATTATATTGAAATACCGTCACTGTAAACAGCCACTTGCCAGTAAATTAAATAGACGTGTAAGCTCCACTAGGATAGCCCTCCCCTCAAGCTACAGACATACTAGCAGATCAAGAAGGAGGTGCCCTTAGCACAAGTGCTGTCAGCTTAATTTAAAGCAGCACTGTAAAAAAATAATATGAAATAATCGATTTTAAAGTACTACACTTAAAAATAAGAATGTAAAAAATGCACCCTCTAATTTATTACTTTTATGTGTAATTATGTTACTGTGAAATCTATCATTTTAGTTTACAACGATTGACTTCTTGAGGTGGGGGGAGACTTTGAATACACAGGAAGATTGTATCTACTCAATGGGGATATGGCAGATATATCTGCCAGTTCTTTCATTAGCTCTAATAGAAAGCTAGTTAATTAGGCTAGAAGCTGCGTAGAAGCAGACTTAGTAAATAAAATGGAAGCCACTGTAAAGCATAATTGCTAATAATTTTTAATAACATATTTAATAGCATATTGTCCATTACCACAATTTTCCTTTAAGGCTTCCTTTAAAATTGCTTTTGTACTCATGGCTTACTGAGCTTGTTTGTGACATACAGTACGTCCCACATACATGAAGTTTTTACCCAAACCACAGTCCTTTACACAGAATGCCAATTCATAGAATATTACAGTGTAGAGTGCAAGCTTCAAGTCCAATATATTCAGGCCTTCAATAGAATTTTCTATAGACAAATAGATATTGCTATTATGTGTCCCCAAAGGAGTTAAGTGCTTGACAGATGTTGTCCCTACCACTATTATTCCAAATATACAGCCTGTCAACAACGCTCTACAGGAAAACGGAAAGATAGACCTGCAGAGGTCAGAGAGGGTCAGGTTATATCCCAAGCTTTATCCCAAGGAGGAAGAAAAAAGGGAGAAAGAGACATTTAAGCCGTCTAATCCTCAGAAAAAAAACAATTTCCTGAGATAAAACCATCATTTCTATGCTCAGGAGATCCTCTAAGAGCGGGATGTTCTATAGGGTACCTTGCGCTACTGATAACTCCTAAGCATCTAATTATCTCTGTCGTTTCCAGCTGACAGAATGAGAAGGATGGGGGACAGAGACTGTATTATGTGCACTTCTCTCTAATTGATTAATTCTTTAATTCTTATCTCACCTTACTGACATTCCTTATAACTGTAAAAATATGTATTAAAGGCATAAGATGACATAGGAACTATATTATGAGAGAAAAGTCGCTGCCCTTCAGAGATATATTGTATTGGGATACAGTGGAGGTTCCACTATGGCACCATTACAAACTATAGGTAATAACAAATAATTTATCAATTGTAATTTAAATGAAATAAACTTATATTAAAGGTATATGAAAGTGAGTTGGGTTATAAATGCATCTTGTAGAATGCAGAAAAATGCAAACATGTTTTGCAGAAAAGAAAAAAATGTGCTGGGGGTGATGTAGACACCCCCAGCAACTGAGATTTGCATATTGGATATCTAATTTTTAATGAAATATCCAATGTGCAGCACATGCGCATGCTGATTAGCTAAAGGAAAGGAAAGTGTCTGAAATCATGTGACTTCCCACAGTAGGGCAGACTTCAGGTGCTAACTGAGCATGTCTGCACAATCCCCAGGCCAAAAAGAAACCTTGTATAAGTTATGCTAATTATCCCTTTCAGGGGGTGTCAACATTGAGAGAAAACAGTTTGCAAAAGCAAGAAATTCAGCTAACTTCAGGCTAACTTAAATGTTTACTTTTTTTTTCATGCAAACAATTTTTTTCAGACACGATAAATTCTCGTCTATCAGATACATTAATAACCCAGCTTACTTTCATATCCCTTTAATGTTTGTAAATGTTATCTGCTTTACCGATCTACCTACCAAGCATGGACTGGTTAATGGTCTAAAAGACAACATTAATAAGGAAAGGCTTCATGACCTTAATATGTAGAGGTGAGGTGTAATGTGATAGAAACCTTTACATTTATCAAAGAATTTAATACAGTTCAGAATGGAAGTATCTTAAAGAAAAAGAAAAATGCAAGTAAAAGAGGTCATGATTTTAAGTTGGGAGGTGGTGAATTAAGGGTAATGTGATAAGGGTACAATTTTACAGAAAAAGTAGATATGTGAAACAGAATTTGAATGAAAGTGGTAGAGGAATTGAAGCATGTCTGGGATAAGCATAATGCTATCCTAAGGCTTAATTAGGCCAGACGTTGATGTAGATATAATGGGCAGATGAGATTAACTTTTTGGCTCTTATCGGCTAGCAAATCTATGTTTCTATGTTTATGTTTCTATGTTATCTTACTTTTCAGAGTCATAATTGCTAATTATCATATATATTTATTTAGTTACATAGTTACATAGTATTAAAGGTTGAAAAAAGACTTTCAGTCCATCAAGTTCAACTTTTAAGATCTCCTCTGATCTGCAATATGCGGATTAACTATTAATTAATTAGTTGTATATATATAAAAAAAAAAAAAAGTCAATTCCCTCCTGATCCTAGACACCGGTGACCGGACTTCTCCCTGGATCAATACTGCCTCTCTAATTATCCATGACCAGACTTCTCCCTGGATCAATACTGCCTCTCTAATTATCCATGATAACCCTGAATTCCCTTTTTAATTAGAAATAAATCCTGTCCCCTTTTAAAGTTATCTATCGAATCCACTGTCACCGCCTCCTCTGGTAGAGAATTCCACAGATTAACCACCCTTACTGTGAAGAACCCTTTTCTTTCTTTAAGGTGGAATCTTTTTACTTCTAACCTCAAGGGATGTCCTCTTGTCAGTTGAAAACCTCTTGGCACAAAAAGCTCCCTTGACAAATCTTTATACTGACCCTGGATGTATTTATATAAGGTAATCATATCTCCTCTTAGATGCCTATTTTTTCTAGAGAAAATACGTTTAATTTGGTTAGTCTTTCTTCATAACTTAGCCCCTCCATTCCCCTTATTAGTTTTGTTGCCCTCCTCTGTACCTTTTCCAGCTCCAAAATGTCCTTTTTATGAAGTGGTGCCCAAAATTGTACTCCATATTCCAAATGAGGGCGTACTAGAGATTTGTATAGTGGCAGAATTATATTTGCTTCCCTGGCATCTATACCCTTCTTAATACATGCTAATATTGTATTTGCCTTGCAGCTGCTGCTTGGCTTTGGGCACTGTTACCTAGGTGGTTGTCCACAAGCACTCCCAAATCCCTTTCAATATCTGATACAACTAGATTTGCTCCATTAAGATTATAAATTGCATGGCTATTTTTCCTTCCCAGATGCATAACTTTACATTTATTCGTATTGAATCTCATCTGCCATTTAGATGCCCATTCCTCAATTTTATGTAAATCCCTTTGGAGGGAAAGCACATCACTATCTGATTTAATTACCTTGCACAACTTCGTGTCATCAGTGAAAATGGAGACACCACACTCCAATCCTACCCCATTAATAAATATGTTAAAAAGGAGAGGACCTAATACTGAACCCTGAGGAACCCCACTTACCACACTAGTCCAATCTGAGTATGTTCCATTTACAACAACCCTTTGCTTCCTGTCTTTTAGCCAGCTCTCAATCCATGAGCAGATATTTACTGCAACTCCTGTATCTCTTAGTTTGCACAATAGTCTCCCATGTGGCACTGTATCAAAAGCCTTTGCAAAATCCAAAAAGACTACATCCACTGAGTTGCCTTGATCCAGTTTCCTACTAACCTCCTCATAGAAACTAATTAGATATGTTTTACATGACTTATCCCTCATAAATCCATGTTGACTCCTACTTATAATCCTGTTCAAATAGACATATTCTTGTATATTATCCCTCATTAACCCTTCTAAAAGCTTCCCCACTACAGAAGTGAGGCTCACTGGTCTATAATTCCCCGGATTTGCTCTTGCTCCCTTTTTAAATATAGGTATCACATCAGCTTTTCTCCAGTCATCTGGTGGAGACCCTGTGTTGAGTGAATCTTGAAAAATTAAATATAATGGTTTGGCTATTACAGAACCCAGTTCCCTTAGTACCCTTGGATGTATTTCATCAGGACCCGGGGCTTTATTAACATTTATTTTTTCCAATCTCTTTTGGATTACTTCCTGTGTTAACCAATTTTTATTTGGCAAAGGTAGTGTAGCCCCATTATGTTGCCGTGTTCCAACCACTGGTACCTCCCTTGTGTATACCGAAGAAAATAACCTATTTAGCTCATCTGCCTTTTCTTTGTCACTAATTGTCAGACGGCCTGTGTCACATTGTAATGTTCCTATAGCTTCCTTCCTCGCCTTCTTCCCATTAATATATTTAAAAAATATTTTAGGGTTAGTCTTACTCTCTTTTGCAATTCATTTTTTATTTTCTATTTTAGCCAGTCTAATCACCCTTTTGCAAGCCTTGTTGATTTCCTTGTATTCCTGTAAAGCAGTCTCTGTCCCCTCTTGTTTGTATAATTTAAATGCCTGTTTTTTACTCCGTATCTTGATCTTTAAATCATTGTTAAGCCACATGGGTTGTGATTTACTCCTTTTACTTTTATTCCCACACGGTATATGCCGATGTGTATGTATATTTAGTAAGGATTTAAATGTTGTCCACTTGTGGTCAGTGTTTTTACCTGCAAGTTCTCTGTCCCAGTCTATACTTTGTATTGCTGCCCTTAATATTTTGTTTTTTTAATTCAATCTCAAACGAGACTGTGTTGTGATCACTGTTTCCCAAAGGTTGCCCTATTCCAACATTAGATACTATATCAATATTATTTGTGATGAGTAAATCTAAGAAAGCCTCATTTCTAGTAGGCTCTTGTATCACCTGGGCCAGATAATGATCCCTGAGTGTACTCAAGAACCTGCTCACCTTAGATGAACTGCTGGTCTCATTTATCCAGTTTATTTCAGGGTAATTAAAATCTTCCATTATTAGAACTTGACCATGCCTAGCTGCATTTTCAATCTGTAACAATAATTGTATTTCCTCACTTTCAGCTATATTTGGGGGTTTATAGCATACTCCTACTAATATTCTTTTGGAATTTGCTGCTCCTCTATTTAACTCTACCCACAAACATTCAGCTTTATCACTAGGTCCACCATAAATATCTTCTCTGACTATAAGCTTAAATTCAGGCTTAACATACAGACAAATCCCTTCTCCTTGTTTACCATTGCCTCTATCTTTCCTAAATAGGTTATAACCATCCAGATTAACAGTCCAGTCATGAGATTCATCCCACCACGTTTCAGTAATGCCTATTAATCCCATTTTTCATTAATTGCTAATAATTCTAACTCTCCCATTTTTCCTGGCAAGCTTCTGGCATTAGCAAGCATACACCTTATGTTATGAGTCTGTAGTTCTGAAGTGCCTGCCACTGTACTTGAATTACTTAGTACTACCTCCCTATTGACTATACTACCCCTCCCCCCACCTCCTCCCCTATGAGTTGTTAATTCATCCCTTATACCCTCTACACTTTCTACCCCATTACTTATATCTAGTCCCTCCCCCCCAACTACTAGTTTAAAAACTCCTCCAGCCTTTCTTCCATCCTATCCCCTAGTACAAAAGCTCCCTCATCATTAAGGTGCAATCCATCCCTACTGTAGAGATTGTACCGAAGTGAGAAGTCAGCCCAGTGCTCTAAAAACCCAAACCCCTCCTTAGTGCACCACATCTTTAGCCACGCATTAACCTCCCTAAGCTCCTTCTGTCTCCCTGGGCTAGCACGTGGCACTGGTAGTATCGCAGAAAATACTACCTTGGAGATCCTTGCCTTCAGCTTATTACCTAGTTCTCTAAAATCATTCTTTAGGACACTCCATCTTCCACTAACTTTGTTATTGGTACCAATATGTACCAAGACTGCCGGTTCATTTCAAGCCCCTCCCAATAATTTGTCTACCCGATCCACAACATGACGAACCCGAGCACCCGGGAGACAGCAAACTGTTCGATTGCTGGGATCTGGGTGACAAATCACCCTGTCTACCTTCCTAATAATAGAGTCCCCTACAACCAAAACCTGTCTGTTGCTCTGCCTATGCTATAGTTTATTTACTTACATTTATATAACACCTTTATAAAAAAAAAAGTGTGTTACAAACTTACAAAAATAACACTATTAGCTTCAGTGAAGATGGGATAAGGTAAGAGAGTAAGCAGAATTTTGTTCACTAGGTTGCTGTAAGCAAGCCTAGGAATAATGTTACCTTATTAACCTGAAGTAGGGCAGTTTAACTGTCTGTCTGTCTATCTATCTATCTATCTTTTTATCATTGATATAGATAGGTATAGAAAGGCTTAAATCACACACTATAGCTACTTATGCAAAAATCTTACATCACTGTCAAAATAATATTTCTTAGTAGGGCAGTTTGACTATCTATCTATCTATCTATCTATCTAACCATCTATCTATCTATCTATCTATATATCTGTCTGTCTATCTTTCTATTATTGATATAGATAGGTATAGAAAAGTTTAAATTACATACTATAGCTACTTATGCAAAATCTTTCAACACTGTTAGAAGTAATATTAATTTCACTATCTGTTAAAAATCTCCTGCTTAAATTCCTTAACATCCACCCAAATTAACTGCCTCCTCCTTGGCCTCCCAGTACATACATTCACTCCACTTCAACATCAATATCTTCCTATAAATCCAAGACCAATATCTTCCGATATATCCCATTCCATTTATTACTCTCCACGTCCATCTCAACTCTTACAGCCCCCTTCTGTCCCTTCTCACTCTTTGCCCATTCACTGGACCAAACTCAAATTAGACATTAATAGTAGACACTATACATATCATCATCCTATTACTATGTCACAACAATGACCAGCCAACATAACCCAACATCAACAGAACTTTGATTCTGAATATCACACCAGTTCTGCGGCTAACCCAATTGCCATTTTTTTATTTACACACTACTGTTTTTGTAACTTTGTGAATCTATTTGGTCAACTCAATAAAAATATAAATGAAATAAATATATAAAATGTGAATATAAACATAAAAATAAACAGCATGATATCAGAAAGGTACCACATTTTTATGCTTTTCCGTTATTCTATTTTCTCTTCTGCCTTGTTGTTTATTCAGGACAAACATAAGTCGCTATCAAGCTTTTTTATGACCTTATCGTAATAGTATCTACCATCCCTACTGGGAGTTCATTTTAGATTAACACACAGAATAATAGAGCTCCTAGTTTGTTTGTGACAGCTCTGAATGTATGAGAGATGCTGAGTTAATCAGTCAATTTTACGGACACATCTGCATCATGAAGATGACCTAGTTGATATCTGGCACCATCCATCCTAGACCTGGTCTAACCATTCAGAGAACATACACTGTGCTACGGTATTCTGTAACAAGGAAAATGACAAATAGATCCAAGCTTTTATCGATCTCTTGTGGCCTGACACTCCAGGACAGAAAGCTTGCCGACTCTTTTATCCATTACTGTTCTTTGGAAATCACTGCTCCTTCATCATCTGACTTTTCATTTCAAGAGTGCTTTAAGATTATGAAATGTCAGTGTTTGTGATTTGCAGGCATGGAACTGCTTCAGAGAACAATGGCTCTCTTGATATGAAGACACAAGGCTTCTCACTCCCCCATGGCTGCATCCACATACAGTATGGACGGGGTGTTGTGGCAAGAGCACAGTGATGGTTTTGTTGTGTTGCGCCAGTACAAACCAATTCCCAGAAATGGGGTAGCTATAAAATGGCATCATTCTATCTCAACCTAGCTAGGGCATTGTGCCATGGGTGTGTGTTCAGATTATATTTCTATTGAGCTATTCGATTGGATCTTGCACAATTGCCCCAATTATTTTCTGGCCTGCCAATTGCTTTAACTTACCCCTCACTTACACACTCTCTCCAATCCATTTTCTCCCCAACCTTATTGATTCCCTTGCCCTCTTTTTGCTCTCCCTTTCTCATACAATAGCAATAATGTTATAAAAATGGTATACCTATTGTAAGCATTATCTGAAATGGTATTAATAACCTATATAATCAGTTACATTTTCATGTTGCTTTGCTATTAACCCTAATATAAAAGTCAGCTTGCACATTATTGTCAAATACCTAGAAGGCCTAGCTGTTCTTATCCCATAGGACAATGGGCATACCAGATTGTCCAAATTGTTCTTATCTACAGTCAGTTTTTAGATTTATATGTTATTCTATCTCTATGCCATAAGAATCCACTGCAGTATTTGGGTATCACATTCTTTGAGCCTGCAGACCAATAACTGAGTCCATAATCCCTTCTGTAGATCTCAGTTCTGATAAACAGGTAATGTAGGTACATAGATGATGTGTATTTCAGAGGATCAATGCAAGTACAAAGCTTCAATTCCTGAACATGGGATGAAAAGGCCACAATCCTGCAGGGTAGATAAAGGGTGGATATCACTGAGCTTGCATGGCTGCTTGAGACGTCACAGAAGCCATTAGTCCAAATTCCAAGAAGTCAATAATTCACCTTTATTTGTGTGCGTTTAAAGGCATATGTCCACATTTTTGGTCATCTTTATAAAAATGCACATTTTAAGCATTATAAAAAGTGAAAAGTGTCTAAAATATATTATTCTTTGATGATATGATACAATCCAAAAAAATTATCAAAGCACCTTGATAAGAAACTCTATTTGACCTAGTAATGTTCAGGTTTTTTTTTTTTTTTAAATCATATCTCAATCTTTTGAAAACAATGCTCCAGCCCTCTCCATAATTGGTTTGTTGTTTCTGTTTATTTCCTGACTGGATGCATTTTCTTGGTGCAACGCTTGATTGTGTAGATACAATTGAACCAATTTCTCAAACAATAAGGAAAATGGAGCCAAGGACAACTTGTGATTTAGGAGAAAAAAGTAATTAAAAATGCAGATCTGTATAAAGAAATTGTTAAAATATAATGTTTCATTTGACATTATGATGAAAAAAAAATAGATGGCTAGTCCCAAATTGAGATCTGCACATTTATAAATGCAGAGGAAGCTTCTATCTGAACAATGTGAATATAGAAGCTAAAACTGGCATAGGATTTAACATGACTAATGTTAGAAAGTAGCTGGCAGAATTAGCTCATAAAAGAAAATGGAACATAGCTGTAAATTAAAATGAAAAGATCACACTTTTCAAAAGACCATGTAGAATAAAAATGGTCTTTTAACTTCTTCTCACTAATATTCAATGCAATATTTAAAATATACAATGTCATGTACATGACAGATATTTTGGAATTCTCATGATTAAGTGCCTCTCACCATTGGAATGTCTTGGGATCATTTAATACAATACAACAACTAGCACAAAGCTTGCTATTCATGTCTCATTGCCTGCAATTATTCCAGTAAAACCTGTAATTAGGTATGCATATCTATCTTAATTTATGCACATGCAGTTTTATCTAGAATTGATCTTTTATATGAATGCTGGCTGACATTGTAAGCCCAAATATAAGTAATTGTGATTGTTAAAATGTACATTAGTATTCACAGACATGCTTCTGATATTTATAATCAACTTCACTACTGATATTTGATGATTTGTGTTCGAACTTCATGAACATTTGTATAAATAAAGCTGTGGATTAATATATTAAGACTGACTTATAGTGTCATGAACTTAGCCCAAGTTTTCGTGTGGTGCTGTTTTCATATTCATCTGCAATGATAGAGCAGTGACTGCACTGTTATTTTAGACCCCAACTGAGGGTGTTTCCTTCATAGATGTTCACAGAGAAAATTTTAATTTGGCAAAGATACTGGAGTAGATTGACAGTTCTTTCTCCAGTGGACCATGATTGGTCTGACCTCTCTGCTATGATCTGCTCATCTTGGGTGACCTTACATGGTATAACTCACAGAAGCCCCTTCACCAAGGTAGAGATCCAGAATGGGCTATAATACTTTTTGTTTAGTCGTTTAGTCACGTCTAACTCTCCATGACCCTATAGACCACAGCTCGCCAGGTACATCTCTCAGTCACTGTTCTCTGAGCTCCATCAAGTTCATGTTCATTGCTTCAGTGACCTGATCTATCCATCCCCTTCTTCTTGTGCCTTCAATCTTTCCCAGCATCAGAGTCTTCTTTATTGCTTTACATATTGCTATGTTGTGTTGTCAAGCATTCTCACCGTAAAGACGTAAAATCCAACGTTTTTGGTTAAAGGAACAAGGTGAATAACTGAAACTATTTTGCTACTCCTTTTCAAAAGAAACATAGGAAGGAATACAAAGCAGAATACAAATAATTAACCTATTGCTCCAATATAAGTCTTAGTAACTTGGTTGAAACATAAGCATGGATTTTAGATGACTTCCCTCTTTCGAAATAGAGTCAGTGTCACACAAGGCACCAATCATACTGGTGTATGTTACCTCACTGGCTAAAGGTGAAATACTGCATGACGTCTAAAACATTAGTTCTCAATAGCTGGCCCTAGGAACCAGTGTTAGTCACAGAGACCTTCTCTACTGGTCCTCAGGGAAAAATAGGGATGAGGAGAGCAAAAAAATACCACTATCATTATTCAGTTATAGATAGATTATTGAGGACATTATGTGAAGTTGTACTCTATTCAGATATGTAAAAAACTAGATGAAGATGTTCTGGATCTCAGTTCACATGAGCATTGGAAGGCCACCACCCAGTGGCACTGGGCTAGAATATATTTAAAGCAAACCAATAGGTTGGAAAAAGTGCAAATGTTTGTAAAGTATGTAACACACTTACAACACTGTGAGCCATATAAACCATGAGGTTATATATATGACATATAAGATAGTGACACTGGCTCCATACCATCCAGCTAAGTAGTAACACTCACTGATTGACATCTCCCCAGTTCCATTTACCATCAGTTCGTATCTGCAGGGGCTCAGCTAGTGAAACTGGGCCCCATACCATTCAGAAAAAACTCACCAACTGGCATCTTTTCAGTTCCATTTACCATCAGGACTGAGGCACTAGCTTCTGCAGTGCTTCAGCCAATGTCACGGGGCCCCATATCATCCACCTGAGCAGACAAACTCACCAACTGACTTTATTCCCAGCTCCATTTACCATTAAGACTGAGCAGTCCCTTCAGCAGGGACTCAGCTAGTGACATTTGGCTCCATACTATTCATCTAAACAGTAACACTAACTAACTGACATATTTCCCAGTTCCATCAGGACTGAAGCAGTCACTTCTGCAGGGGCTCAGCTAGTGAGACTAGTTCCCATACCATTCACCTAAGCAGAAGCACTCACAACCTTTCCAGTTCCATTCACCACAAGGCCTGAGGCAGTCACTTCTGCAGGGGCTCAGCTAGTGGCACTAGTCCCCATACCATTCCCCTATGCAGAAGCACTCACCAACTTTCCAGTTCCATTCACCACCAGGCCTGAGGCAGTCACTTCTGCAGGGGCTCAGCTAGTGACACTAGTCCCCATACCATTCCCCTATGCAGAAGCACTCACCAACTTTCCAGTTCCATTCACCACCAGGCCTGAGGCAGTCACTTCTGCAGGGTCTCATCTCAGCTAGTGACACTAGTCCCCATACCATTCATCTAAGCAGAAGCACTCACCAACTGATAACTTATCAAGTGGCTATTTATAATGTCAGTCTCTAAATAGAACTGAATAGAGATGTCTGAATCAAGGTTGTTCACAGGTATCTAGTCCTGTTAAGAACAAATGCAAATGTCTGTTAAAGCAAAACTAAGAGGTTACAAAATTAGAGGATGTTAATTTATTTTAAACTATCTAAAATAATGTTGCCCATGATCAAGTCAATTCTTTATAAAAGCATACTATAAAGACGCCACACACTTCAGTGGCCATTTACTAAAATAATTCAATAATTATTTTCCACTCACTACAGATACGATGGAAACATTCACAGTGATACTGGATTAGTTTGATATTAGAATTGAAATACAATTTGTCTGTTTAGGATAAAGTAATTGAGATGTAATTTCCAATCTCCTTAACTTCTCCCTGTTATCAGAATCTATTTAGAAAGGATTCCAGGGAAGCTTATTTGAAGAAATCTGCGTTTCCTTTTTCCCCATTGATATATGTAATTCCTCACTGCGGATGACCTTTCTTATAGGCTACTCAGACCGTATAATAGATGCTTAGTCTTTAATGGGCCAAAAGAATTGAACCACACTGACCTTTGGATAGAGATTCCACTTAGAGATTATACTAAAGGTTTAATCAGTGTCTCTTCATTTCATTCTCCTCGTCTAGGGGGCATCTCCAATCTGTTTACTAAAGTCAAACAGTGGAATTGCTGAAAATTCACAGAGGAGCAGAGATGTCAAACTGAAAAATAGGAAATCAGATGTATTGTGTGGGAATCCGACTTAAACACTGGTGTCTCAACATAGGATGTTTGTATGAATTTGTTTTTTTAAATGATTTTATAAGCAAAATGTTATCACTGTATTTTTGTGAATTAAGTGAAAAATAAGCCGTAACAAAAGAAAAATCAAATTTTCTATTATTTTTTAATTTCAGATGTTGTTATTATTTAGTCCTTCAGGCGTCTCCGACTCTCGAAGGATGCAGCACGCCAGGCACATCTGTCTGTTTATCCATACGTTTTTTTTGCCAAAGATACTCTAGTGGGTTGCCAGTTCCATCTCCATGCTTTGTTTGACTTCTATGCTATGACCTACCCATCTTGGGTGACCCTACATGGTATAGCTCACAGCTTCATTGAGGTACACAAGCCTCTTCAATCACAACAAGGTAGATATCCAGAAGGGGTAAAATCAGATAAATAGAAAATAATTAAATAATTAAACAATTAGCTGAATCAACTGGAGATACATTTGTTACAGACAAATGCCTAAAGAACATTAATTGGTGCTGGATTAGAGAGTGTACGTGTAGGTCAAAGAATATGTGATCTAAAAGTGCTCTATGGGATTTTTAGTCCCAGGTCAGTTTTTAGCCAAGATTTGGGGGAATAACTGAATTTATTTGAACAACGGCTCTTTGAAAGTGACATGATTCCAATAACATGTTTTTACTAGATCCCATTGTAGAAGATATTAGTATGCTTAATTGTCCATGGGACACCTATGAAATACTGCCATGTGCATTGCTAACAGGAGGTTTTACCATGTCCATATGTGTATCACTTGGAAGCATAAAGCCCGATAAACCATGCACTGGCTCGTAGCAGTTCAGGGTGGGAACAGGATCAATTAAGCAAGACCGTTACTTATTATTTCTAATCAGCCAATAGAAAATTAGACTGTCATTATTACGGCAGTAAAACATGGAGCTTGCATGACAATCCATTAGGTTCAGGCATCCTAAATGCAATCAGACTTGCAAACTGGGAAAATACAGAATTATGAAAATTAATGCAAATATTGTTCTAGTCCATGTGGGTGGCCTGATATGTATTAACTCATTGATACCCGAGATCGATTTAGCCCCAAAATGAAACATAAAAAAAAATCTTATATACTGCCGATTTGCAAGCTTGAGACTGTTGTGCAATTAATTCTAATTAATTCTAATGTCTGTCATCGATTTCCCCGTTATTTACAGTGCAGTAGTGATATTTTATTTGCCTTTACAGTGCTATAAATAGGTGTTTAACCCCCTTGCGGGATTTTCTCCTTCATTTGCCGATTACCGGTGTGAAAACATTTGCAGGCTTGGGGAATTGGAGCAATTGAATAGCAATTTGTGATTTTAGCCATCGTAACTCTTGCGGAAGTAAAAGATCAATGGCATCGGGAGGCTGTAAGTTACGGGTTTAACCATCGCAGAGTTTTCAAGCCCTTAAGCCGTTTGGAGCCCGCAAAAAGACGCCAATTGAATAGCAAATTAACTTACAGGCTCCAGGAACTTACAATTGCTTAATTGAATCGGGCTCATAGTATCCCAACACTTGGTAATGACTTACCAAATGTGTACATTGACTCCTAGTTGTCCTCATTGTCTACAATATATGTTAGTGGTGGACGGGAACATATGTGCAAGCTGGGAAGGTACTAGATACCAATCTTGCATTATTTTGAAAAAGAGTTGATATGGATTTTGCAGATAAAGAGTTTAATCCAAAAGACACAGTTAAATGTTGATTATCTATTTTATGTCTTGTGCAAAAATACCATTGTTTAGCGTCTGCTGATGCATAATCCGTTCTATGCTTAAATATTTAAATTATATTCTTGTATTTTCCTCCCTTTTTTAGAAGTATATGGGAAAAATGTATGCTTGTTGAGGAGGAGGTCTCTTGAAAATTGCACTGATCTTCCTTTGATCATGCTAGTAAACCCAGATAAACTTTAAATGATGTAGTCAGCAGGATCATAATAGAATTAGAATGAGAAGTGAGTAACTTATTGCCCTGCCCTATTCTCCGACGAGTTCCTTAGTATTTTATTTTATTCTATTTTATATGAAAATGAAAACTGGCCCCAATGTGTTACCTTCATTATTGACTAATGTTATAAATTGGTTGCTGTTTGAGATAGGCTCGCCCAAGTAATCACTTTTGGAGGGATATGAGTTGTATGACATTCACTTGGATACATGTAGGCCTAAGGCTGTTGTGGGTTTCCAGTACCCATTACTGCTGTGGTTGTGAAGAAATGTTCCAGTTGTCCTATTGCCAATGTCTCCATAACAAAATGAGCTGTTCATGAGTATAGCGTCGGGTAAAAACAAAATGTATAATACTGGGAACTTTCCATGTTCCTTATCTACCTGGTGTATGTAAAGTTATTCAATTATAATTATGTTTTTATAGCTGAAAAAAATGGTTGATAATACAGAAACTGGTCAACTTGAAACTTGATATAAGGTCGGATTTTCCCTGATGTGAAAAAGTTATGCACATGAATGAAGTATTTATGTGTCTAGCTGTTATCGATAAAATGTTAGATGCTTATTTGCAAGTTTGTGTGTACATGGGAGGAAGTTGCATAGGTTGAGACATGTGTATAGCACATTCATTTTAGGAGACATAGGCCTCCATTCAATTGCAAGTCCGCAGTTGCCTTCATACTGTCCGTAAGTCTGCAGGCTTGAAATTTGCAACAGTTACAGAGCGGTTCAACTGATCAAGCTACCTGGCCGAAAGCCTAAACCGTAAATCATGCACGCGTAAGTAGCATTTCAGAGCATGATCATAATCAATTAAAACTGGAAGTTGTAGTTTGCCATATAAATCCCAGCAATAAGAAATTAAGTTATTACTGGCCCAAGTAAACATGTTTACAAGCAACTGTCTCAGAGTGGACTCAACTGAAAAATTCTCAACATATTTTTTGTATTGTACATACTAAGTATTCAGTAATTGCAGATAAATTGAGGTGAGCCGCTATGAAAGGAATTGAGCACCTACTTCTGGAAAATTTACAATAACACCGAAAGCTTCACTGTTCTACTGACAGTTTTTAATGGTTGTGTGTTCCCTTTCATTAATCATTATTATTTATCTATAGATTAAAGCAGATGTTAGAACATTAATCATTGTGGACATTCATTATTAGATACATTATTGCAGTGTAGAGAACTTTGGTGGCCTACTCTGTGTTGGTATTGAGATGTAACAAACCACATGTTTTTCCAAGTATCAGGTGGCAATTTGTTACGTTTATTATTTGCATTTAGTAATCAATTTTAATGATAGAAAGTTCTGACTATGAGCCTGTTTACTTCATTGTAATGCATTAACACCGTAATTAGTTGGAATGACTCATTTTAATCTCTGAAGATCCTCTAGGTTTTTGTCTTATAAATCCCACAGTCCCTTTCTTTTCAATTTTCAACTCTGTTTATTCTCTCAGGAAAGTATAATCATTCTTCAGCAAAGTATACAAAATAATAGAGTTTGTGCAAAAAAAGTCTTATCCTGAATTAGACCACAATGTGTTTTCCCAGTATTATCTTTAGCAGGTTGGCTATTATTCTGGCAAGCTGACAAAAACAAGTTAAATCCACAAAAAATCTGCCGACAATGGGCCCTATTCTTTTGCCCACTTCGTAAATTTATACACACTTAAAACTGCTCTTAATATTGCCACATATTCTATTAGCTACTCGCAATCTGATTATGAGATACCCACCCACAATCACTACGGGCCAACCAAACCCGCAAAATCGTGCTGGTTTCTGTCAAATATATTATAAGTACTAAATAAGACTTGTAAGGGCTTTTTCAAACACTTATTAAAGCTGTAACAGCAATTAAACACTCAATACTGTACTTGAAAAAGGCATGAGAAGACATTAGAATGAATTGCACAACAGTCCACAAATATGCAATTAAAAAATATTATTTTTCCGTGTTATTTCTGAGTAATATCAATTCCGGGACTCAAGGGGCTAATTCATAGCATGAAACCCGCATGGACTAAAACAGATTATCTAATGCATTTTAAAGAGTGCTTGATTGTGAGCCGATCGGCATATATTACTTATTGGCACTAATTAATTTGTAGCCTCCAATTGCATATTACGTGTAACATCTATTTTTTACTGATTTCATGATGACTATTTACCATTTACTATTGGCTGTGTCTAAGAAGTAAATTACGGTCTTGCTTAAATATTGTCGGACCATATGATCATGCCCCCTGAAATCAGACTTAAAAAGCAGGGTTTACGAGTTCAGCCTTGTGGTTGGAATTTGCGAGCTGGTGTCAATAGAATAACACCAGTAGCCAAATTTGTGAGTTTGAGGCATTTGCGAGCAGCTTATATAATATGGCCCACGCTCTCATTCAACTACCACACTCTCATAGCCACATGGGACTGCTGAAAACCCAAACTGCTTCTTCCAGATTGCTAGCTGTTCTGCGAAGTTCAGTTCAGCAGGTAGGTTTGTCTTTGGTGCCATGAACCTTGGTAGGCTGATATTCCCAGGGAGTCTCAAGGTTTGCCTCACAGAAGGAATTTTCCTCTCCTCCCATTCTGATCTGTCTGTATAATAAAACAGTCTTCGATTTTGTATCATCAATTCAGATATCCGTTTCCATGTTCAAAATCCTGGTCATTGAATTAGAACCACATGCACAGTGATACCTCGGGTTAAGTCGCCCTTGGGTTGCGTTGTTTTCAGTTTATGTCACTCCTCTTTTGCAAAATCAGGACTTGCGTTATATCGCACCCTCAGGATACACTGCTTCCTGATCCGGTAAGGTGACGTCAACGCGATCGCCCCACCCGGCTCTGCAGCCTGCCTGTACCAGTAAGAGCCCAGCCTGGCAGTGTGAGTGTGCCCAGCCTGTCAGTCAGTGTGCCCAGCCTGTCAGTCAGTGTGCCCAGCCTGTCAACGTCAGTGTGCCCAACCTGTCAGTCATTGTGCCTGTGCCTGTCAGAGTCAATGTGCCCAGTCTGTGCCTATAAGAGCTAGTGTGCCCAGCCTGTGCCTATAAGAACCAAAGTTCCAACAATAACATTTCCCTTCCTTCTCCTCCTCTACATCCCCACCATCCCATTGGGCCCTCAAGTCCTCTCAGTACAGTTAAAATAAAGTTAAATTCCAAGTTATTTGATGCAATTATTGTTGTTTAGTAATGTCTTTTTATTTTCAAGGTTTTATTCAAAATAAAATGTGCGAAAATTTGAAAAATCTGGGGTTCCGAAACGGATTCATTCAATTTACATTGATTCCTATGGAAAATGTTTTTGGTTTACACCGTCCCGGCTGGAATGGATTAACTACGTAAACTGAGATACCACTGTATTTGGTTTTGAGTGCAAATTATTGGAAACATGAATTAACGGTAAAAACACCCATTAGATAAATGTCTATTTTTTATTTCCCATAAGCTTTGCATAAAAGCATACTTATCTGTCATATATATTTCTGTGTTGGCAGTATCATTGCTTTTAATTCTAGTCTGACCATTGCGCAGGTCGCTCAGTAAGTGCATCGTGCAGGGAGTAGGTCAGGATCACTGTCAGTCTCGTTAGTCCATATGAACCAGGGCTGTGTGCATTTTCTGTAATTTATTCCGGCTGATTAATCAGAAATGACAGCGGAACTGTTTTATCAGGATCCAGGTCACACCAAACATCTGGATGACACTTCCCCTCACTAATTTATCACCAGATGCTGCCTGTACGTGAGATGTGCCATCTCTCTGTTAGAGTAAATATACTCATAAGAGAGGGAGGTATGGGAATCTGTGCCGGCTAATAAAATGGTAGGAGACATTGTTATAGGGGAAGCTATATATATATGTCAATTGAGAAGTTATATGGGAGAGTAATATATGATGTGTTATTGAGACATATATGAAGAAAGGAGGAGTTATAAGAAGATGTTAAATTGAGAACAAGGATGAGTTACAGGAAATAGCTTTCTAGAGCAACAGGAGGAAATATAAATATTAATCATATGGGATTACAAGAGGTACAAACAGCTTGTAAGACGCTTAAAATGGTATTTTAAGGTCCTCTCAAGCTTTTTGTATAATTAAATGTATCTGCTGTTAGGCACCAGAAAACTACGTTAGAATGGGATTACAAGAGGAGTTGTAGAGATACGTTACATGTGACAATAAGAAATATTATACAGGGTGATACGTGTGCCCGCAAGCATGAGCATCGGCTTGTATGCTCACAACTATATATGTGACTAGCGAATTGCCCGTCAAAAAATGACGGCAATGAAATTGTAAGGTGGCTAATGCTGTTTGGTGTATAATAATGAAATATATAATACAATTAATAAATGAATATACTTTACCTATTTTGAAGCATTGTGTTGAAGAGCTGGCAATCTGTTTTGATGTTGATGCAGGATTAGTGGTGTGGAGCTGCTGTGTAAGCGTGATGAATGTGTGTAGTGTAATAGTGTGCGTGCGCGAGACGAAACCGTTAGCGTAGTTGTGTATTTCCGCATTGTCGTAAAATGGCGGGTAATGTTTGGTATGCGTCTTAGCGGAATATCCGTAGGTCGTTTGTGGTATTTTGCGAGTTTCTTGTGGTGTTTTGCGTGTTTAGAGTGCTGTAGCCTCGTTTTCGTTTTGTTTGGCGGCCATTTTTTCTCTCGCTTAGCGAATTTTTTAGTGTTCAAACTCTTTTATTTTTAGTTAAATGAAGGTGTAAGTCGTTTTTTTGAGGTCCTGGATGCTCCCTCTTTCTGTAGGTAAGCTTTTTATGTATGTGTTGTGTGTATTTATTGTGTTTTGAATTTTGTAATGTTCGCGAGTTGCGTCCGATTGTGCGAGGTCGTAATGTGTGGTAACGTGTCTCGTATGTTGTTTGCGTTGCGAGGTAAAGTTTGCGAGGGTCATAGTTGGTGTGTCGTGTTGTTTGCGTTGCGACGTAAAGTTTGCGAGGGTTGCAGTTGCTGGCAAGGTGAGTGGGCCCGCTATACGAGCCCGCAAGCGTGAGCAACGGCTCTGGCTGGTTGGCCTGCTCACAACTATATATGTGATAACTGTACTGTTGTAAGCCTCTCTGGCAAAAAGGGATGTAATGGCAAGATGAAGGGGATGTCTTATAATTATTTCTGAGGAACCTTGTGAAATTACGACGTGGGAACAATGAGATGATGGTGATGAGATCTCCCCTAAAGAGTTGGAGGACTTTATTTTTAGAAAGTGGAAGGTCTTATACGACAACAATGGTGATGCATATAATTACATTTAATGAGTAAAAATGAAATAATATCTTTTTTTCTAAACATTTTTTTCATTTTAAGTTCCAATGATTCAAAATAGCATACTTTAAATATGGGACTTTAGTGACATTTGAATACAGATAAGTTTAAATAATGATAAAAACTATTATATTATGCTATAGAAATGCCTTTTTGAAAGCCAAAAATATAATACTGAAAATAGAGACAAGCCCATTAGGAAAGAAAGAAAAGGTAGACATACAAACAGGTAAGTGGCTTACTAAGAAGCCATTATGATTTTCTATGTATTTCAAATAAAAGACAAGGACCAGTGTTCTAATAAAGCTACAGAGTTTCAACTGTACTGCAAGAAAATGCTTTTAGCTGTTAGAAAACTGTATTGTACATCTAAGTAGGGCATGTACATTAAATGACCACTGTAGTTTGGCAAAATCTTCACAAGCTTCTAAATTATCTAACAAAATAATCTTATATTTAGATGACTCTGATATAATCATGAGGCACCAAATTTTACATTTTAGTTCAGTCCATGGATTGACAGAGGCAGCTTATGCAATGGTGCCTTATTCTCCCATTCAGTTCTGTTGTCATGGGGTTATTTAAAGAGGACATATTAAACAGAAGTGAAACAGATCTTATCTACATCTACTGTTCCTCCCACTCCACTCATGTTTCTCATCCTTTTACAAACAAAAACAAAATGTCATCGGTAAGACAAAACTGAATACAATAGATAAAAGTTAAAGAATAGGCCAATAGAAAATGAGACATTATTACGGCAGTAAAACATGGAGGTTACGTGTCAATCAATTAGGTTCGGGGGTCTGATATGTGATCGGACTCGCAAACCCGCAAAATAAAGAATTATGAAAATGAATGCCAATACTGTAATAGTCCATATGGGTGGCCTGATATGTATTAACTCATTGATACCTGAGATCGATTTAGCCCTGAAATGAAACATAAAAATAAATGTAATGTCCTGCCGATTTGTGAGCTTGAGACTGTTGTGCAATTAATTCTAATGTCTGTCATCGCTTTCCCCCATTATTTACAGTTGATATTTTACGAATAGATGTTTAACCCCCTCTCTAGCACTCATAGGATTTTCTCCTTCTTTTGCCATTTACGGGTATGAAAACATTTGCGGGCTTAGGGAAATTGATCAATTGAATAGCGATTTGCGATTTTAGCCATCATAACTCTTGCGAACGTGAGAGATCAAAAGCTTTGGGAGGCTGTAAGTTATGAATTTAACCATCGCTATTTTTTTAAGGCCTAACTTGGAAGCTGTTAGGAGCCCGCAAAAAGACACCAATTTAATAGCAAATTAACTTGTGACCTTGCTTACGGACTCGGTTCAAGGGGCTATTTTATACCTCCCTCTCAGTCTCATGGGTCCTTCTATCTGTGAGACCTGACCAATTACAATTAATCATGCACTAATATGTTTGCCAACAATGCTATCTCATTCAGTTCAACCACAAACAGATCTATAAGCAATGTACAACTACAACATGTAGCAGGTAGAAATAATTATTTGTGCAACACATTGCACTCACCCCTTGAACAAATGTCATGGCCAGGACCCACATCTACTTAGGCCATTAGTCAAACTATAATATACAACACTGTCCTTGAGCATAACCCAAGATGCTTAGGTGATAAACCTCTGAAGGGTCTCGTACAGGAACAAACTATTGAATATACTGGGCCTCATTCAATTGCAATTTTGCCAATTGAATAGGGCTCTAAATAAGCACATAACATTATTTTTTTAAAGAAGTTTTTAGTTAGTAAAAACCTTGCTTTTGGATAGATGTTTACTAACTAAAAACTTCTTTAAAAAAAATATGTTATGTGCTTATTTAGAGCCATATTCAATTGGCCAAATCGCAATTGAATGAGGCCCATTGTATTTAGGTCCTGTTCTCAACAATTTCTTTTTTACATATTAAATATATTGTATTACAATATACATTAAAACAGCAGTTACAATAACAAATTCATAACAATTAGAACTAATAAAGTAAAGAAACAAAAACATATTGTAAACAATATTAAATTAATGTTAGAACATATTCTCATCAAACTAAAAAATAAAATAAAAATATTAGTAAATAACATATGTTAATATATTATTACAAATTTATTTAGGTACACTACTTAATATACTTGCTTAAAAATTAGATACAATTTTATATTTTGTTATAACTTAAAAAAGCTCCATACTAGTAGATAGTTTAATGGTATCATTTATCTGGCTATTATTTGAATATAATTAATTTACTTCATTACATACTTACAATTTGGTAAACTTTCTTAATTCCAATATTCCGCAATGCGTCTCCTAGCGGCCCATGAACACGTTTGTTTGCCTTATGTCTATTTGCTCTTCAGTGTATCCAGACATGGCTTCTATACATTAGTGCTCAACGTCTTTATAAATTAGTGTATTATTATTTATGATTAAATGTGGTAATGAAGATTTTCCTTGAATATTGCTTTAATTTTATCCCATATTGTTAGAGTACCTTATACAACTGGGTTTTCTATTTTGGACCTATTATCTTTCCTAAACCATATTAAATGTTTTATATATGTTTTTTTTTCTTTCAAAATGTTCCCATCTCTATGCTCAGGATGTCTATGACAATCTATAATATTTACTAATTGTGATGCCTTAATATATTTTTATGTACTAGGGACACTCAGGCAGTAGCGTAGCTAGAGCTTTTGCGCCCTGGCGTGTACCTGAGATTGCCGCCTCCCACTTGCAAACATTATATATATACTAGTAACTTGCCCGTCATAAATGACAGTGTCATATGTTATTTTCAGTTGTATGGTCTCTCTCTCTCTCTATGCTGTCTCTCTCTCTGTGCCCTCCTTCTCTCTCTGGACACCCCCTGTGCACCTTCTCTCTGGGCACCCCCTGTGCTCCTTCTTCTCTTTGTGTGTGTGTGTGCGCATTCACTCACTCTGTGCCCTCTATCTCTAAGTCCTCTAGCTCTTTCTGTGCCCTCGCTCTGCGCTGTGTGCTCTCTGTCTCTCTCCATCCACTTTCTCTCTCACTCTCCTCTCTCACTCCCTTTCTCTCTCTCTCTCTCTCTCTCACTCTCTGCTTCCATACGTCTCTCTCCCCCTCCCTCTAACTCTTCCTCTCTCTCCCTCCCCCTCTCCCTCGCTCCTTCTTCCTACCTCCCTCCCTCTCCCTCCCTTCCTCTCTCTCTCCCTCTCTCCCTCTCCCCCACCCTCTCTTCTTCTTTCTCCACCTCCTGCTCTCCCTCCCTCTCTCTCTCCCTCTCCCTCTCTCTCTGCCTCCTCTCTGTCTGCATCCTCTCTCTCTCCCACCCTCTCTCTCTGCCTCCTCTCTGTCTGCATCCTCTCTATCTCCCTCTCTTTCTCTGCCTGCCTTCCGCTTTCTCCCTCTCTCTTTGCCTCTCCCCCACCCTCTCTCTCTGCCTCCTCTCTGTCTGCATCCTCTCTCTCTCCCTCTCTTTCTCTGCCTGCCTTCCGCTTTCTCCCTCTCTCTCTGCGTCCTCTCTCTTCCTCCCTTTCTCCCTCTCCTTCTGTTGAGTGGCTCTGCTGCGCATGCTCAGTTGCACAATTCCCCTCTGTTCAGGGCAATCAGCTTGCGAGTGACGTCTGAGCAGAACACATCTCACAAGCGTTACTCACAAATGATAACTATTGTAGCGGATACAGTGGGGGGAAAAAGTACTTGATCCCCGGCTGATTTTGAACGTTTGTCCACTGACAAAGAAATGATCAGTCTATAATTATAATGGTAGGCGTATTTTAACAGTGAGAGACGGAATTACAAAGAAAAAAAACAAACAAGAAAAACACATGTCAAAAAAAGTTATAAATTGATTTGCAGGTCAGTGAGGGAAATACGTATTTGACCCCTTTTACTTAGTACTTGGTGGCAAAACCCTTGTTGGCAATCACAGAGGTCAGACGTTTCTTGTAGTTGGCCACCAGGTTTGCACACATCTCAGGAGGGATTTTGTCCCACTCCTCTTTGTAGATCCTCTCCAAGTCATTAAGGTTTCCAG
The DNA here is from genome assembly GCA_027410445.1 of Discoglossus pictus. Lineage (NCBI taxonomy): Eukaryota > Metazoa > Chordata > Amphibia > Anura > Alytidae > Discoglossus > Discoglossus pictus. Next base: position 92,397,126 of record CM050167.1, read on the forward strand.
CTGATGTTTGGCAACTCGAATCTTCAGCCCCTCCACAGATTTTCTATGGGATTAAGGTCTGGAGACTGGCTAGGCCACTCTAGGATATTAATGTGCTTCTTTGTGAGCCACTCCTTTGTTGCCTTGGCTGTGTGTTTTGGGTCATTGTCATGCTGGAATGCCCATCCACGACACATTTTCAATGCCCTGGCTGAGGGAAGAAGGTTCTCACCCAAGATTTGATGGTACATGGCCCCGTCCATCGTCCCTTTGATGCAGTGCAGTTGTCCTGTCCCCTTAGCAGAAAAACACCCCCAAAGCATAATGTTTCCATCTCCATGTTTGACGGTGGGGATGGTGTTCTTGGGGTTATAAGCAGCATTCCTGCTCCTCCAAACATGGCGAGTTGAGTTGATGCCAAAGAGCTCCATTTTGGTCTCATCTGACCACAACATTTTCACCCAGTTCTCCTCTGAATCATTCAGATGTTCATTGGCAAACTTCAGACGGGCCTGTACATGTGCTTTCTTGAGAAAGGGGATCTTGCGGGCGCTGTAGGATTTCAGTCCTTCCCGGTGTAGTGTGTTACCAATTGTTTTCTTGGTGACTATGGTCCCACCTGCCTTGAGATCATTAACAAGATCCTCCTGTGTAGTTCTGGGCTGATTCCTCACCGTTCTTATGAACATTGAAAATCCACAAGGTGAGATCTTGCATGGATCATCAGATCGAGGGAGACTGACAGTTATTTTGTGTTTCTTCCATTTGCAAATAATCGCACCAACTGTTGTGACCTTCTCACCAAGCTGCTTGGCGATGGTCTTGTAGCCCATTCCAACCTTGTGTAGGTCTACAATTTTGTCCCTGACCTCCTTGGACAGCTCTTTGGTCTTGGCCATGGTGGAGAGTTTGAAATATGATTGATTGCTTTTGTGGACAGGTGTCTTTTGTACAGGTAACGAGCTGCATTCTTGGACCCTTGGCAGGGACATGCAAATGTCCCCACAAAGGCTTCGCTCTTGCAAACCATTACCATTTTAAACATGGCTTCCCTTAATCATATGCCTGCTGTATCAAAAAGCTTTGAGCAAAGCTAAGGTTGGATTATACACAAGCTAGGAATCTCACCCACTTACAGCTGTTTCAAGATTACTGTCTATCATCAGCATGGGGCGGGATCCTAGCTTGTGTAGAGGATATTTTGAAGAGGAAGATCACCACAACAATCATTTAATTTATAGTGGGCAAAAGAGCGATAGAAGCCCTCAACCGTACAGTAGTACAATAAATAAATAGTACATCTGTGTTCCCATTTGAATGTCTAAAACAAGTTAAAAGTACTTGTTTCATGCCCAGAATTCAGAGAAATAACATTATTTCCCTAATTCTGGGAACCTTGGCAGAGACATGCAAATGTGCCCACAAAGGCTTCGCTTTTGCAACCCATAACCATTTTAAACATGGCTTCTGTTAAGCATATGCCTGCTGTATCCCCTTCTCCCTCTCACACTTCCTCCTTCTCACTCTCTCTTCTTCTCTCTCTCACTCCCCCTTCTCATTCTCTCCCTCACACTTCTCTCTCTCCAATTCTCTCTCCTTCTCTCTTTCTCTTCCTTTTGTCTCTCTCACTCCCCTTCTCTCTCACTCCCCCTTCTCTCTTTCCCTCTTTCTCTCTTTCTCTCTCTCCCCCTTCCTTTTCTCACTCTCCCCTTCTCTCTTTCTCTTCCTTCTCTCGGTCTCTCCCTCCTCTCTCCCCCACTCATTCTTCCTCTCTCCCCTCCATTCTCTCTCCCCTTCGCTCGTCCCCTCACTTTCTTTCTTTCTTTCTTTCTTTCTTTCTTTCTTTCTTTCTCTTCCCCTCTCTCTCTCTCTCTCTCTCTCTCTCCCATCCCTTCTCCTTTTCTACCCCCCTCTCTCCCCTTCTTCTCTCCTCTCTCTCCCTTCCTTAACCCCTTCCATTATCTCTCTCCCCTCTCTCCCTTCTCTGTCTCTCTCTCCCTTCTCTCTTTTCTCTCTATCTTTCTCCTTCTCTCCCCCTTTCTCTCTATCTCTTCCCCCTCGTTTGCTCTCTTCCCCTCTCTCTCCTTCTCTCACTCTTTCTCTCTCTCTCATTCACCCCTCTCTCATTCCCTTGCATGTGAGGAGGGGGGTTGAGGATGAGGAGGGGGAGGGAAAGAGACACGAGGGGTTAGAGAGACACGGGGGTGGTAGAGAGACACCTCTAAATACCTCCCCCTCTCCCTTTCCCCTCACTTACCTTCATCTGCAGCTTCTCCTCCTCCCTCCTTCCTGCGTTGGCACCCGGTATATGCTAATGACGTGACATCACATGCGCGCCACGTCATTAGCATTGGCCGGGTCAAAACGCCGGAAGGAGTGTGGAGGTTGCAGGAGAAGCTGCAGATGAAGGTAAGTGAGGGGAAAGGGAGAGGGGGAGGTATTTAGAGGGGTAAAGTGAGGAGGGGGGTTTAGAATGAGGAGGGGGGTTGAGGAGGGAGGTTGAGGAGGGAGGTTGAGGAGGGTGTTGAGGTTGAGGATGGGGGGGTTGAGGTTGAGGAAGGAGGTTGAGGATGAGGAGGGAGGTTGAGGAGTGGGTTGAGGAATGAGGAGGGGGGTTGAGGAGGGAGGTTGAGGAGGGGGTTGAGGATAGGGGGTTGAGGAGGGAGGTTGAGGATGAGGAGGGGGGGTTGAGGATGAGGATGGGGTTGAGGTTGAGGAGGGGGTTGAGGAGGGGGTTTGAGGATGAGGAGGGAGGTTGAGGAGGGGGTTGAGGATAAGGAGGGGGGTTGAGGTTGAGGAGGGGGTTGAAGATGGGGGGTTGATGAGGGAGGTTGAGGATGAGGAGGGAGGTTGAGGAGGGGGGTTGAGGTTGAGGAGGGGGGTTGAGGAGGGGGTTGAGGATGGGGGGTTGAGGATGGGGGGTTTGAGGAGGGAGGTTGAGGATGAGGAGGGAGGTTGAGGAGGGGGTTGAGGATGAGGATGGGGGTTGAGGAGGGAGGTTGAGGAGGGGGGTTGAGGAGGGGGTTGAGGATGAGGGGGTTGAGGAGGGAGGTTGAGGATGAGGAGTGGGGTTGAGGAGGGTGATAAGGGAGGGGGGAAGAGACACAGGGAAGGGAGAGGGGGAAAGAGACACAGGGAAGGGAGACGGGCGAAGAGACACAGGGAAGGGAGAGGGGGGAAGAGACACAGGGAAAGGAGAGTGGTGAAGAGACACAGGGGAGGGAGAGGTGTGAGGAGACAGAGGGGAGGGAGAGGGGAGAAGAGACACGGGAGAGAGAGAGGGAACACAAGAAAAGGGCACACAAGAGGGGGACACAGGGGTCGGCTTATACTCGAGTATATACAGTATATTTATTATTTCAGCCTTAACCCTTAATGCTTATGGAAATCTTTGCCTTAAATCATTATATATATTTTCTTATTTATATCTACACATAATTTTTCCGATTTAATGTGCTGAATGCAGTGGATAGAGAAAAAACTAGTACTTTACTAAATCTATTTGTTCAAAAAATTATAACCATACAGTACTTATCATTAAATTGATATATATATATATATATATATATATATATATAATTACGGGGCAATAAAATTGTAAGGCAGGTAATGCTGTTTGCCACAGACAGTAAGTGTTTTGGTCGTCTGAGATCCTTCGGCGGTCATTGCGAGTCTCGGTTGGTGTATTTTTTGTTATCAGAGGCGCTTTTGCCCTGATTGTAAGGTCCGCGCTGATGTCCATTTTGCGCTTATTGCAAGCCTCTCCCCTGGTGTACTTTGTGTCCTATGAGCACCATTGGCGCTCCTTGTGAGGTGCGCGGTGAAGGCCTTTGTCGTTTATTGTGATACTGTGGTATTTTTTTAGTTTTTTTTCTGTATATGTATTTTTTCATGATAATTAATTAATTAATTAAATCATAAATTAATATACTTTACCTATTTGTAATTAATATATGCAGCAAGCAATGTGCTGAAGAGCTAACAATCTGTTTTGATGTTCCTGCAGCATACAATGTAGATTTGCTCTGTTGTAGAGCTGAGGTGTAAGTGTGAGCAATGTGCGCAGTGTGTAGTGTAAATAGGCTGCGTGCACAAGGGGAAACCGTTTGTGTAGCTGTGTAGTTCAGCATTCTGTAAATTAGAGTTGGAAAATGGCGGCGATTGTGTATGTGGTTCGCAGGTGTGGATGCTTTTTGCGTTATGCTAATAGTGTATTTTGTACCTCGTACGGGTTTGTGTAAAAGTAATATGTGCCTGGTAGTATTGCGGGTTTAGGGGTCGTGTAGCATTGTTTCTGTTTGCTTCGGCGGCCATTTTTTCTGTCGCTTAGGGGATTTTCAAGTGTCTAAACTATGTAAATTGGACTTAAATTTGTGTGCAACCTGACTCCTGTCTGTCCCACCTTGCTGTGTGTAATGTTTTTTTTTTTGTATTTGTGTTTGTATTTTGTGTGTTTTTAATGTTTTTCTCTGTGCTCGGTTCGGCCATTAAGTTCGTATTTTTGCTGGATTGTATTGTTGCATTTTTGGACCTTGTACTTCTTTGGCAAAAGTTGAACGTGCCTGGCTGTTCTTTGCAGGTTTTGGGTCGTGTAGACCCCAATTTTTTCGGCCCCCTTTTTTTTTCTTGCTTTGCGAGGGCCTTCGGCTCATTGCAGCCGACGTTGGAGCCTCCACCTTCCGCAAATGCGGCCCCTCGCTTTGCGAGGGGCGCAGTTCTTGCGAGTTCGCTTTGCAAGCTCGCAAATCATGACGACTACTCGCAGTTTGACAACTATTATATATGTATATATATATAATTTATATAGTTGTCGTAATTGCGAGTTTGTCTGTAACGCTTGCGTAGTTACGGGATTGCGCATGCGCTCATCGCAAGCCGCGGCCTGCAATGAGCACTCATCGCAAGGCCCTCAAGTCAGAGTGGGGAAGAGGCTCGCAAGTTAGAGGGGGGAGAGTCTACGAATGGCTTACGAGTTACGGGCTTGAAGAAAAAAAAATTACGGTGGTTAAACCCGTAACTTTTTTTCAAGCCCTCAAGGCTGTGTGCCATAGCGATTTACGATTTAAGCCTTGTAAACTTGGAAAAAAGTTACAGGTTTAACTGCCGCCAGGCCCGCAAATCTTTTAAAAAACTTAAACGGTAAATGAGACAGAGGTAGAGGGGGCCAAAGAGAGACAGGGGAGGGAGAGGGAGGAACAGAGACATAGGGGAGGGAGAGAGGAGGAAGAGACAAAGGGGAGGGGGGAAGAGACACAGGGGAGGGATATTGGAGGTGAAAAACAGGGCAGAGGGAGGGGGCAAAGAGACATGGTAGGGAGAGGGGGAAAGAGACACTGTGGAGGAAGAGGGGGAAATGGTCACAGGGTAGTTAGTGGGAGGTAAGAGACACTGGGGTGAGAGATGGAGGACAGGGGGAAAAGAGACACAGGAGGGAGGGGGAAAGAGACACAGTAGGGAGAGGGGGGAAAGAGACACAGGGGAGGGAGTGGGTGAAAGAGACACAGGGGGGAGAGAGGTGGGAAAGAGACACAGGGGAGAGAGAGGCTCAAAGAGACACAGGGGAGAGAGAGCGGGGCAAAGAGACACTGGGGAGGGAGAGGAGGTAAGAGACAAAGGTGGGGGAGAGGGGGGAAAAGAGACATAGGTGAGGGAGGGGAGGAAAAGACACAGACGGGGAGAAAAATGTAATATTATAACGTCATTTGTGACGAGAGGCCTGCAATGGGCGCCAAGTGTGCTCATTGCAAGGCTCACAGAGAGGAGAGAGAAGGAGAGAAGAATGAGGCAGAGGACACAGAACAAGGGAAGGAGAGAGAAGCCGTACATAGCAAGAGTCACATTGCCCGCCTTTGCTGCGCATGGTAAGGCTCACAATGTGTGGCAAACAAAAGCATTGTGAGGCTTCAAATTTTTATGCCGTCATTTTTGACAGGCAAGTCGCTAGTATATATATACATATATATATATATATACTGTATATATATATATATATATATATATATTTTAGTAGCTCTTGACAAGGTAAAAAAAAGTATTTATGTGTTAGGTATTGTTGAATATTACTTTTAGTATCGATTTCCTTAAAGGACCACTATAGTTAAGAAAAAGGCACTTATTTGTGAAGTATGTAAAAAACTAACAACTTTAACAGCGATGTAATCCATGGACATAAAACATTTTGGGTAAGTTCAAGATTTTTGAAGAACTGGATCATGAGGGCATGTTTATTTATTTATTTATCTAGCTATCAGTGAAGGGATCAAAACATATTTTTGCTGATAAAAAAAAACTACCTTAATGGCTTTTTCTATGCTTAGTTATGCTCTTATTATAACTCAACATTTTCGAATATATTTTCCATTGCTTAGTAAAACTTTAAAAGTAGTTTTTTAATCACAATAATGGTAAAGCCTAAGTGAGTATAAAAACATGATTATTAGGTCTATCATTACTTGAAAAATATATTTTTTTTATTTTTAACTCACAAATCTAACATAGTCATTAGATGTGAGTACTTTAAAAAAAAATAATTGGCTTACTAAGAAGCCTATTATTTGTTTATGTGAAACAAATGCAAGAGAAGGACCAATATTCCAATATAATTATTAACTTTTATCTTTACTGTAAGAAATTGTAGTTCTAATTATCACATATATAGTTGTGAGCGTACGAGTCGTTGCTCACGCTTGCGGGCTCGCGTAGCGAGCCCGCGGCCCTCGCGTAGCGAGCCGCGGCCCTCGCGTAGCGAGGTCACTGGGCAAGGGCCTCAGTTGCTGGCATGGAGCGCCGAAGGCGCTCCATGCCAGCAACTGAGGCCCCTCGCGAAGCGAGGGCCTCAGTTGCTGGCGAGGTCACTGGGCACGGGCCTCAGTTGCTGGCATGGAGCGCCGAAGGCGCTCCATGTCAGCAACTGAGGCCCCTCGCGAAGCGAGGGCCTCAGTTGCTGGCGAGGTCACTGGGCAAGGGCCTCAGTTGCTGGCATGGAGCGCCGAAGGCGCTCCATGCCAGCAACTAAGGCCCCTCGCGAAGCGAGGGACTCAGTTGCTGGCGAAGTCACTGGGCAAGGGCCTCAAACCCTCGCAAAATTCACGTCGCTACTCAAAAAACACGACACACAAATTACGACACTCGCTAAATTTTACGAGGAACGCAAACAACGTACGAAACACGTTACCACACATTACGACCTCGCAAACATCGGACGCAACACGCCGACATACAAACATTTAAAACACAATACATACACACAGCACATACATAAAAAACTTACCTACACCAAGAGGCAGCACCCAGGACCTCAAAAATGCAACTTACACCTCGATTTTACTCGAAATAAAACAGTTTAGAGACTAAAAAAAAATCTAAGCGAGAGAAAAAATGGCCGCCGAACAAAACGAAAACGAGGCTACAGCACTCTAAACTCGCAAAACACCACAAAACACCTACGGATATTCCGATACAGACCTATACCACACATTACTCGCCATTTTACACCAATGCGGAAGTACACGACTACGCTAACGGTTTGGTCTCGCGCACGCACAGTGTTACACTGCACACATTCAGCATGCTTACACAGCAGCTCCACACCACTAATGCTGCAGCAACATCAACACAGATTGCCAGCTCTTCATCACAATGCTTCAAAATAGGTACACTATATTCATTTACTAATTTAGCTACCGTACAATTTCATTGCCGTCATTTTTTGACGGGCAATTCGCTAGTCACATATATAGTTGTGAGCATACGAGCTTGCTTAAGCCGTTGCTCACGCTTGCGAGGGCCGCAGTTGCTGGCATGGAGCGCCGAAGGCGCTCCATGCCAGCAACTGAGGCCCTCCTGGTCACCAACTGGATACTCAATCACTGTATTTACCTGAGCCCGCGGCCCCTCGCGTCGCGCTAATAAAAAAACGGAAGTGGGTGTACCAGAACTCACTGCACAAAACTTCAAGTCCCAGAATGCTCAGCAGCACAAGCAGTAGCCACTCAGCACATTAGGGGGCGAGTCTAATATATAATATAGCTGTGTATGTAAATCTGTCTCACTCTGCAAAAACAAATGGAAAGATAGAACTGTTTTTTTAAAGTTTATGTGTCACATTTAATGTATATATATTTAAATATTGTGGTAGGGAGGATTATCTCTGAGGACCTGGACTTTTATGTGAAATCAATATACTCTAGATGGCTTCTTATTTACATTATACAACATATATATATATACACATTATATATATATATATCACATCACATATATAGTTGTGAGCGTACGGGCCGTTGCTCACGCTTGCGGGCTCGCGTAGCGAGGGGCGCGGGCAAGGGCCTCAGTTGCTGGGATGGAGCGCCGAAGGCGCTCCATCCCAGCAACTGAGGCCCTTGCTCGCAGCGTACAGCCCGTTGCTCACGCTGAGGCCCTGCAGCCACCTCCTCCCCACAATACCCCGCCGCTGGAGAGAGGGAGCAGAACTCCAAGCCCCATTACACCCATCAGACTACTTACATTAATTGGAGCATCTCAATTCACCTCCGCCATGTCTCCCCTGCCTGCACATTTTCTGAACAGCTTCGATGAATGTAAGTAGTCTGATGGGTCTGATGGGTCTGATCGGGCCCATGAAGGCCTGGCCTTGGGGGACATGAAGGCTTAGCCTGGGGGGACATGGCATCATGGGCTGGAGGCCATAAACGTCGCAACGCAAATAACACGGCACACACATTACGACACTCGCAAACACCATACCACACACGTTCACACGCATTACAGCCTCGCAACACTCGGACGCAACTCGCGAACATTACAAAATTAAAAACACAATACATACACACAGCACATACATAAAAAACTTACCTACAGCAACAGGGAGCATCCAGGACCTCAAAAATGCAACTTACACCTTCGTTTCAATAAAAATAAAAGAGTTTGGACAATAAAAAATTTGATATGCGAGAGAAAAAATGGCCGCCGAACAAAACGAAAACGAGGCTACAGCACTCTCAACACGTAAAAAACACCACAACACACTCGCAAAACAACACCCGAAACTCGAAAAGCACCACGAAGCACCGACGGCTAATCCGCAAACACCCATAACACAGATAACCCGCCATTTTACGCCAATGCGGAAGTACACCACTACGCTAACGGTTTCGTCTCGCGCACACACACTCTTACACTGTACGCATTCATCACGCTTACACAGCAGCTACACGCCACTAATGCTGCAGCAATATGAAAACAGATTGTCAGCTCTTCAACACAATGCTTCAAAATAGGTAAAGTATATTCATTTATTCATCTACTATATATTTTAGTATTACACACCAAACAGCATTAGCTACCTTACGATTTGATTGCCGTAATTTTTTGACGGGCAATTCGCTAGTATGTTATATTTATAAACTCCTCTCAATCATATCCAAGTTATAGGTTTATATAAAGTCAAAGTAAAAGTATTGTCCTAAAGGATATGGAGGATACGAAAAAATTGAAACAAATAAAATATGTTATGCAGATCTAAAATGCTTGCTATTTTTATTTAAATAAAAAACAGAAAAGTTCCCAACTGTGTTATAAATTTAAAATGTAGGTCAAAATATGTATTTTTGCTTAGTATTTAAAAATAAGCTAATGAAATAAAAACTCACAGGGTACATAAGATTTTATATTCTGTAAATCTTTTCACATGGCCACACGTCTGAATTTAGATATTATAATTAATTTATTTTATTTTTTGAGCAGGGAGACCTTTTAGTTTATTTTAAAAATGTTCTTGTGTTATACAGATTTTAAATATTTTTCTCTCATATTTTATAAGCATCCTAATATTCTGTTTTAAAGGGACAGGGAAATTGCTAGGTAAAGGGCTGATATTATCTAGTTCATCACTTGGTCATTCTATAAATATGCATTTATAAAGTCAGCACTAAAACCATCTGTAAATTAAATTGTTTTTAAAAATTATTGTTAACTTGTCTGAGGTGCTGGGTCTGTCTCCACCTCCCTCCTGTCACATGACTCACATTGCTTGAGGAATTGTGACTTAGGCATTCCGTTCATCTGGCTAATTAACCATTGTTTGGAAACTTGTGCAACAACAACAAAAAGCATCAACATCACTAATGGCATCAGATGGGAGCATGGTCACACATGCACATAGCATAGGTATAGGGCGACTTCAATGGTTTCCAGAACGGGTAGAGGTGAAGATAGTCCCAGTAAAAAATGCTAAAATATTTATCAGCCATAACATTTCAGTGGCAGAGAGCAACTTTCATTAGGGATTAAACCCTTCACCACCAACTAGGTTCCAATAAATATTTTTGTGCTTGCTTTTTTGGAGTGGCCTGATTTTTCTCAGGATCTCCATAATCCCTAATTGGATCTTATTCTGTAGTATGACTTTCTCTTCATCCATAATTAGATTTAACTTTTTCATGAGTTTCCTTTATCTAAGAAATATTCAAGATAAAAGATCCTGAATGGTCGATTATGTGACCAAGCCAATGAAAAAGTGAAACGCGCACTGAGACAGAGCATGTAAACATACAAAGACCTAAGTGGCGACTTTGCTATTTCCTTGACTAAAAAAGGATCCACTACAATGTTTTGTTACAACTAAGGCCAACTTTTAGAATTTTTGGAAATTTCATGATAAAGTGAGTTTTCAAGTGTATGTTTACATAAATAATATATAGTTGTTCACATTTCGTCATCTAAAAATAAGTAACAAAATCTAGTTTGCGCACAGAATACTGAGAAATTTAGTTTTTGAACTGCTCTTTGAAAAACTGGACAGTTTCACTCTTTAATCTGAAAACCACTGTATACATATCTCCTTTTAGCATATGCCTGCTATATAAAACAGCTTTCAAGCATAGCATAGGATGGAATAGCACAAGGTACCCACAGACAGTCACTGTTTCGATCTTAAATGTATCTAAAAAATGGTGAACATTATAATGCTGATGTGCGGCTACTGTTTTTAATACACTAGGCTTAGTCTCACGGTGTTCCTTTCAATATCAGTGACGTACACGCTTCTCCACCTATGTGATAGTGAGTTATAGAGAAGAGGAATATAAATATATATAGATAGGACATGCAAATTAAGCCATGTAATTCTGTGGAATGTACAGAAATCTGCACATCCACAGATCCATAATGAATTCAATTGACTTTAGTTTACAGCAAATCAATGAGGTTCAGGTTTATAACACAGAGATTCAGCTGCCTTGAAAATGTACTTGATTCAGTGAAGATTGCTGCAGATAATTGTTTTCTTATAGAGCGCTGACATTGTATAAAATATAGAATAAAATAAGTGCTTGTTCATCCCATAGCAACATGTATATAAGGAATTTTGCATATGGACATGTGTAATAAACTATTTACTTTAATAACAAGAATATTCACTTTCCTATAATTTGTAATTATAAATCTAGTTGTCCCGACAGAGTGCTAGCTCACGTAGATTTGGTAGAGTCCCCATCAGTCTTTTGCTGCTGAATAAATTCGAGATGCCCTTATTCTAGAAAAGTTTAAGAAGTAAATCTTATAGCAAAGGATTTAATAAAGTTCATGACCCAGTGAAAACCATTCAGTGCTATATCACCTGCTGAGCAATAATGAGGCAAGAAACCAAGTTTGGAGCACAACGGGTCACAGCATTTATTTATTACAATTAATAATATAACCAAAACCGTAATGAAAAGGAGGAGGAGCCCAGATAGCGGCAGCAACCTCATGTCCTGAGCATGTGCCCAGGGCCCCACTGCTGTCACTTAAGCCATGCCCATGAGGTAGGGGCGACCTCCTTTTTTATATTTTGGCCCAGGCAACTTCCCCACCCGCCGCTGAGGAGGGACTTCACAGGCAGGCTGCGTATCTGCTTGCAGTAGGGTGAAGCCTCTCTCATGCAGGTGTGATTTTAGGTGTAACATGGCACCGTACTTGAAAAAGAACAATAAGAAAGAACAATAAGGGCTTATTAAAAGTAAGTGTAAATTTAATATGACAATTACATTGAAGAGGATAAAATTAATTACATCTACTAGTTAAAGCATTATATATAAAAAAATGTTTTCCTAAAGAGTCCCTTCAAAAAATGGAACACTAATATATATTCAGACCGAGCCCCCACAACGGGACTTGAAATCAAATTGGTCATCAAATTCCCATTTTTATTTACAGTTAGTGGATTGTATTCTCTGTGTTTAACTGCTCCAATAAATCCTCTAAATCCAAAAGCATAAAATCCCACAATTTGTCAGTATTTGTTTGCCTCTATATTAATTTGCCCTTCCTTGCACCTGGGGGTATTTTCTCCTCTTACAAATGTGCTTCACATCTCTGCCCAACGTATATATATCATCCTGAGCCTTTCAATAGAAAAAAGAGAGAAAAAAATCAATTTGACTTTGGCAGTTGCTCGTGAGTCTTCTGCCAATCACACGGTATTCGAGCTATTTTAAGTCTACTGAATCAGTCTGCATTACGGCAAATAGCTGTACTTGGAAAAGAGCCCAGGACTCTATCAATATAAAATGATTTGTTGCAACTTTAAAGATGTTTCATGTCTCGGCACTGTCTTTTCATTTACATTTTAAACCCTCATCAAAATGTGGTTCAACAGTGCTAATACTGAGGAGACCTTCTTCTGTATGTTACATGCTATGGCAAACACACATGAGACGGGGGGAGTGTTTTTTGTTACTACAGCCATTAGTTTTAACAATGAGGGATCCTAATATTAATTTTATTGATTTTGGCAGGTTAACAGAACAAGTTGCATGAAGTGTTAAAAGCTTAAGGACAGGACAAGACGAAGAAAGCTGATTGATAGATACACAGACACATATACTCTTCAAACAAGCCCAATTTGATGCATCGCGCAAGGCCTGGCTTTCTGTGGTCATACAGTCCAAAAAACAATCAGATTTGTCTAGAGTGTGAGCTCTCCTGTCAAGGCCATCCCAATATGTTACAGCAGGTGCATAGCTTGGGCTAGGACCAGATTTGTAAATCTATGATGTTCTCGTAGGATCTCGGGGGAACCAAGTTTCCAAGCACAAAGCATGGAGTCAGGGCCGTGTCTACCTTTTTGGAGCCCTTAGGCAGTGAAGTGGAGGAGTCCCTCCACAGACCCATATTTGCCTTTTCTTTACGTGTAAGTTCCCTTTCCTGTTGTTACTGTCTTGTTCTAGTTGGTTACCCCCTGGTAGCCAGTCTATAAACTGCAATATTTCATTTTTTTAAGCCAGGAACCATTTTTCTTATGAAGTGGCACCCCTCACAGGGAAGGGCTCATGGCCAGCTGCCTAGTTGGCCTAATGGGTAATCTGGCTGTGCATGGAGTTTGTATAACAGATAACACTCCTTTCTTGATGATGATGCATTCTTCCATCACCTGCCAGTGTCTCAGATATTCATGTTCACATTTTCAGGTCAAGGCCAGTGTATCAGATTTGTGTCTACAATGGAAAAGTAGCAGCTACAACTGCTGTTGTTCTCAGCAGGACTAAAGGGGAATTCATCAGTTTTGCAAGACTACAGTCTCTTTAAGAAGGTAACAGACTGCACCAGTCAAAAAAACTAAATGTAAGTTGGTATAAATATTTTGCAAATACATGATGCAAATTGTGAAGATTGTGTTTATTTTTTTATTTTTTTAATTATTATTATTATTTATTTATTTTCTAAAAACTAGTTGCCTATTAGGCTTAATTATTCAAAAGATTCAAAAGAAAAAAACTGGCCAAAGTGCCACAGTAGTTTTTTTTTTGGGGGGGGGGGGGGGAATGCACGTATTTGTGAAGTGTAACACTCTACAAAAAATAATAGTTGTGGAAGTCATGAGCATAAAAGCATTTTTAGAGAAAATCTTGAACTGACAAAGCACAGGTCAGCAGAAATTAAAAGTGAACATATACTGGTAATTAAGACTGGCAGAATAGATAGATAGATAGATAGATAGATAGATAGATAGATAGATAGATAGACCAACAGAGATAGATAGATAGATAGATAGATAGATAGATAGATAGATAGATAGATAGATAGATAGATAGATAGACCAACAGAGATAGATAGATAGATAGATAGATAGATAGATAGATAGATAGATAGATAGATAGATAGACCATTTCTTAGCTTCTAGATCATCCCCCTTTCTCCTCTTGTTCTCTTCTGTAGACTGCCATTTTATCACACCTGTGACTTTCAGAACTACATTTTGAGAACTAAGGACACTCCCACATGGAGTGGATTCACACTGGCAGTGTCATGCTGGTAAACAGCAAGCAGACAGTGACATGTTGTGTGACTGAGAAGATTTCCACTCATAGTCATTATGTGCAATCATTTATAATAACACCTACAAGTATAGAATCTAAAACATGAGCTGGGCAAACAAGAAGATCCTGTCAGTTTTGTGATTATGTAGCCTCTAACACATTGCATGTCACTGTCTGCTTGTAGGCTATTAGTATAATAGCCTACAATAGCCTGTCTCATGTGGGAAAATCCTTAGCTCACAAAATGCAGTGCTGCTGGTCCCAGATATGCAACATGGCAGCCTACAGGAGAAAATACAGGAAGTAAATGGGAAACTGTGTAAACTGAGAAATGTTTACTCTAAGTGAATGTAGATGTTATATGTAACTTACATTAAAGAGGGTGAAAACATTAATTAACTTAGTTAAACCATTTATATAAATAAAACATTTATATAAAACTAAAACGAAAGCCCAAACAGTTCCTTGCATTGGGAAGAAGGTATTTTATAATATCGCAATGTATTTTCTTTTTCAAGTAAAGGTCTCAGAGCACATAGAGCATGTTCAGCTGTTCGCAGTGGCTTATCCTCTGCCAACCAGTGAGAGCTACAGACTAAAGTATGTTCTTTGTGTTTCCTGTTAGTTACCTGAAGTTTAAACAGGTTTTAATTAATATTTTTTTCATATAAAACTAGAGAATGGACGTATGGAATAACATACAAACTGAACCAGCTTCACCTCGATATAAGCTGTATATAGCCCTTTATCATGGTGGGTAAGGGTCAGCCATAAACATCAGTAAAACTAATTTCCATTCCCCCTTTACTAATATACTACTGCCAAGTATTCTGGCTGCCTATGATGAGAAAATCCAAAGCTCTTTAAACAATTACCCTGCAGTTGCAACTCAATGGAAGTGATTTTCTATAGCAAGTCGAATTCCTGCTGTGAGTGACAAAGTCTATTGGCGCTCAAGAACCTGATTGGTAAATTCCAGCGCTCTACTTGCCATTTGTAGCTGTAACTATTGGTGAATAAAAAAAAAAGTGACAAACAGATTGTACAAGATGAATTTCTCCTTTGGACCCACTGTAAGGACAATCAGTCCAGAAATAATAAATCATTTATTGGCAAAGAAAGTTAAGGTTGCAGCACAGAATGGGGCAAATTAAGGCTGCAAAAAAGCAGGAAATTGGGAAGCCTTGACATCCCTCCCTCTGCAAAGATTTTTTTTTTCTGATGACATTAGGTGACATCATTCATGACCTCACAAATGACATTACAAATAGTATGAAAAATTACATCCTCCATATTACTGATGACACCACACTAAGGGCCTCATTCTATTATCGGCCGCAGCCGCTGCGGGGCCGCAAGGACCGGCCGCAAGCTATTCTGCTATTCTATTCCCTTACGGCCGTAGGCTCCGGCAGGCTTGCGGCCGGTGCCTTGCTATCTCTTGCGGCCGATCGCGCCGGAGGAAAGCCTTTGATCTAAAACGGCCGCAAGAGATTTGCAATTCAATTGCTCCGGGAAACCTCTCTGCAAGGCTAAAAACGAGCCGCAGTTACTTGCAGGAAAAAGGTCTCGCTAGCACCAATTAAGCACATAAAATAGCTCAAATAAAGCCATCCTGCACTTTGAGAAGACTATAAAGGGATTTTAGGTGTTAGAAAAAATAGCACATAATTATACTGTACTCAAATCCGTAAAATATTTCATTTTTAATATCCGTAAAATATCCATGTAAAAAGTCCAGAGTGCTTGGAGCACCTCAGACACGCCCACGCCGCAGCCGGCAAATAAACAGTTAATTTGAACTCGGGTTTGGGCAGATGTGCAAGCTTGAGAGTGGGTTACTTTTAATCCTCATGTCCCCCAATATGATCCCTAGCATTTACAGAGCTGTACAGTGCAGGCTTGAATTTATTTTTGAGTTTTTAGATTTCACATGTTACGGCCGGTTCCAAGATATGCGGCCGGCCGTAAAAGGAGATCCTTGCGGGGCCGTATAATAGAATCGCGAGTTAACTGAACCCTCGCAAGGAATCGCAGCCTTACGGCCGATTTACGGCCGATAATAGAATGAGGCCCTTAGCCCCCTATGATATCACTTTATAGTAACACTATTCTTATTAATTATTTTTAACTAGTGACTTGCCCGTCAAAAATGATGGCAATAAAATTTGAAGCCTGACAATGCTGTTTGCCACACAATGCAAGGTTTTGCCCCATCTGAGCACCTTTGGCGCTCATTGCGAGCCTCTCCTCCCATCTACTTTACGGGCCTCGCGAAAAGGGCCTTTGACACTCATCGCAAGCTTATCAATGAGCGGCTCATTGCAGGCCTCGGTAACCTGCAACTTTTGTGCTTGGGAATGCCTTGTGTTTCTTTCCACCATCTCCCCCCTGTCGCTTCCCTGTGTCTTTCTCCTCTGTGTGTCTGCTGAATCTTTGTGTGGCGCGCACTGACTGCCGTTGGTTTTAGGTCCTGCGTGCCTGGCGTTGTTCGTGTGTCTTACTGGCTTCTCCATTGTGTATTTTCTAAGTCCCACGTGCCTGGCGTTGTTCGGCCTAGTTTTGATCCGGTTTGAGAATATTTACGTTTTTTCGTCGGCTATCTTTTTTCTCACTTAGCTGATTTTCGATCAATGCAAAAACTCCCAATATGGCCCAAATTCACTTGCAACCTCACTCCAAGGCTTCCTGGCTCTCCCCCTGTGCTGTGTGTGGGAGTTATTATTTTTTAAAGCGAAAACTGTTGCGTGCCTTGAGATCAGCGGGAAAGTGCCACGCGTTTCGTCAGTGATCGCAGCCATTTGACATAAGCGCCATTTGTGCTCATGTGTAGGCTGTTTTAAAGTCTTGTGTAATCACCTCGCAATGAGAGAGGGCATAATTTTTAACATTGCGTCAACTATTATATGTGATTCATGAGATACAAAATGAAAACATTGATATTTGAATAAAAGTGATAATCTACATATTACATACGGTATAAGACTGTAACAGTGTTTTGACTTGGCAATGTGTTAGCCATTTAAAGCTTTTTACTAAAACTACTGTATATATTGCTCCACTCATAAGTTGTCCATAACCTAGTACAAAAAGTTGAAAAAAAATCAGCTGTTAACCTTTTTACTATAGAGTAGTGTTTCACGACCCTCTCCTGGAGGCCCACAAGACACAACATGAGTTACGTTTAACACTGTGTCGATACAAGTTAGACAAATGCAGGTTTCAAAGTCTGTTGAATATTAATTCTCACTTATTTTGACACAATGTTTAACCTAAATCTTGGCTTGTGTGGTGGGCTTTGAGAAAAGGTTTTGAAACCACAACTACAGAGAATGCAGTAATTGTATATACCATATGAAACACAATTTTACATCTATATTTGACTCTTTGATGAAAGTATAATAGCTGTAAATTTAAGAAGTGTGGAACAATTAAAAAATATAACTTTAATTCATGCATTTTATATATATATATATAATTCTAACAATTAACCATGATGACATAATTAGGTGTCTTGTGTGATGTCATCAGTGTTATCTTGTAAGACATCATTTTTTCATATTATATATTGTCATGTATGATGTCATAGCTTATGGCATTATTTATATCATATGTGATGACATGAATAATGTCACCTGTCATAGATGATATCATGAATTATGTCATTAATAATGTCATCAGGAAAACCTTTGCAGGATGAGGGAGGGATATTAACGTCATGTACTACCTTAACTTCCTAATTTCCTGTGTTTTTCCAGCCTTGCGTGCCCCATCCTGCACTGCTACCATAGTTATACAGTACTTCAATTAAGTTTTGGCAATACATTTCAAGTGTTTTTCTCAATTTTATTATAATGAAATATTTTTAATTAACTTATTATCTTTATTTTAATTTAAGAAATTAAACAACTAGTTTTTATCAATGTACAGTATTATGCAATATAATTTAAAGGCAAAAATGTATTAATTAACTTTTATATTTCCTGGCATATCAACACACATTCTTACACATATAAGTCAACAACTTGAAGCTCTACTAAGGTCCAGAAAAAAAGACAGCGCCATACAAATAAAACTGTATTTACTCTTTTTAACAAAATCAAAAGTTATTTATGCATAGTAAGAATCACTGACTACCAGGAATTGCAAAGTTAAATGTAGCATTAGATAAAAATATTCTCTCATATGCAGAGATTTTTTATGAAAGCAGGACCTGCAGATTGAATAAGAGGAGTGTCTGCAAGCACAGCAGAACAGCAGACATGTTTCCTCTTTGTGCTGGGACAACTGTAAGAGCTCTCAGAAAAAGGGCTTAGGATAAACATAAGCAAAACAAGTTTATTTTGTATGCTGTTATTTATAAACCTTCGGTGCACCCTTTTGTGTCATTTCTGAGCTGTTTGGGTTGGTTTTATTTATTAAAAGCTGATTTTCAATTTGACTGACTGCAGAGAAGAAGAATCTTTTCATTCAACAGGCTTTTTTGAAACCTAAGCAAAGCAAGTAGAATTTTTTTTTAAATGTGTCCCTTATTAGTGCTGTGTTTGTAATGTTTAAAAGCTAAACAGTGTCTTTGTGACAATTTAATTGTAACAAATTGCAGTGTTATTAAAAAAAAATTCATATTGTGAGAATGAATCGTGTCAATGTATGTATAAAGTAATATGCATTATTATACAAGTGAGATAAAATGTTGAATTAAATTAAGCATGTTGCAAAGAAATGCAGAAAGGTTTCTCCTCCCCCCAAAACTGATTGGTTGCGACTGCTGTCTAATGAATGTGTATATTTGGTTGCGACTGCTGCCTAATGAATGTGTATATTTTGTTTAACAATGAAAATAGATTTCACTGCAGACAAGAAGCACAATAGGCATCTGGTGTTGGCAATCTGGGTTAATTTAGTCTGAAGATAGCCTTATGCCACGCAGCCTTAAATTCAGTAAATGTATTTGACCCTATCCCATGCACTGGAAGGCTGTGGCAATTATGTACTACTGTTTTATAAACTAGTACTTTGCCACATTAGCACCATATGTTCCAGCTTCCAAAATTGAAATAAAGACTTGTTATTCCTGTATAACTCTTGTTTGTGCATGATATTTTCCTGTTAAAATTTAGAAAAGTGTTTTATATATGAGAAGGTAAATGTTTTAGTATGTATACCTTTGCTCATCGGTAATGGCAATTGAATGCTAGTTTATAGTAATTAACATATAACATTATTTAACGCAATATGTGCATGATTTACATCAATGAAATATGAAGTTGTTACAATGTTCGCTTTCCTCTAAAGACAAACATTTGACAGCAGGAGTGAATATTAGCACACGCTAGGTCTGGAGAATCTCCCTCTCCTCTCTGGTTAATGTTCACCATTGCAGGTGGGAGAATATACTTTTAAAACATTTCACATTCCATTCTCTTGCCCACTCTGGAGATCGTCCGCCATTGCAGTTGAGCCATAACTATAAAACTATTAAAAACATCACCTGACCAATCAAAATGCATGGAATCTGACCGTAGCTCATGTGCGCAAGTCTCTACTGAGCATGGTAATTAAATTAACATTTTAAACTATTATTTTTCAAAAATGTTTTGCCTATTTTAAAGATTCATATAAAAGCACTATTACATTGCCAGACTTCAAACAAATCTATTCAGTCAATTATTAACTACAAGTGAGCAAAAACTTCAAGATATTTATATGGTAAAAACACCATGTCATCACCCCACAATTCAGCATAAATCAACTTTTTTTTGGCTCATGAAGATTGTCAAAAAAATATTCAGACCTCCAATTCCTCACAAAACAGAAACGCCAAACCAAAAAGCAAAGTTATAGAGCATGACTGGTATTATGATAAAGATTATTATTATTGTTTATTTGTAATTCGCCAACATATTTCGTAGCGCTATACAAGGGTTAAGAAAAAGGCACAAAGCAAAAGCAATATTAACACATTGCAAAGGATTTAGGACCCTGTCATTGAGCTTAGAAGCTTTCCCCAAAGCACCTTGCAAGATTGAAAACTCACAAACTTACAATCTAAAGACTGTACTCTAATTATAATATATCAGCTTAGCGACATGGTCAAGTTGGCTTCCAGGGTAAGACATTAGAAATTGTGCTCCATGTAAGTTACAAGGAAACCCGGACTCCTGCTTGGGTTGCTTGTAAAAACGATCTAGAATTTCAGTGTGGAAATAGTCAAGGTCAAGTTTTATTTTTACAAGTCAAAATACCGAGATACTATAATGATAAGAGCAATATTCTTTATGCTATTCTATATATCAGTAAACTGTAATATAAAGGTACAAAAAAAGAGTTTTCATTATTGTAAAATATTTTCTTTAGTGTCTTTTTCTTTGATAAATAATAATAGCAGTACATAGACATGTGAAGCAAAAGACAACGATACACCAGCATGCAATGTAATCAAATATATGGTTGCTACATCATGACAATAACCTGAGGCCACTGGCATAGGAACTGGGGGTGATGGAGGGGACAACCCCCCCCCCCCCCCCCCCCCCCCCCCCCCCCCCCCCCCTGATCACTCCATCGCCTCCTGTGGCTTTAACTGCCCTGATCACCGGCACTCGCGAGATCACGCAACATAATCTTGCGTGATCTTGTAAGATCCAACTATAAGAAGTATACTGACAGCCAAATGGACAGGAGGGGAGGGGGGAGAGATTGCAGCATTGTGAGCTCTCTCTTCCTGATGCTATATGCATGCAGTGCATATAATACATTAATACATATATAATGTGTGTGTATATATATATATATATATATATATATATATATATATATGTTATGAAGTGAAAAAATAGAGAATATTTATATATACTCTATCCCCCCAAAATGTTTTTGCTTCCTGTCTGAGGCCATGGGTACATTTAGGTTTTATGCTGCCCTTGGCTATTTAGATGTGTGCGCCCGCCTCTCCTATCCCACTTCCAGCTGCTCCTTTCCCGTTCCTATATCTTAAACCATAAGTTATGTGTTTTTATGTATATATACCCTTTCTGGATAGCTACCATGTCATGGTGAAGAGGCAAGGTAGCAATCCAGATGGGGTATATATCCATATCTATACTGTAACGGAGCAGGAACACGCAGTCCAAAATCTCCGCTGGTATACGATAAAATACCCAAGAGACACTACAGTTTCACCATCCCCGACCTCCCATATTGGACGACACACAATTTGGGAGTCAAATGAATACTGACTTTATTTTGTTATTGCAGAAATACTTATACCCATCTCTTCCCACAGGCAATACACATGCCCATATTTGGCGACACAATACACATAAAGAGAACAATATGGGAGGTCGGGGATGGTGAAACTGTAGTGCCTCTTGGGTATTTTATCGTATACCAGCGGAGATTTTGGACTGCGTGTTCCTGCTCCGTTACATTTGGCTGGCAGTGGTGGGATGGCTTCCTAGTAAGAGGAAAAGCAGCACGGAGACACCGGTAACGTTTGGAGTTACAAATTGAGGGCAACGCTAGTATCCGTACAGCGCCCCTGGCTACAGCAGGATGGAACCGGCTAGTTTTCAGACAGCGTTCCATCATGAGGAGGAGGAGGCGGCCGCCGACTACAGGGATGCAGACAGAAAGGAACTCATGGTTACAGTACCTCGTATTACCCCACAGAATGAGTTTGGAAGAGAACTCCAAAGCAGGCTGGCCTTTTTCCCAGGTACGCTTCCCATGAAAACCTTGGAATGGTTAATGACAGATGTCCACAAATCCATAATGGAAAAGCAGCGGGCACGGGAGCGTCCGGGTGGTGGGAACTACCAAACCCCTCCACGGTACATCAGGTGCCACACGTGTAACCAGCAGGGCCACATGCAGAGAGACTGTCCCAGAAACAGAAACCGCTCCACGTGGAATACTCCAACTAATTCCACCCCCCAGCGGCAGTGTGTACCCCAGGGAGCCGAAGGTGTCGTCCTTCCTCCCCAGCGGCAGTGTGTACCCCAGGGAGCTGAAGGTGTCGTCCTTCCCCCCCAGCGGCAGTGTGTACCCCAGGGAGCTGAAGGTGTCGTCCTTCCTCCCCAGCAGCAGTGTGTACCCCAGGGGGCCGAAGGTGTCGTCCTTCCTCCCCAGCGGCAGTGTGTACCCCAGGGAGCTGAAGGTGTCGTCCTTCCTCCCCAGCGGCAGAATGTACCCCAGGGAGCTGAAGGTGTCGTCCTTCCTCCCCAGCAGCAGTGTGTACCCCAGGGGGCCGAAGGTGTCGTCCTTCCCCCCCAGCGGCAGTGTGTACCCCAGGGAGCAGAAGGGGCCATCCTTCCTCCCCAGCGGCAGTGTGAACACCAGGGGGCAGAAGGTGTCGTCCTTCCCCCTCAGCGGCAGTGTGAACCCCAGGGGGCAGAAGGTGTCGTCCTTCCCCCCCAGCGGCAGTGTGTACCCCAGGGGGCCGAAGGTGTCGTCCTTCCTCCCCAGCGGCAGTGTGTACCTCAGGGAGCTGAAGGTGTCGTCCTTCCTCCCCCAGCGGCAGTGTGTTCCCCAGGGAGCCGAAGGTGTCGTCCTTCCTCCCCAGCGGCAGTGTGTACCCCAGGGTGCTGAAGGTGTCGTCCTTCCTCCCCAGCAGCAGTGTGTACCCCAGGGGGCCGAAGGTGTCGTCCTTCCTCCCCAGCGGCAGTGTGTACCCCAGGGAGCTGAAGGTGTCGTCCTTCCTCCCCAGCGACAGTGTGTACCCCAGGGGGCCGAAGGTGTCGTCCTTCCCCCCCAGCGGCAGTGTGTACCCCAGGGAGCAGAAGGGGCCATCCTTCCTCCCCAGCGGCAGTGTGAACCCCAGAGGGCAGAAGGTGTCGTCCTTCCCCCTCAGCGGCAGTGTGAACCCCAGGGGGCAGAAGGTGTCGTCCTTCCCCCCCAGCGGCAGTGTGAACCCCAGGGGGCAGAAGTTGTCGTCCTTCCTTCCCAGCGGCAGTGTGAACCCCAGGGGGCAGAAGGTGTCGTCCTTTCCCCCCAGCGGCAGTGTGAACCCCAGGGGGCAGAAGGTGTCGTCCTTCCCCCTCAGCGGCAGTGTGAACCCCAGGGGGCAGAAGGTGTCGTCCTTCCCCCCAAGCGGCAGTGTGTACCCCAGGGAGCAGAAGGTGTCGACCTTCCTCCACAGCGGCAGTGGGTACCCCAGGGGGCCAAAGGTGTCGTCCTTCCCCCCCAGCGGCAGTGTGAAACACAGGGGGCAGAAGGTGTCATCATTCCCCCCCAGCGACAGTTTACCCTAACCAGGGGAGACACCAATCTCCCAGACAGCGCAGATGGGACCGTGGTCTCTGCGCCCACAGCTTGTCCAGATCCCCAACTACAGTCACTGGGACAACCGGAGGAGGGGGTAAGTACAAATTCCCCTCCCCAGCTAACTTCTAATGTGGCCCCACGTTTCCCTGGCTACTGAGCTGGAATATGTCCCAAGTACCCCAGCAGAAGAGCTGACAGCGGGGCAGAGTGCAGTCGGCCTCTGCCCTCCCTTTGTCCCTTGTACAGAGCAGGATGTCCTGCAGGTTATACCAGCAGAAGAGCTGGCATCAGGGCAGAGTGCCGCTGGCCTCTGCCCCTCAAGTCCCCTCAGCGTGTTGCCCCATCACCACAGCAAAATATCCAGGTACCTGGTTAGACTTCCCCCCAAAGGAGAGATGTGGGACGAAGTGCCCTTCGCCACTTTGGCTTGGAGAGGACTGTTTGCCAGCCTCCTGCCCTGCGACTATGGCCCTGGTACATATTGCCCTTTGGAACCAGTGTTCGGCCATACCAGAGTGTAAGTCACTCATTCTGGCCCTTTACATACAGGGGGGTCATTCTGTACTTGCCCTGTGTGAACCATGATACCCCAGATAACTGTGCCATGAAGCCCATTCATATAATGAAAGACTATGGGAAAGACTTTAGCTACATGGCAATTGAACTGTGTGAATAGGATCTGAGCGCTATTCGGTGGTTTTGTGCGCTCAGATCCCAGCTATCTGGGGATATGGGAAATGTGAGTAAATGTGAATTGCAGTAATGCTGATGGGTTGTCAAACTAGAGAATTGACCAACAAATACTTTTGTCCGGACATCCCCAGGCCGATCCGTTGGGATCAGACCGTGTATGCCGGCTTATGGTCACGGGGGAGGTGTGTAGCGGAACCCATCACTGTTTTAAACTGTTTTATGATTATTATGGTTAAAATATGATCCTACTATATATATGTTGGTTGATGTTCTACAGAATATATTGGCTCGGAATATTAGCCAGACTTTTGCAGACTTAGGCTAATAGATAATCCTGTTACAGAGATTCAAGAGATAAGAAAGTTGTAAAGGATCCTTGCATTTTCCAAAGTGTTTTCATTCTCTGATAAGAACAAAGAACAATGATCTAATTAATGTCTGATTGTATCCAAGTTGCCAGGGAGGTGTGACTCACCTATTGTCCTATATGTGTATTGTGTGGGGGATATGTGCAATGTCTGTGTGTTATGTGTAAAACATACTTTTACTAACTTTTGAACCCCTGGTCTGATTCATGCCATTTTTGTATATGTTGTTCCCCTGGGTGAGAGATATTGAATGGTGCGGGACTTAAAGGTGTACCCCCTGTATTTGGGGTACATCCAGAATGTGGTTAAAATTGTGTCTGTTTTAATTGTGTTACCTGTTATCTGAGGGGAGGAGACGTGGGGGTTGAACCATGTATATAATTGGCTGTTGTGATAATTATGTGGGTGTAGCCCTTCAGAGGGCACCATTGCATAAAAGGAGATTCCCTGTCATTAAAAGTTAGTTCCTCTTGACCCTTCAAAACGTAGCCTCGTCTCGTTATTTGAGGGGATCGCTATCATACTGGGGATTGCTATGCTTCTGCATACTCCCTTGAGCTGTAACTACTGAACGCTTGTTCCTGATGTACTATCCTTGGAGTCTGTGGTGGTTTTGGTGTCCGGTGCGGTGCTTGTAGGCCTCGACGCAAGCTAGGACGCATCCATCAACGGAGGTACCCAGTCGGGGTGCCAGGAGATCCGTTACATATACCATGTAGGGTTATAGCAGAGAGGTCAGACAAATCACAGTCCACTGGAGAAGGAACTGGCAACCCACTCCAGTATATTTGCCATGAAAATCTTATGGATGTGCACAACCAGAGACATAACAATAGACGTGCCTGGCTTGATGCGGGTCACGGAGAGTAAGAACAGGACGGACCCGCTGAGCAACAAATATATATATATATGGTATATCAGGCAGTGTATAGTACACTTACAGACAAAAATGTCACTGCAGATCGGAATTTATGTTCATATACAAACAAATACAAATGTGCTGCACTACATCTTCAGGCAGCCAGCTGCCCCCTGAAAATGTGCTACCCTGGGCAGAAACCTCCCTTGCTTGAGGCACAATTTCTGCACAAAATTTTACAACCTTGATGGTGCCCCTCGTAAGTTGGCTCCTTAGGCGACCGTCCACTTCACCCATAGAGTTGAGCCGGTCCTGACAAGAGGCACCCTCATTAAATGACCATATTGAAGCTGCATGGCATGATGGGAACTTTTTCTGAGATTTTATATAGTGCACATTCTGGCACATAAAATCCCAATCACCGATCATCATTCAACAAAAGACATTAATATATCCTAAAAAATGTAAGTGGTTTGCAATCAACAACATCGTATTTATAGCGTCTGTCAGTTTTTTTTGCCTCATCCTTCCAACTTTCTGTTGACTGCATTATAATTATGGAAATTGTCCAATCAGCTGTAGTTTATAGCTGATAACTAATGCTGGCGTTATTATTCCTTTTAGGGAGTGAAAATGTCGGGTCTCATGGCTCCAAAAATTTACTGTACATGGAAATTGTGTCTAAGAACCTTCTCCTGCTTAATTTAGCACAGTCGTTAGGTTTTTCTGGTTGTGCACTATTTAAAAAGATTATTCAGTAATGCGCCACTTGTTTATTTAATATCCGATTAACAATAAAATAAGTATTTAAAAAAAAAAAAATCAATCTGACTTTTAAAACTTACATTTGATAAGTGTTTCAGACTTTAGCTGATATGCCCCCTATCATGTGTCCAGTATGGGAGCAAATTATTATTTTTATTATTATTATTATTATTCTTATTATCATTATCCTTTATTTGTAATGCGCCAGCAGATTCCATAGAGCTGTACAGGGGTTAAGTACAAGACAAAAATAATTTTAACACATTGCAAAAGAATGGAGGGCCCTGTCTTTGAGCTTAAAATCAAATGTACATAGTGCTTTCCCTAAAGCACCTTCCCCCCAAGACGTCCTTACAAACCTCCACCTTGCAGTATGCAGGGTAAGAAACACAGAAGTATAGATGTGATGGCAGACAAGTTTGCTTGTTCTATCTATCTACATAGGGCCTTATTCTTAGCAGCTCGCAAAAACTTGTAAATTTGGCTGCAGGTGTTTTTTTTGTCTCAATGTTTAGATGTATTCTATTGACTCAAGCTCGCAATTTACCTCCCTAAGCCTAAACTCGTAAACTCTGCCTTTTTAAGTCTGATTTCAGGGGGCGTGATCAAATGAGCTGACAATATTTAAGCAAGCCCTTAATTTACTTCTTAGACACAGGCAATAGTAAATGAGACAGTCATCATGATGTCAGTAAAAGATGGAAGTTAGACGTAATCTGCAATCGGAGGCTATGAATTAGTGCCAATAAGTAATATTTCCCAATCGGGCTCGCAATAAAGCAATCTAGCACTTTATAAAATGCATTAGATCATCTGTTTTAGTCCATGTGGGTTTCATGATATGTATTAATCCCTTGAGTCCCAAGATCAACATTACTCAGAAATTAGTTAAAAAAAATATTTTTAATTGCATATTTGTGGATTTGAGACTGTTGTGCAATAATTATAATAAATTTGCATACCTTTACATTCTTTTAAAGTACAGTATTGTGCGTTTAATTGCTTTACAGCTCTAATAAGTGTTTGAAAAATGCATTGAGAGTCAAGTTTTATTTTTGACAGAAACTTGACACTTTTTTCAGTTACGGTCAGTCTTTATTTGCCCGCTAGAGCTACGGGTCAAATGAAATATCGATTTGTGTAACTTTAAGTATTTAGAGCTCGTAATATTTGAGCTATGCTAAAACCAATGGAGTTCTAAGGCCTTTTTTGCAGGTTTGGTTGGCCTCTAGTGATTGTGGGCGGGGAACTCGTAATTGGATTGTGAGTAGCTAATAGAATATGTGGAATTATTAAGAGGGATTTAAGTGTGTATAAATTTATGAATTGGGCAACAGAATAGAATAGGGCCGTATTTAATTTAATAAAACCTCTGGTAGGGTCTGATACTTGTCCCAGGCATGCTGGAGTTCCTTAACTGTGTTGACCCTATAACATAAGTCACAACTTTTATCAACTTTTGTAATAACAAAACCAAATTATACGTTGAAAATTGACATGTATTTGATTTGCTGTAGTTGATCTATGAAAATTAGGAAATCTAAGTGTGAATTGCAGCTATTTTAACTTTTAGCTCATCTGATCCAATGTCCAGCCTCCAGCTATAACTGTCAGGCCAGATTTCAAGGATACAGTATCCCTGCTTGATCACAGCTGATGATATCAGAGAGCCATATTGAATTGAGCTATCACAAGTTACTGTTGCGCGTAAGTGAAGCTGCAAGTTAATTAGCTTTTCAATTAGCGTCTTTTTGTGGGCTCCAAACGGGTTACGGGTTACGGCCTTGAAAACTATGCTGTGATTAAACCCGTAACTTACAGCTTCCCGAAGCCTTTTATCTTTACCGTCCGCAAGAGTTACTATCGCTAAAATCGCAAATCGCTATTCAATTGCTCGAATTCCCCAAGGCCGCAAATGGTTTCACACCCATAAATGGTAAATGAAGGCGAATATCCTACGAATACTAGAGAGAACCTGCAAAAGGGTTAAACACCTATTCGTAGCATTGTAAATGCAAATAAAATATCAATACCGCACTGTAAATAATGGGGAAAGCGACGAGACAGTAGAATTAATTGCACAACAGTCTCGAACTCGCAAATCGTCAGGAAATAACATTTATTTGAATGTTTAATTTTGGGGTTATAGCGATCTTGGAAATCAATGAGTTAATAGATATCAGGCCACCCATATGGACTAGAACAGTATTGGCATTCATTTTCATAATTAGGTATTTTGCGTTTTTGAGAGTCTGATCCCCGAACATAATTGATTGACATGAAACCTCCATTTTTTACTGCCATAATAATGATGGTCTAATTTTCTATTGGCTGATTCAAAATGGAAGCTTACGGGCTTGCTTAATTGATCATATTCACGCCCTGAACTGCTACGAATCAGTGCACTGTCTACAGAGTCGGCTTTGGGCCAGTAACTTGTGGGCTTGATCAATTGAATAGCTCCGGAATCGAAAGACGAAACAGAGCCCGCAGCATGCCCGCAGACATACTGCCTGGATCCTGTGAGATGCGGGCTTGTAATTGAACCGGGCTCACAATGTCTAAGCCAGTGAAAAACCCACCTGTTCTCAAACACAGACGTCCTGAAGTCATGACCTAACTGAATCAAATAAAATCAGATTGTTTGCCAAAAAATCGCATCAATTTACTTTTATGTACAACTTGCCTTATAAATCAACTGCCATATCAAAAAATGCATTAGCATTTACACCATTTCTTTATTAAAGGTATTTAAAACACATCTCATTTAAATATCCTTTGTTGGCCAATCATCCTTTGTCAGTCCTTACCTCCGACTGCCAGGTTTTCAAGAAAAAAAAATATTTACTCAAATTATCATCCAAGCTTTGCTGATTTGTTCTCTAGCCTGCTCTGCATATTGATAGAGATAAACTTGCTCACTGTTCCTTCCTTCCCAAGGGAATCTTCTCTTCTCGAACCTGGTATTTGTTAAAGGAACAGAGATTTGCAATTTTTGATTTTTAGACCTGTCTTTGTCAATCACAATCTAGTGCTCTAATGACAGAGTGTATCTGAGAATTAAAGGAGATATGTTTATGACACAAGTTAAGAATCGGGAATTAGTTTTAGGGTACATTTGTTTGTGCTGAAATACATACAGAAAGTAATTTCTTGTTGTGAAGAGCTGCAATACATCAGTCACTACCTATTGAGCTCCTTTCTGTTATTCACTAATGAGGTCCTGCTAACTCTCCACCCACTTTCTGAATTTCACATGCCCGCCAATCTGTGTGCTGATCACAAGTGTGCAATATTATGGATTACCAACAAGTGAAAAATGGTTCACAGTTTCTATATGATACCTAAATGTTACCAAAAATAAATTAATTCTGCTTTGCAGGGGCTACAAAGTGGATCACTGTCAGCTAATGTCTATATATTTATTGAGAAATTTGCCGCAACGGCCCTGAAAAGCGCGTAAATGAGGTAAGCCTGCAAAGGCTGGTTTGGGTTGTGTAGAGCGTGAACGAGGTGAGGTTGACAGGCAAAGGTGGAAGGGTGTTAGGTTTGGGCAAAAATCCCCAAAGAAAGCTTACGAGGAGGACGGACGAGGGTCGTAATCTTAGCCGATTCAGGTAAAACCCACCCCATTTCAGGTAAAAACCCACCCCAAAAAGGTACAGGAAAGGGGAAAAACCTAGTAGATTTGGGCCTAAATTTGCGAAGCAGACTTAATGAAGCCTAAAAGGCGTAGCCGTGGACATGGATTAGGGATGCAACTGGGCGAATTCAGGTCCAAACCCATCCAAGAAGGTATAGAAAAGTTGAGAAACTAGGTGGATTAGGCCAGAACTAGGCATGAAAAGCGAAGACTGAACTTTGGACTTGGATAGCTTAGAAGGAGTAGACAACTTACCGTGGATGACGATAGGAAAAGGCCCAAAAAGCAACTGGAGCTTGAGATATTAGGCCAAAACAGCTAAAAAACGAGAAAGCGCAGAGACACAACCTGCATGCACGGGCTCAGGAATGAATTGAGCAAGGGGATGTGGACAGGAAGAGCTTATGAGGCTGAAGGCCCCTCCCATGGGAAGAGGCGGAGTGGGAGAGGGCCCCTCCCACAAACCCAGGTATTTTAACTGGAACATATATATATATATATATATATATATATATATATATATATATATATATGGGATTCAGGGATGGCGTATTTAAGGCAAGGTATATATGATCTAGAGAAGGCCTAGTTAAGGTAAGGTATATATATAATACAGATAAGGTGTAGTTAAGGTAAGTTGTGTATGATTAAAAGAAGGCCTAATTAAGGTAACTCTATGTCCGATCTAAGGATGACTTAGTTAATGCAAGATATGTATGATCCAGAATAAACCTAGTTAAGGTAAGGTATGTATGATGCAGTTAAGGTCTAGTTATAGTAAGGGTATGTCTTCTCCATGGAAGGTCTGGTAAAGGTAAGAATATGCATGAACCATAGAAGGCCTAGTTAAAGTAAAGGTATATCTGATCCAAGGAAGTCCTAGTAAAGATAAGGTTATGTATGTTCCACAGAAGAAAAAACAGTTATAGTAAGGTATGTATAATACAGAAAAGGTCTAGTTAAAGGGCCACTCAATTGAGTACAACTTGGACCACATCACTGTAAAGATCTCCTAAAAGCATGTTGGAATACTTTTTGAATACGAGCATATTTCACTAAGAAATTAAATAAATTAATTCTATGTTCGCGAGTCACTGACTGACCCTAGACAGACACATGCTGCAGTTCTGTGTAATGAGCAAAGAAATACAGCAGAGTATGGGATGCTGGAATCACCTAAATAGGTCAGTAATAGGTTAACATTTCACTGCGTTCCTGAGTTCAGGGGAAACCTGCTATTAATCCCAGTCCTCACAGCACAGCTTGGCATCTGTTATTAATCATGAAACTGTCAGGAGGCAACTTGCACTTTGTTATGTAAACAGACTTAAAACATTAGATTTCATAGCTGTTATTAGTGCTATTTAAAAATAATATGTATGGCCCAGAGAAGACATAGTTAATGTACAGTATGTTATGTCTGATCCAGAGTTGGCCTAGTTATTTTAAAGCATGCATCATCCAGAGAAGTCCTAGTTAAAACAAGGTATGTATAATCCAGAGAAAGTCTAGTTAGAGCAAGGTATGAATGATGTAGAGGAGGTCTAGTTAGGGCAAGGTAGAAGACCTAGTTAAAGGGATGGCCTAGTTAAGGTAAAAGTATGTATATTCCAGAGAAGGCATATTTAATGTAAGGGTATGACTGATTCAAGGAAGGCATTGTAAAGGTAAGGGTATGTGTGCATGGCCAGATTACCCATTAGGCAAACTAGGCAGCTGCCCAGGGGCGCATCCCTGTGAGGGGCGCCACTTCTTAAAAAAAGTCTGTGTTAGAATTACTGCATTCCCAGTAGTAACATATGGATGTGAGAATTGATCCTTTGAATTGTGGTGTTGGAGAAAACTGCTTAGAGTCCCTTGGACTGCAAGAAGATCCAATAAATCAATGCTATAGGAGATTAAACTAAAATCTTTTTCGCATATTATGAGATGACAGGTTGCCCTTGAGAAGACTCTGATCTTGAAGGCACATGAAGAAGAGGACGACAAACAAACTGAGATGGGTAGATGAGGTAATTGAAGTAAAGAACATGAACTTGATGGAACTCAGAGGTGCAGTGGTTGACAGACGTACATCCCATAGGGTCTCAGAGATATATAAAACATATTTTATACATACAGTGGATATAAAAAGTCTACACACCCCTGTTAAAATGTCAGGTTTCAGTGCTGTAAAAAAATGAGACAAAGATAAATCATTTCAGAACTTTTTCCACCTTTAATGTGACCTACAAACTGTACAACTCAATTGAAGAACAAACTGAAATCTTTTACGTAGAGGGAAGAAAAAACATAAAAATAAAATAATATGGTTGCATAAGTCTGCACACCCTTAAACTAATACTTTGTTGAAGCACCAAACATATCTTTTGGAATTATGGCCAAAAAGTTCAACCTTGGTTTCATCAGACCATAAAACCTTTTGCCACTCCTTTTGGGAGACTTCAGATGTGTTTTCGTAAGAAAAGGCTTTCGCCTTGCCACTTTACCCCATAGCCCAGACATATGAAGAATACGGGAGATTGTTGTCACATTTACCACACAGCCAGTACTTGCCAGATATTCCTGCAGCTCCTTTAATGTTGCTGTAGGCCTCTTGGTAGCCTCCCAGACAAGTTTTCTTCTCGTCTTTTCATCAATTTTAGAGGGAGCTCCAGTTCTTGGTAATGTCACTGTTGTGCCATATTTTCACCACTTGATGATGACAGTCTTCACTGTGTTCCATGGTATATCTAATGCCTTGGAAATTCTTTTGTACCCTTCTCCTGACTGATACATTTTAACAATGAGATCCCTATGATGCTTTGGAAGCTCTCTGTGGACCATGGCTTTTGCTGTCGGATGCGAGTAAGAACATTTCGGGAAAGACCAACTAGAGCAGCTGAACTTTATTTGGGGTTAATCAGAGGCACTTTAAATGATGGCAAGTGTATGCTGACTCCTATTTAACACGATTTGGAATGTGATTGCTTAATTCTGAACACAGCTACATCCCCAGTTATAAGAGGGTGTGCAGACCCACATGCAACCACATTATTTTTCCTTTTTTTTTTCTTCCCTCTACCTAAAAAAAAATCAGTTTGTTTTTCAATTGAGTTGTACAGTTTATAGGTCAAATTAAAGGTGGAAAAAGTTCTGAAATTATTTATCTTTGTCTCATTTTTTTACAACACAGAAACCTGACATTTTAACATGGGTGTGTAGACTTTTTATATCCACTGTATACGTTTGGGGGGACACCAGCACCTGCTGATCCCCCCCTCTTCCTCTCTTGATCCC
The DNA here is from genome assembly GCA_027410445.1 of Discoglossus pictus. Taxonomy (NCBI): domain Eukaryota; kingdom Metazoa; phylum Chordata; class Amphibia; order Anura; family Alytidae; genus Discoglossus; species Discoglossus pictus. Next base: position 92,430,273 of record CM050167.1, read on the forward strand.
CCCTGCCCCTCTTGATTCCCCCCACTGGCCCGTATAACTGAAGTTTTGATTAAAGATAATAGTTTAAAATTGGTAAAACTTACTTATATAAATGTATACATCTAAATTTGATGCTTGCAAATAAAAAAAATATTATTTTATTTGGTCTAATAAGGTATACAGTATCACTAATTACAAGCCTTTCCTAGTGCATAAAAATTGAACCTCATCAGTTATTTTTTATAACTAATAAAATAAATATATACTGAGGTGAGTCAACACCATATATTAAAAACCAAATGGCCACTGTTATTTTTGTAGGTTATATTCAAGGAATTTCAATGATGGCAGGATTTATTCACATTCAACATTTCTTCAACCTGTGTAATTACATGAGTAATTTATATCAATATGCAAAATCTATAAATAAAATATTATTACATTTTTCTTGGTGTGTTATGATAAACTATTTTTGGTCCCCTGGTAACTCCAGATCCAAAGGAGGATTGTTCTTCCACTTGACAGACACGTAATTATTTGAAACATCACTCAACCCAGGATCAAGTTGCCTATTTGCTTTAATAAGGCGTCACTTTAATGTCCAGAGTTTTTATAAGCGCCTCATTGTCGGTATGTATTGCCCCTAAGGTTCCACGCCTCTTAATTTCTCTGCATGGTTTCTTTGCATAAATCCTCATCATTTGGGACCTGGAATATTTTGCACTGAATATAACACACGTTTTATGCTTAAGAAATGCAAATTGCATGGTTGTGATTCATACATGTAGCATTTGGTATACATTCAGCCTGACAGAGGAATTTTCCGCCAATACTGCACACACGGGGGGATCTGTTTTATTAAACGCTGTTCCCATAAGCAGATAATCTTGAGATTTAATCAGTTTGTTTAGGTTAGCATTAATCAAACTTTGTACTGCATGCTTGATTTTAATACAACAAAGCAGGGGAAACAGGTTTTGTAGGGTCAAGGGTGCATTTACCGCTGGAAGATTTTTTTTATTCAGTAGATATAGAGTAAATAAATATGCTTTATATTAGGCAGCATGTTCTGAACATACAAAAATGCAATAGAGTTCAAAATGAGGATAGGAGTACTACTATGTAATATCTGGTAATGGCATCTGGTATTATAACAGCAAACCATACTATCTAGTAATGTAATAGGAGTCTCTGCCACCGTGATATTACATTCTATGGGTATAATAGCACACCTTGTATTATAATACAGTTGTGGTCAGGCGAAGGCAAAAGGAAGGGACTGGAGACAGGGGAGGCACACTCACTAAGAGGCTGCAAAGGCAGAGCATGCGAACGATCACTGCCACCCTGTACGTCCCCTCACTCCCAACCAATTCATCCATGCCAAGCAATTTCAAGACGTCTTGTCACGTAACCCATCACCACCCTATAAACGAAGGAGAGATGAGCAGAAGGAGGTCAGTACTCCGAACACACGCATGTGAGCCAACTTGTACACATAAGTAAGTGCTTTATGAAGTTACTTAGTGTTGGTGGGAGATCAAGCCCCCCTACAACCACAGGGTACTTTAACTTGTTATATATATATAATGTAAAATGCAGTCCAAACCCAAGTCCTTCCCTTAGATTGTAAGTTTGCTAGTTTTCAATCTTGTGTCAGTGCCTTGGAAACAAGCTCTATGTACATTTGATTTTATGCTCAAAAACAGGGCCCTCCATTCTTTACAAGGTGTTTAATTTTTTTACTGCTATGTACTCAACCCCTGTACAGCGCTACGGAATATGTTGGCGCGATATAAATAAAGATAATAATAATAATAAGGGCTGGTATAACACCAGATAAAAAAATCAGTGGCTCAGTTAGTTGTGTTAACCTATGTTAACTGTGTTAACGCAGAAATATCCTGAATATGTGCCCTGGATTAAGTCCTCAAGGACAGGCTTCATCTAGTTCAGTGATTTCTAATCCTTTCCTCCCGGACCCCATGGACAGGTCGTGAAATAGGTTTAACACTAGGTGAACGCAAGGTAAGGCAGTTAGTATTGCCTGTTTGGGTGTGTGGTGGTGGGGGGGGGGGGTGTTCTTGAGGAAATTGAGTATATTGGAAGACCTTGTCATCACTAGTTTATAATCTAGTAGTATTTTGGGAGATCCAGGTCATTTATAGCCTAGTGATATAAATTAAAGTAAAACTAAGCAGTGTAAGTAGATTTTACATCCTAAGATGCTTAAACAATATTACAATATGAGATACTCTCCCGAAGAGCTTACAATCTATTGGTAGAGTATAATGAGAAAGCCTGTGCTAACTAGATTACAAAGTACTGACACAGGAATATTCTTAAAGTCTGGTCTGTCAGTGGTCCCTCATATCAGTAGTTATGAATCATTTCTCTAGAAGCTTTCAAGTTGTGTTGGTGGATTTATTTTAAGCATTTGATTCATATAAAAAAAGAGACTGATTATAGATTTCCTGCAGACTCACGTCTGCGATATATCATGTTATTACTTTTTTCAGCACTCTTACCTTCTCTACATCTGTACCTTATCTACAGAGTAAATTACATTTTAAACTAAAGTTCTACACTAATGCATAATTAACAGCCATATTACTTTTTTGTCATCGCCTCATTTTTTACATTTTGCTTGAGCTGATTTTTATTTTAGACTTCATGATAATGATCTTCAGAGAGAAGAAAGACGTTTTACATGCAGCACCTTACAAGAGAGATGACTCATTTAGATGTGAAAGGGAAGGAGAGAGAGTCTACTGCGTTGTACTAGACATTTGTATCCTTTATACTTCAAGTAATGGGACACATATTTTATTTTATATTATACTAGATAGACAGGCAACTGATGGACAGAGGCACAGATAGATAGAGAGATATGTAAATAGATAGAGAGAGATATAGAGCGAGTTAGATAGTGAGAGTTAGATAGTGAGATAGAGGATTGTAGAGACAGAATGACATTTAGGGAGCAACATGGCAGATGTTTGGTAAAGACTAGACATAGAGAGATACATTGTAGAAGAGAGAGAGAGAGGTGAGAGAGAGGTGGGAGTGTGTGAGAGGAGAGAGGGGGAGAGTGTGTGAGAGGAGAGAGGGGGGAGAGTGTGTGAGAGTGTGTGAGAGGATGGGGAGAGTGTGTGCGAGGAGAGGGAGAAGAGTGTGTGAGAGGAGGGGGGAGAATGTGTGAGAGGAGAGGGGGGAGAGTGTGTGAGAGGAAAGGGGGGAGAGTGTGTGAGAGTGTCTGAGAGGAGGGGGGAGAGTGTGTGAGAGGAGAGAGGGGGGAGAGTGTGTGAGAGGAGGAGGGAGAGTGTGTGAGAGGAGAGAGGGGGAGAGTGTGTGAGAGGAGGAGGGAGAGTGTGTGAGAGGAGAGAGGGGGAGAGTGTGTGAGAGGAGGGGGGGAGAGTGTGTGAGAGGAGAGAGGGGGAGAGTGTGTGAGAGTGTGTGAGAGGAGGGGGAGAGTGTGTGCGAGGAGAGGGAGAAGAGTGTGTGAGAGGAGGGAGAATGTGTGAGAGGAGAGGGGGGAGAGTGTGTGAGAGGAGAGGGGGGAGTGCGTGAGAGTGTGTGAGAGGAGGGGGGAGAGTGTGTGAGAGGAGAGAGGGGGAGAGTGTGTGAGAGGAGGGGGGAGAGTGTGTGAGAGGAGAGAGGGTGAGAGTGTGTGAGAGGAGGGGGGAGAGTGTGTGAGAGGAGAGAGGGGGAGAGTGTGTGAGAGGATGGGGAGAGTGTGTGTGAGGAGAGGGAGAAGAGTGTGTGAGAGGAGTGAGAATGTGTGAGAGGAGAGGGGGAGAGTGTGTGAGAGGAGAGGGGGGGAGTGTGTGAGAGTGTGTGAGAGGAGGGGGGAGAGTGTGTGAGAGGAGGGGGGAGAGTGTGTGAGAGGAGAGGGGGGAGAGTGTGTGAGAGGAGGGGGGAGAGTGTGTGAGAGGAGAGAGGGGGAGAGTGTGTGAGAGGAGGGGGGAGAGTGTGTGAGAGGAGAGAGGGGGAGAGTGTGTGAGAGTGTGTGAGAGGAGGGGGGAGAGAGGGGGAGAGTGTGTGAGAGGAGAGAGGGGGAGAGTGTTTGAGAGGAGGGGGGAGAGTGTGTGAGAGGAGAGGGAGAAGAGTGTGTGAGAGGAGGGGGGGGAGAATGTGTGAGAGGAGAGGGGGGATAGTGTGTGAGAGGAGAGAGGGGGGAGAGTGTGTGAGAGGAGGGGGGAGAGTGTGTGAGAGGAGGGGGGAGAGTGTGTGAGAGGAGGAGGGGCTAGAGTGTGTGAGAGGAGAGGGGGGAGAGTGTGTGAGAGGAGAGAGGGGGGAGAGTGTGTGAGAGGAGGGGGGGAGAGTGTGTGAGAGGAGGGGGGAGAGTGTGTGAGAGGAGGAGGGGCTAGAGTGTGTGAGAGGAGAGGGGGGAGAGTGTGTGAGAGGAGGGGGAGAGTGTGTGAGAGGAGGGGGAGAGTGTGTGAGAGGAGAGGGGGGAGAGTGTGTGAGAGGAGAGGGGGAGTGTGTGAGATGAGAGGGGGAGAGTATGTAAGAGGAGAGGGGGGGAGAGTATGTGAGAGGAGAGGGGGGAGAGTGTGTGAGGGGAGAGAAATAGGAGAGAGATAGGAGAGAGACAGGAGAGAGAGGGGGGAGAGAGGAGAGAGAGATTTCCATTTTAATATGTGGAGAGAGCTCAGAAAGGCAATGCCTACCAGGTGTGCCTAGCGTGCTGCGGTCACGGAGAGCTGTACACGACTGAACAACAACAATTCTAATACGCAGGAAATACAATTCATAAATTGCTAACAATTAATTTTTTCTGTAAATATGACTTATTTTTAAAAAAGAGCAGCATCAGCATCACCAGATGTGGACTCTCTTTGACCCCTTTTGACATTGCAAGATACAAGCAGCCCCCTCCCTCTGAAGATAAGGGGGGCACCAGGTGTTCAGTGCCCCCCCTCTCTATACAGACATGGAGAGGACAACACAATTATGAATGACAATCAGGGTCTGGAACCTGTCATAATATAAGACGGGATCGTAACGCTGTCATTCTGAATTAGTTCCAGCAGCACGAGATGGGGAGAGAATGAGAGCTTGCATACAATGACATTTTATTGGTTGGTAAAAAAAATATTGGGATTTAAATTGTCCAGAAATTGATTTTTATTCTGCACAGAAGAAAAAAAAAAAAAAAACAACATTAAAAAAAGTCATTTCCTTTCTATGTATTTTTTTAAAACTGACAAGATCCAAACAGCCAGGTCTGAGTGTACGTAACTGAGCCTCTAATACAGAATTTTGAATTGTGTCACAGGCATTTGGTTAAACCATGAAAATTTATGGGAGGACAAAACAGCAGAGAAAATTAGATTTCTTGTCTTAAATAAGGAGGGGGAGAAAAACATTGCAAGGGGAAAACTGGAAAAATACTTAAATAAACCAACGCTAAGTTGAAATGTTATGTGGTTAACCCTGTTAGTTTCAAGGGGAAATGGTTAAAATACCACTTTAATTTAATTATAGTTTAAGTATTTTTGTGAAGAATATATTAAACTAACAACATTAGAAGCGGTGTAGGCCATGGACCTCCTACTGGATCGCTACCATGTTGTGGTGAAGCTGTGAGCAATATCATGTAGGATCACCCAAAATGGGCAGGTCATAGCAGAGAGGTAAGACAATTTGCGGTCCACTGGAGGAGGAACCGGAAAACCCACTCCAGTATCTTTGCCATGAAAACTGCATGGATAAGCACAACCAAAAACACAGACAGATATGCCTGGCGTGCTGCGTCCATATGGTCACCGAGAGTCGGACATGAAAAACAACAACAAGCCATGGACATTTGTAGAGAATATCAGAGTGTCTGAAGAATGTTTATGAATACAGGATTCCATCTTGTCTTTGTTGCTTCACTTCTGGGAGCTGGATGTTTGGTCTAGTTTTATCTCTTGAAAAAGTGGGTAAAATAGATTATATTAGATATTGCCACAAAAATTGCTACTACGGTCGACCATTGACATTCAGGTTTTTACAGTCGCAGTTTTCCCATTTTATTTTTTCCCGTTATTACACAAGATTTTTTGGTTGTTTTTTTTTAACTTTTTGTAAGTTTTTCAAACAGAGATAACAATGCATTTCTGGAAGACAACACAGAGAATCCCATACCTCCCCTCTGACTCCTTCTACCTCTGCAGCATCTGAGGCACCCTGCTCTTCTCCACCCACAATAGCAATAAAAGTAGTGGATGAAGACCCTGATGGTCCACTTCCAATGTTTGAGTAAAAACCAATAGTGCTGTGTAGATGCTCTGCAATAAAGTGTTTTACTGTACTGTGCGTAGGCCACGAACTGTGCTGCAAGTCTCGTACTGCCATGGTTAATATGTTCCATAAATTACTATATGTATTTAGTTCATACATGTACTGTGTTTAGCTCATTTTCTGAAAATACACAAGCATTTAAAAAACTTGCAAATTGTAATTTTAGTTATTATAGTTGTGCACGTACAGTATGTATATATCATATTTGTCATAATATACATTCGATATACAAACGTTAGAGTTGCTCGCAGATTTTCTACGCGGTGGCTCCAGGAGCGAAACCCCGAAACCCGAGCGAATGTCGGCTGTACTGTGTCTCCTTGGTAATGCCAATGTAATGTCATCATGTTGCAATGCTAACTCATCTGTAAGGATAACTGGAACCAAGAGCTACAGCTACCAAATGGATCAGCTTAAATATTACCTAAGAACTGCAGTTACGTTGCTTTGCACAAAGATTTGCACATTTTAATTATTGTTTTAACCTGTTTTTTATCTACCCAAAATCATAGGGTAGGAAATAAGAGCGAGAGGTCAGCAGTATCTGCTGGATACTTGGAACAAATTGAAAATGACACCACACCCATTCCCAATCACAGGCCCAGAAGCAGGCAGCTTACATCAATAAATGCAAACCCAGCTCTCTCAAATTCACAACTCCTGCTAATAGTGTCATGGATGCCTCCAGGCCACATTCAAAACAGTACAGAACAGTATGGCTCACGTAGGTACCTATACAATAATTTTTAAATTCACTTTCCCTAGTATACCCTTAGATTGCAAGTTTGCAAGTTTTCAATTGTGTGTCCGTGTCTTGGAAACAAGCACTATGTACATTTGATTATATGCTCAAAAACAGGGCCCTCCATTCTTTATAAGGTGTTAAGTTTGTTTTTTGCCATGTACTAAACCCCTGTACAGCGCTACGGAATATGTTGGCACAATATAAATAAAGATAATAATAATAATATGTTTTAGTCAATATACTTAAGCAATTGCACCATTATACCACTAGATTGTACGCCTTTTGGAGCAGGCTATCATTATAATACTATAATGTAAGCTCCTTGGAGTAGGTTATGCCATAATACCATTCGATTGCAAATTATCTGAAGCAGAGTGTCCTACTATACAGTTAGATTGTAAGCCCTTTGGAGCAGGGTCTTCTATTAAACCACAAGGTTGTAAGTTATTTGGAACAGGAATTCGTATTGAACAAGTTATTAAGCTCCTTGCAGCAGTATCTTCCTGTTGATCACTGGATTATAAACTCATTGGAGTAGGGTGTCCCACTATACTACTAGAATGTAAGCTCTTCAAAGCAGTTGTTTCGATTATATCATACGAGAATAAGCTATTTGGACCATTGTATGCTATTATACCACTAGATTATAGGCAGGGTGTTCATTATATCACTAGCATGTAAACTCTTTGGAGCAAGGTCTAATAATATACCTCCCCCCCCCCCCCCCCCATTATATGACTACTCTATAAACTCTTTGTCACAGAGTCTCCCATTAAATCAGAAGACTGTAAGCTCTTTGGAGCAGGGTTTCTTATTACACCACTAGAGTAATAGCTCTCTGAAGCAGGGTCTCCCAATATACTTCTAGATTGTGAGCTCTCAAGAAAAAATATAATCATTATCCCCTTACATTTTAAATTGTTTGGGACAGAGAAATCTAGCATACTACTAGATTGAAAGCTCTTTGGTATATGGTCTCTCATACTATATTTTAAGATTAAGATTTTACACTCATTGGAGACTCTACAATCAGATTATAAACAAGGTTCTTATGGCATTAGATTGTAGGTTCTTTTAGGCAGGTTCTCCCATTATACCAAAACATATATATTTATTTCTTCATACAGTAGTCCATTAACCCGCCAGGCAGTATGATTATGTCAGTATTTAAATTGTTAAAGCTGAACATTCTAAAATACTGACATAATCATACCGCCATTACCCCTTCCCCCTCTCCTCGTCCCTTTCCCCCTCTCCCCTTATACTTCTCCTCCTCCCTTATCATCCTCCTCCTACCCCCTTTCCTCCCTTATCCACCTCCTTTCCCCCCTTCTCCTCCTCAACCTCCTCCCCTTTCATCCTCCTCCCTCCTCATCCTCCTCCCTTTCCCCACTCATCCTCCTTTCCCCCCTCATCCTCCTCATCCTTCTTCCCCCCTCATCCTCCTTCCCGCCCCTCATCCTCCTTTCCCCCACTCATCCTCCTCCATTCGATCCTCCTCCTCCCTCCTTCCAATCCTCCCTCCCCCTACTTATCCTCCCTCATTCCCCTGTCTCTCTTCTTACTAGCATCAGATCAGCTCCTGCTGCTGATACTTCCCCCTGCAGTGCGTCTTATGCCTTTCATTGGAACAGGCATATGCTAATGATGTGACGCACTTGTGACGTCATGTCATTAGCCTATGCTGGTTTAAATGTAAGGCATAAGACGCTCTGCGGGGGGAAGTATCAACAGAGGGAGCTGATCTGATGCTTGTAAGAAGAGAGGGGAAAGGGATGTTATTGGGAAGGGGGAAGGAGGGAGAATAATGAGGGAGGATCGGAAGGAGGGAGGATCGGAAGGAGGGAGGAGTGAGGATCGGAAGGAGGGAGGAGGAGGAATGGTGTGCTGAGGGTGCCAAGGCAAATTCGGCAGCACTGGGCCCCCTCCAGATGCTCCCTGCAGTAACCCCAAGCATAGCACAGGGTTCCGGCTTTAGAATCTAAAAATTAACCCAGAGCCACACTCAGGATTACCGCTTGGAGGTTTAAACAGTCTCCCATTCTACACTAGATATCATAGTAGGAAATTGCCTGTGTTACTGTCTTGGGTTAAGTGTTAGTGGCTAGGATTGAGTGTTACTGGCTTTCGTTGAGTATTACTGCTGAGGGTTATTTTTTTCGGCAGACATTTTTTTCTCGCTTAGGCGATTTTCAATCGTGAAAAAAATGCAAATATGCATTAAATTAACTTGCAACCTGACTCACAGGGTCCCTGCCTCTCCCACTGTGGTGTGTGTAAGTTAATTTGAGGCATATGTGTTGTTGTTTTTTAGGTTTTTTCAGCTTCGTGGTTTGGCTGTTAAAGTCTTAATTTTCTGAGGCGTGGAGTGCATGTATGGCAGCCTAAGTCCTGCGTGGTCGACGGCTCGCAACGCTTTGCGAGGCTCGCAGTTGCAGCCCTATGGGGCCGCAAAGTGTGACTAACATCGTAAGCGTTCCCAACACTGACAACTATATATGTGATTTCTTCATCCATTAAAACAGTCTCCCATTCTACCACTAGATTGTAAGCTTTTTGCATAGTGTTCACCTAATGGCTGCTTTCACTGTCATATACGTTACTGTAATCTGTTTGCTGTAGCGTATAAAACATATCATATCCTGCAGTCACTACATGAATAATTTACAAATGTATTCATCTCTTCACCAAATTAGAATACAGAATAAATATATTACAATAACAAACAATACATATAAAACAATTAAATGAGACCCTTATCATAAGATGACAATTAAATGGGACCCTTGTCATAAGAGCTTACAATCGAAACTTGGAAAATTGGACATGTACAAATACAGCAATGCATAAAATTGACTTTGCAAGCCAGCAAGGTCAAGTGTATCTGGAGTCTGTATAGTGAGTGTGAATAATTTAAGGAGATGCTTAACTTGATGGGAATTTGCTGCTGGTCCTTATAAATCAGAATATGAGAGAAGGTGCGTAGGAGCTTATTTACTTACATGCTGATTTTATTAACTGGATAGGGTACACAAGGCATCTGCAACAGAAGAGTTTTATATATATATATATATATATATATATATATATATATAGTAATTATTAATCTATATATGTATTGCAGTATATTATGATACCTTTTATATTGGACAAACGTCTTATTTATAGTGACAATGGGTCTCATTCAATTGCACATATAGAAGCTTATATGTGCAGATAGAACTGCCAGTGCTTTCAACCATGATCACAACAATGGCACACTATACAAAGACGCTATATTCAGAAGTGCTCCCAAACTGCTGAAGGACTATGGAGGAAATCTTGCACTTCAGCAGTCTGTCTCCATTACAAGTTCATTCTACTTCTTTGTCAAACAACACTACTTTGCATCATCAATATTAACTTTATTGTACATCCACAAACATGTGTTCGCAATATTCAACACTCTCCTCTGCCCACCCCACCTGCTATCTCTTCGTGTCTTACAGCTTAAGACTTTGCAGGCCATTTTATAAATAAATTAGATTACATCCAAAATTAATTTTATTCTCAACTTGTCTCAAACACACCCTCCTTACAACAAACCCTTAACACCCAGTCTTTGCCCTTCCCCAATCCCACATCTACAATGGGCTGGGGTCTTCTATCAACCTTTCACCTTACAACCTGCCGACTTGGGGCCCCATTCAATGGGACAAATCTCTATTACTTGAACCTAATGTAGCTCCTTACAGATATTCAATTGGCTACATTTAGCTACTTGAATTCCAATTGCGAGTTACCTGCCCAACATCACTGCTGGAAAGCCAGAGACGTAAGTCAGCCATATCTCCTCCATGTATAAATGTATAAAAAAATATTACGAGTACTAGATAGGACTCGCAAGGGGGTTAGACACTAGTTCTGACAACTGCAGCAGCTATTAAACACACTCTAATGTGCTTTAAAGTTCTGGGAAAGCATAGAAAGAAATTAGAAGTAATTGCACTACAGTCTCAAGCTCGCAAATCTGCAATAAAACAAATATATTCTTTTAGTTTCATGTTATATCCATCCCGGGAATCAAGGGGATTAATACATGGAACGCGCATGGATTAGAATGGTTACTTTAATGATTTTTATTGATTTCTACACTGCCGGATTTCACTTCTCAACACTAATTAATTGTAGTATAAATTCAATGTTTTACTGACATCATGATGATGGTCTCATTTACTATTGGCTGTGTCTAAGAAAGTAATTTATGGGCTTGCTTAAATATTGTCAGATGATATGATCACACCCTCTAAAATGTCCCCCCACTCCCCCCCTCCCCAGTTCCTACACCCATGCCCGTAGTGCTAGCTCGCAAATAAAGTCTGACTAGCATTTGTACTAGTACTAAATAGGACTTGCAAAGGGCTCTTTGAAACACTTATTAGAGCTGTAACATGAATTAAACTCACAATACTGTACTTTAAACGCATGGGAAGGCATGAAAAGACATTCAAATTAATTGCACTGCACCCTCAAACCCACCCAATTAAATAATATTAATTTTAAATGTTATTTCCGAGTAATATTGATCCCAAGACTCAAGGGGTTAATAGATATCATGAAACCCACATGGATCAAAACATATGATCTAATGCACTTTATAGATTGCTTGATTGCGAGCCTGATTGGCAAATATTACTTATTGGCCTTAATTAATTTGTAGCCTCCGATTGCAGATTACGTCTAACTTCCATGTTTTACTGATGTCATAATGACGGTCTCATTTACTATTGGCTGTGTCTAAGAAGTAAATTCTGGGCTTGCTTAAATATGTCAGATCATATGATCACACCCCTGAAACCTACTTAAAAGGGCAGGGTTTATGAGTTTAGCATTAAGGAGGTAAATTGCGAGCTTGAATCAATCGAATACATCTAAACATTAGAGAAAAAAACACCTGCAGCAAAAATCATGGGTTAGAGGCATTTGCAGGCTTTTAATAGAATAGGTCTCTTGATCCTATTCCATCGCAACTTATCCCTCCTCTCTCTACCAAACATCCCAGCTCTCACACATACATTCAGCATCCACCAAAACAACTGGCAAGTTTCCATCATCTTTACAACACTCCATAATGATATCCATTTCTAAGAATCCCCCATCTGACTAATCTTCGCCATCTAATTATCACCCTCCCTCTCTACTTATCTTGGCTTCAAAACTGCTTGAGCAACTTGTCTACAACTAAGTTCATTTCCTTCAGCTCCCGTTCTGACCCCCTAAAATCTGGCTTCAGACCCCAAAACTCCACAGAGACATCTCTCAGAAATGCCATTAATGATCGTCTTACCACCAAGTCAGTGTCACTTCTCTCCACTCAATGAATTCTCCTGGATGTCCATGCTGCCTTCCATACCGTTGAGCACCCTCTTCTTATCCAAATTCTCCACCTCTTTGGCATCTGTGGCACAGCTCTCTCATGGTTCACATCTTATCTAGTAAATCGGAAATGTAGTGCTTCCATCTTAAAGTTCAGTCCTAGGCCCCCTCCTGCAACAAGCTATCTGCTGACCCATTTGTATTGTAACTATACTTGTAATTTGTATCCAGTCTGCTTAATATGCAGGTGACTGCACAGAAGATAACAGACCCAATGCCTCAAGGTGATCTCTCATTAACACCATTTTCTAGTCTTGGTGGTTGACTAACAAACCAAGTGAAAAAAGGTTATTATTTTCAAAATGCATATTTCCCTGTTTTATGAGTTCATATATACTTCCATCATTCCTCCAGCAGTCCTGCCTCACTATAGTATGAAGAGTATTTGTGTCTGCAGGCCTGCAAGTCACAAACTCCCTGCGAATGCTTGTGAAAAAAGAAAAAATCAACATTTAGAAGAAAGTTAGGACCTTTCCTCTTTTGTCCCCTCCAGCAGTGGCGTACAGAGGCCAGTAGGTGGCACGGCGGTAGCTCGCCAAGTCTTTGTTCAATTTGTTCTTAGGGTTAGCGGTTAGCGTTTAGGGTTAGGGTTACGGTAGGGCCACTATTTCACTATATGAAGCTTATCATCTGCCACAACCCTAATCCTGATCCCTAACACCAGCCCTCACTTTAAGAACAAATTGAATAAAGTCTTGGCACTGCTGGTAAAAAAACAGGAAAGATCTGAAAATTGTCATTTATGGTCACATTCAGGACCTGAGACTATTCCAGCTTTTTCTCAACACAAGCTCAATATATTGACTGGTGCAGCTGAATAGAAATATAGAAATAACACCCCCGGTAAGTAAGAAATCATAAAACAGTGAAAAGAACATTGTATGAAAACATTTGACAGAATACCCGATTGATTTTCCTAGTTGTACAGGGCAGATTCCATCATTTCCGAGTCCCTTTAATATTAAAGTCACTCTGAAATGTCATATTTAAAATACAATCTTTACTTGACAATGTGCAAACGTAATGTGTTCAGCCTTTAATTTTAAACTATTGCATTCAGCTTTGCTTTAATAGAAACAGTTGTTTGCTTTTGTTCCTTACAGGATGAGAGGACTCTTGGATCTTGATAAGATCTCTATTCGTTCCTTTTGAAAAGCTGCCATACTAAATAGTCACTTTAAGTAGAGCAACTCTCAGTAGAATAGCCATTGCTTTCAGTCTAGCAATCCAAGATGGACGCGACCATGATAAAAGCAGAGTCTGATAAATGTAAAGGACCGCTGTAGTTGACTTGTACTTGTTTATGAAGAACAAAATATCAATATTATAAGCTGTTGTAAGTTATGAGCATATGGAACATTTTGTAGGGAAAATTAGAATGTTTGAAGACTATGGGCCTCATTCAATTGCGATTTGGCTAATTGAGATGGGCTCTACTTAAGCACAGAGCATATTTTTTTACAGTAGTTTTTAGTTAGTGAAGACCTTGCTTTTGGATAGAAGTTCACTAGCTAAAAACTTCTGTAAAAATAATATGCTCTGTGCTTATATAGAGCCCAATTCAATTGGCAAAATCACAATTGAATGAGGCCCTATGTTTATAAGTAGAGGAATCTATATTATCGTTGTAACATCACTTCCTGAGAGCAGGATCACTGGGGCCTCATTTAATTGCGATTTGGCCAATTGAATAGGGCTCAATATAAGCACAGAGCATATATTTTTTAAAGAAGTTTTTAGTTTGTGAAAACCTTGCTTTTGGATAGATGCTTACTAACTAAAAACTTCTTTAAAAAATATATGTTACAGGGGCGGCCCGTCCATTGGGGCGTCAGGGCAAACGCCCCCCCAAATATTTTCTTCACCCTGCAATAAAAAAAACACAACAATGTATTAGTATAACCCAAAAACAAATAAATATAAGGTGTACATCATCATTTCAAGTCTCAATAGTATTAAAAATGAAGTAAAGTTAGTAAAGGGACACTGTCACTTTAAGATAACCCTTGCGCTACATTAACTAATGCTGTGTATCTATATAGCCCCCTGCCTGCACCCTGTGTGATCAAATTACACTAGTTATACTGTGTACACTAACCTTAGAGTCTTCTCTCTCTTCAATGAGTCCTGGCCTGGCCCCCTGACCGTTAATGCATGCCGCCCACCATCACAGTGACGATATGCATGGGCGGTCATAAATGTATCAATTAATAACTGACAGTCTTCCATCATTGACCAATCAATGATGGAAGGCTGTCCAGTTACTTAGTGATCAATCTAAACCCACCTAGACCGTTAGCCCTGAGCGCCCGCCAGCAAATAGGGTCTCGAGTTTACATTTTGATTGACTGATACAGTCAATAAAACCACCAGTTCCCTGTCCCTTCCCCCTTTCTGTTTCCTGACCCTGGTCACGCTGAGACTGAGAGACCTCCCTGGCTGAATCTACTCACATATGCTCTGCCTGCCTCACAGTAAGTCTACCTGCCTGGCACCTGCCCGGCCCCTGCCCCTGGCCAAACCAAAACCCCTAGTAGCCCCTAATAAAAGTTAGGGGTGACCAGTTACCCCCAGTCCCCCACTATGCCTGCCTGGCCTGCCAGTGCCACCTACCCAGCCACCCACCAACTACCACCGACGACCCTAGGCCTACAATGCCTGGTGCCAGTGCCACCCCCAGCCATCACCCCCATGTGGCCTGTGCCACCCCCGATCAGGCCTGCCCTATGCTAGCTAGCCTATGCCATCATGCCACCGCCGGATTACCCCTATCACGGGATCGGGGTAGTCGGGTGGTGAGCGGGGTGGCAGAGGCCCACATGGGGGTGATCGGATCACCCCCTTGATGAGGCCTGTGCCACCCCTGATGACCTCCATGTCGCCGCCCTATGCCACCCCCGAGGCCCGATCACCACCACCCCGATGCGGCCTATGCTAGCACCGCCCGATTACCCCGGGTATTCGGGCAGTGAGCGGGGTTGACCAGGCCACATGGGGGTGGATGTTCACCCCCCTGAGGCCTGTGCCACCCCTGATCGTGGCCTACGCGGTCCGATGGGCGACCGATGGGCGCCTGAGCGTGACCGACCCCACCCTGGATGAACCAACTACCTACCTACCCCCCCCCCCTATTTTTATTCCATTTTTAGAAGTAACAGGCATGTATATGTGCCTGTCACTTTTAAAGATAAAATAAAAATAAGGGAAGGGAAAAAAAATACAGTAAACAAACACATTAACACAGTATGTAACACAACACATTATTATACAAAAATAAACAGCTTTAAACAAACATTAATAAAAAATAAAATAAACAACAGCACATACTTACCTGTCAAATTGACCCCTCCAGCGTTGGCCTTCTGTCCTCTAGATATAGTCATGAAAAATAAATAATCCAATGTTGATTGAAGCCCATGTCAAATAAAATAATCCAATGTTGATTGAAGCCAATGGTCAAAATAAAATAATCCAATGTTGATTGAAGCCAATGGTCAAAATAATCCAATGTTGATTGAAGCCAATGGTCAAATAATCCAATGTTGATTGAAGCCATTGTCCATCCATCCATTCTGGCCCATTGAAAGAGGCCTCCACAAAAAAAAAACGACGCTCTACAAGGAGCCCCTCCCGCAATTAATTGTTTTTTCCCCACGGTCTGCTATATATACTAATTTTTTAAGGACTCTGATTGGCTGAAATTTTTGATTGACATCGATTTCAACCAATGAGAGTCTTTAAAAAATTAGCAAATCAGCAAGCAGGTATGGAAGCCTGTAAGGGTAAAAAAGGTTAGTGTGAACTTGTTTGACCCTGTATGTATTATACATATTACAGGGCTATTTTATGTGATATACATGTTACAGGATAATATCCTGTAACATGTACAGCCAAAAAATAGCACTGTAATATGTATAAAAAATAATGTGTAATAGAAATGCATGAACAATATAATATAACAAGTAATAAAGAACATCAATTAATCAAATAATAAATATCAATTAATATATATTGTTGTATGTATATGTTTATGTATATTTATGTGTATTTTTTATGCGTATATATATATATATTTGGATATATATATATATATATATATATAAAAATTGATATCAATATATCACAATAAATAAATATATATATATATCAATTTGATATATATATATATATATATATATAGATATATTTATTTATTGTGATATATAGATATCAATTTTTATATATATATATATATATATATATATATAAATATATATATATATCAATCAATATATCTATCAATCAATATATATATATATATATATATACATATATATATATATAAAAATTGATATCAATATATCACAATAAATATATATATATATATATATCAATTTGATATATATATATATATATATATATATATATATATTTATTTATTGTGATATATAGATATCAATTTTTATATATATATATATATATATATATATATAAATATATATATATATATTTATTTATATATATATATATATATATATATTATTATTTTTTTTTTTTTTTACAATTTGGGCCTATATGGTCCCAATTTGTTATTTAGGGTTTTTAAGGTGCGGTTGGGGCCTATATGGGCCCAATTTGTTATTTAAGGTTTTTAAGGTGCGGTTGGGGCCTATATGGTCCCAATTTGTTATTTAAGGTTTTTAAGGTGCGGTTGGGGCCTATATGGTCCCAATTTGTTATTTAGGGTTTTTAAGGTGCGGTTGGGGCCTATATGGTCCCAATTTGTTATTTAGGGTTTTTAAGGTGCGGTTGGGGCCTATATGGTCCCAATTTGTTATTTAGGGTTTTTAAGGTGCGGTTGGGGCCTATATGGTCCCAATTTGTTATTTAGGGTTTTTAAGGTGCGGTTGGGGCCTATATGGTCCCAATTTGTTATTTAGGGTTTTTAAGGTGCGGTTGGGGCCCATATGGTCCCAATTTGTTATTTAGGGTTTTTAAGGTGCGGTTGGGGCCTATATGGTCCCAATTTGTTATTTAGGGTTTTTAAGGTGCGGTTGGGGCCTATATGGTCCCAATTTGTTATTTAGGGTTTTTAAGGTGCGGTTGGGGCCTATATGGTCACACTTGGTCTTTTAAGGTTTTAAAAGTTACGGTTTGGGTCTTGAGATTTCTAATGTTTTTTTTTGTTGTTTTCTATCACCCCCCAGGTGCAAACTATCTGTGAATGCAGATTTTTTTGGACTCGTTGGTTGACTTACTGGACGTGAATACCCCGAGAAGGAGAGTCAACTGTTGGTGAGTATCATTGCCTTTAATTTTCTGTCCATGTGTATAGGTGCAAATTTGATGTTGATGTAGTCTTGTCACATGAGGGTTTGCAATCTGTAATGTATACCAATGAAATCAACACACTGTTATTTTAAAGTAATTTTGTGACATAATATAAATTAATATACTGTGATCTCTTTCTTCTATTGGTATCAATATCAGAAATGAATACTATTGACTCCTACTTGTGAAGCCTTTTGGCACCCTAACCTATGAGGAGAAGGTGGAAGTAAAATGGTTAGGAGCTGACCAACCAGAGATAAATCTGCAGCAAATCGCAAGAGATAGAGGGATGCAATATGTCCGTAATTTCAATACTGAATGATACAAGAAGAACGACTGGCTTTCTGGAAGCGTTTCTAGGAAGTCCTTATATTGTTTCCCATGCATCCTATTTGGTGGTGACGCTGCTTGGACCAAAACTGGAGTGACTGACGTCAAACATCTAGCTGATAAATTGGCGAAACACAAAAGTTCTAAAGCTCACTTGGATAACAGGATCAAGTTTGAGATGCTTGGACAGGCGAACATTGCTGTTCAACTGGACCAAGGATACCAAGTCAGCATTCAAAAACACAACGAAGAAGTGACTAAGAACCGGTACATCCTTTCCAAGATAATTGATTGTGTTCGCTTTTGTGGCGCTTTTGAACTGGCATTAAGAGGACACGACGAGAGTGAAACATCGCTAAATCCAGGAGTGTTTAGAGGCCTGGTGGATTTGGTTGGCAGTATCGATAGTGCAATGGAACAGCATTTGAAGACTGCAACTGTGTTTAAGGGCACTTCCAAAACCGTGCAGAATGAGCTACTGGACTGCATGCATGAAGTTATTAAGGAAGTGATTCACCAAGAGCTTAAGGAAGCCCAGTTTGTGGCAATCCAAGCGGATGAAACAACCGATATTTCCGCTAGGACACAGTGCGTTGTAGTCTATCGCTACATTGACAAGAAGCATCAAGTGGTGGAAAGATTTGATGGCTTCAGGGAAATGAAATCAACGGATGCAGACTCCATTGCTGCTGTTGTGCTGGAAACACTGAATACTGTTCTCCCAGAGCCAGAAGACAAGAGGAAACTCATAGCTCAAAGCTACGATGGTGCCAGTGTGATGCGTGGAGATCAAGGAGGAGTTCAAAGAAAAATCAAAGACGTGTACCCGAACGCACACTACGTCCATTGCTATGCTCACCAACTGAACCTAATAATGGAGAAAGCAGTTTCAAGGATTGGAAGAGTTCGAGTTTTTTTTTCCAACATAGGCGGCATACCATCTTTTTTTTCACGCTCTCCAAAAAGGACTGGAGTTCTAGATGAGGTAGTTGGTAGAAGACTTCCAAGAGGTGCACCAACACGATGGAACTTCAACGTTAGGACCGTGAACGTGATCTACGAGAACAGAGATGCGCTACTTGAGTGTTTCCAGACAATTGAAGCATGTCTAAACTTTGATCCAACATCTATACGGGAAGCCGCAGGTTTCATTGGAATGCTGGAAGACAGGGAGTTCCTTTACTTCCTTAAATTATTTCATTTAATAATGCCACATGTTGACATCCTCTATAGTTAGCTTCAGAAGCGAGACACGGATACTGTTTATATAAAAAAAGTCACAGAAGACTTTGTCGCCAGCATCCAGAAAATCCGTAATTCTGTGGAAGAGATAGAAGCAAGTTTGCCGAGCGATGTAACAGTCAACAGACGGAGTGCGGAGATCTCAACCTTGAGACAACTTTCAAGAGAGGTATGTGACATAGTGGTGGTTCATGCAAAAGAACGTTTTTCATTTTCAAATCACCTAGTCAGTGCCAAACTTGTTCAAAGTGACTTGTATAAAACCCATGACACTTGCTTTTCAACCCAAGCTCTGGAAGACACCGTGCAAGCATATCCAATACTGAAGAAGGAACAATTACGCACTGAGCTGTCACTTCTGTATGGGAAGACAGAGTTTCATACTTGTACAAGTGCTGTTGCTCTGCACAAACTTTTCCATCAATTTAATCTGCAGAATCATTTCACAGAGACAGTAAAATTATTAAGAATCCTGATTACAACACCGATGACCACTGCAGAATCAGAAAGATGCTTCTCCACATTGAAGAGGATAAAAACCTTTTTAAGAAGCACCATGTCCCTGGAGCGGTTGAATGCATTGGCGATGCTCTCAATGGAAAAGCAACTGATTTCCGAGATCCCAGACTTCAATGAAAAAACCATTGAGAAGTTTTCTTCTTTGAAAGATCGCCGTGCAAAATTAAAATACAAGTGATTGAAGCAAAGAAGAATGCATACCCCCAAGGTGTGCAAAGATAAACTGCGTTAAGCAGCACCACCTCACACTACCAAACATAACTAGTGGTAAGTAAAGTATGAACGGTGTGTGGGTATGCATATGGAAGGAGCTATGAAAGGTGTGTGCATGGTCCGTAACAAGCCTTGGCGTGGTTTGAAGGAATTGGAGGCACTTCCAAGGGTAGCTGCCACTTGTTTACGGGAAGCAAGAATTCCATGTCTGTACAAGTGCTGTTGCTCTGCAGCAACTTTAGCATCAATTTAATCTACATAATTTAACAGAGTGAGTGAAGCTATAAGGAATCCTGCTTACAACAACGAAGACTACTAAAGAACCAGAAAGATGCTTCTCCACATTGAAGAGGATCAAAAAAGTAATTAAAAAGCACCATGGCCCTGTAGCGATTAAATGCATTGGTTTGAAGGAATTGGAGGCACCTTCAAGGGTACGTAAAGTTCTCAGAAATGGCACCACCTCACTGCCAAAAATAACTAGTGGTAAGTAAAGTATGAATGGTGTGTGGGTGTGCATATTGAAGGAGCTATGAAAGGTGTGTGAATGGTCAGTAACAATTGTTGAAGCCTTGGCGTGGCGTTACTGCTCATATGGTTATCCATATGCTAATTCAACGTGTTTGTTTGACATTGATTATTGTGTTGTCTAAACAGAAGTTAAATGTTGTTGTTTTCTTGAATCCCAAGATCCACTGGTTTGGGCCTATGCAGTGCTGATTGGTCTTCTAAGGTATGTTTGAGGCCTTTATGGTTCCACTTGGTCTTCTAGGGTATGTTTGGGGCCTATATAGTTCCACTTAGTCTTCTAAGGTATGTTTGGGGCCTATGGTCACACTTGGTCTTCTAAGGTATGTTTGAGGCCTATATGGTCACATTTGGTCTTCTAAGGTATGTTTGGGGCCTATATGGTCACATTTGGTCTTCTAAGGTATGTTTGGGGCCCATATAGTTCCACTTAGTCTTCTAAGGTATGTTTGGGGCCTATATAGTTCCACTTAGTCTTCTAAGGTATGTTTGGGGCCTATATAGTTCCACTTAGTCTTCTAAGGTATGTTTGGGGCCTATGGTCACACTTGGTCTTCTAAGGTATGTTTGGGGCCTATATAGTTCCACTTAGTCTTCTAAGGTATGTTTGGGGCCTATGGTCACACTTGGTCTTCTAAGGTATGTTTGAGGCCTATATGGTCACATTTGGTCTTCTAAGGTATGTTTGGGGCCTATATGGTCACATTTGGTCTTCTAAGGTATGTTTGGGGCCCATATAGTTCCACTTAGTCTTCTAAGGTATGTTTGGGGCCTATATAGTTCCACTTAGTCTTCTAAGGTATGTTTGGGGCCTATATAGTTCCACTTAGTCTTCTAAGGTATGTTTGGGGCCTATGGTCACACTTGGTCTTCTAAGGTATGTTTGGGGCCTATATAGTTCCACTTAGTCTTCTAAGGTATGTTTGGGGCCTATGGTCACACTTGGTCTTCTAAGGTATGTTTGGGGCCTATGGTCACACTTGGTCTTCTAAGGTATGTTTGGGGCCTATGGTCACACTTGGTCTTCTAAGGTATGTTTGGGGCCTATATGGTTCCACTTGGTCGTTTAATGTTTTTTAAGTATGGTTTTGTTCTTGAATGGTCTGATTGATTTGCTTGTTTTCTTTCAACCCCAGGTGCAAACCCTATGTGGCTGCAGATTTGTTTCTACTCGTTGGTCAACTTAATGAACATGAATACCCTGAGAAGAAGACCCGACTAATGGTAGGTGTCACTCCTTTAATTTTTCTGTTAATACATATAGGTGCAATTATGATATTGCTGTAGTCTTGTCACATGAGTTTTTTCAATCTATATTGTATACCAATGAATTTAACACATTGTTACTTTACTTCTTGACATTTCTGCATTGCTGATCATGTATTTCAATGGGCTTTACAAGTATAAGGTCATTGGGCGGGGCTTATAAAGGTCATTATGATGTCAGGGGGAGGAGTTATAAAAATGGGTGTGGTTTAAAAAGGGGGAGTGGCTATGTTTCGCCCTGTCGCCCCTCCAACTTGAAAAGTCACCAGCCGCCACTGATGTGTTATGTGCTTATTTAGAGGCCTATTCAACTGGCCAAATTGCAATTGAATGCGGGCCTTGGTGTGTGTGTTTGTTAACCTCTAGGCCCTCATTCGATTGCAATTTGACCAATTGAATAGGGCTCTAAATAAGCACATACCATATATGTTTTAATGAAGTTTTTAGTTAGTAAGCATCTATCCAAAAGCAAGGTTTTCACTAACTAAAAACTTCTTTAAAAAAAATATGTTATGTGCTTATATAGAGCCCTGTTCAATTGGCCAAATTGCAATTGAATGAGGGCCCTATTGTGGAAGAAAGTGTGGATGAGGGAAGTGGAAGTGGAGTCGGTAGATAATTGGATCTGATTAAAACTGAAAACACTCACCATTCTCCATCACAGCCACAGAAGCAGGCTGTTTGCATCTGAAAATGCAAGCACTGCTTTCCACAAATGTTAAAACATCCCTCTCACACACACAACTTCCACCAAAGTATCATGGCTGCCTCCAGGGTCCTGCAGACGCATTAACATATATTTTAGAAGAAAACTAGCTTTATTATTTTTTCCTATTCTAATCTAACAGAGCATAAATAAAGCTTTCAAGCATATTTTTATCATTGTACAGAAGACTTTTAAGATTTTCTTAAAAAAAAAAAAAAAAAAAAATATATATATATATATATATATATATATATATATACATATATATATATATATATATAAGTTGCCTTTTAAATGTGAATTGAATCCAGTGCAAAATTGTCCTTGCTAGATATCTTGACAAGGGATTGGCCTGGAAAAGCCCTCCATAAACTCCTTCATAAATCTTTCATGAGGCAGTGCTGTTTATCCAGCATTCATTAGTATACAATTAGCAGAACGCATTTAAAGGGGGAGTGGGGACTGTTTGGTTTGAATACCAGCTCCGATTACAAGCTTGCCGTAGGTTTATACAATGGATATACAGTACAATAAATTTCTATATAAAATAGCAGGGAATAAATGCAGATTACCTATTCCTTGTGGTGGAGACAGGTGCTTTCAGGAAAAAAACAATGAAAGGGGCATGGCTGGTTTAAAGGGATTTGGATCTCAGATGTCTATAACATGCATTTAAAAGAGTAGGGGAAGATTCACCTAACCTCAAGATGCACACACTACAGTAAAGATCTCCTAAAATCATGTTAAAATACTTTTTGAATTTTTTAAATATGTGCATTTTTTAATGAGATAATCACATAATTTAATTTTAGTGAATATATCTGTTGACATGTTTTCTGCCTGCCTACTGCCTGATTCAGAGGGAGTACTGTTTCTCCCCCTTAATTATTAAGCCAATCAGGTTACAGGGGTGTGTATCTAGGAACTGTTCAATGAATAAAGCTCTTACATTTTTTTAGCTTGTGGTCTATAAGGTTTTTCAAAACATAGCAGTAATATGCAGATCCTTATACACAGAGACCCCGGATCTATCCCGGTGTGTATGCACATAAAATCGCCAGCACTGACAGCTGCAGTGCCAGCAAGTATCCTCTTGATGACACTATCAGGTTTCAGGGAAGGCCTATAATTATTCCCCCCTTCGACATGGTGCAACTTGTTGGCGCTGAATCGATGGCGAGGCCATCGCTATGGCACTCTGCCCTTGAGGGCTTTGGGCGCGCCTCTCATAGCTCAAGGCCTCTTCTGTCGGTGCGCCTTTAAATGCAATGTGCAGCAGTATTTCGAAAATCGGCAGAGCCATCTAGCGGTTGGCGGCGGCACTGCAGCTGCCAATGCTTTGCATAGGGGAAGAGGGAAATGACCGAGACCCCTCTATCCAAACCATGCACACAGATATTAAAATCACAACCAGTAATATGCAGATCCTTATACACAGAGACTTCTCTATCCAGATCATGCACACCACTTACCTGACGCTATGTATAAAATTAAAACTGCTCAGTAGTATCCTAAGAGCAAAGTGCCTGCAGGGAAAAACATTGCTCAAAGCAAGCTGTAGAACTACAACTCCCAGCAGCTCACATACAGAGAGTTTCCTGTTGATGATGGGAGGCATCCAATTTCTCTCTCAGCCAATAAGGAGGAGGCAGTCAGATTCCTCCATGTGGGAGAGCATCTGATTGACAGATCTCCCCCCATAGAACTAAAGCACACTGTGCAATATGCAGTAATAGGCTGCATCACACACACATTTTTGCAAAAGAGTAGGTGAGAGCTGGGGAGGAATGAACCTAAAACATGCCCACAGGGGAGGACTTCCCACATCCAGTGTATGATGTGCTGTGTGCCTGAGCAGCATGTGATGCTGGTATTGTGAAGACACTCCCTGTGGGTGTGGCCTTAGGTCATAGCTATGTAACATGACTCCCTGCATGAGACAGAACAGGAAGAAAAGGGGGAAGTACCAGAAGCTGAGAATCTCCGGGGGCTTCATAGAGATTAGTAAAATATACATTTTATATCACAATTACAAATTAATTAAGTAATTTAGTTAAAATATTCATATAACACAACCGCCTAATGAGCCCTAGCGTTACCCTGTAACTATGGAAGTTAAGTGCTTCTTTGCATTTTGAACAACAGCTGCTCTCAAAAGAACGTGTCCCTCTCCTGCCTCACCGATGGCAGAAATGGCTCCTGGGAGACCATCTCTCTGCATTTAGTCACTCAATTACACTGGATATGAAGACACACAAATATCGCTACCACTTCTAAACCTTTGTCTGTCTCACACAAAGAATCTGCCCGTTGACGCACTTTGGACTCTTGTAGGCAGGAAGTCTTGGCTAATAATGGACCAGTTTAAATACCAGCAGATGCAGTCTTATAGATTTTGCATTTCTGAGATGTGAGTTTTGAAACCATTTCTTGGAATCAGGTGCTCAGTTATACTCAGGGAGGAAAAAAACTGAAATGAAACATGAATGTTATATTTGTATTTAAAATGCATATGTTTGTCAGTGTGAATAAGTGTTAATACTTTTTTTTTAACAAGAATAAAACTACCTGAATAAGTTGTTTTCTTTACTTAGACCATTATAAGATTGGTTTAGGTCTAGCATGTTTTGTTTTTTTAAATATTATTCTTCAAAGGCTTCTAAATAAATAAAAATCTAATATTGTTTTCTATATTAAAGGCTGTTGAAAAATGCTCTTTCGATTTGTACTGTTACCTTTCTTATATGAATCAATATGTCAATTTATGTTTGTGTTTTTTTGTAATGTATTTTTATACTTAATAAAAAAATTAAACAGAAAAAAAAAACAACAAGATTGATTAAGAAGTTAGGTTGGGCAGGATGTCAGGCCTATTTGCTGAAGGTCCTATCCCCTTTTTAAGAATATCTCCTTTGAGCGTGGTGCCGAAGAAGGAAATTGGAAAGTTTGGGCTCATACATCACCTGTCTTATCCCAAGGGTCAATCCATAAACGACGGGATCGAAAAAAGATCAAAACCGTTCAACGGGCAGGCGCCAGTGCCCTGTTGGCCAAGGTGGACATAGAGGCGTTTACGTTTGCTTCCAGTTCACACGTCAAGTCATTGGCTATTAGTTTGCCGTCTATGGAATAGATTCTTTGTGGACCTTTGTCTTCCTATGGGTTGCTCGGTGTCATGTGCTTATTTTGAGACATGTAGCAGTTTTTTGCAATGGGTGTCAATCAAGGAGTCATGATATCCCAACTTAGTCCATTACCTAGATTACTTCTTGTTCGCGGGTCAGGAAGTGTGCGATCACTTACTGGGCACATTCTCAAGGGTGGCGAAGTCCTTTGGAGTTCCGCTTGCAGATCAAAAAACGGAAGGCCCCATCACCTGCCTTTGCTTCCTGGGCATAACAATTAATTTAGCTGACGATGGAGTGCAGTTTACCAGCTAAAAAAGTAGATGGATTAAAAATGGAACTGGAGGCCCTTGAGGTTGCAAGGAGGGTTTCCCTCCGTCGGCTACAAATGATACTTGGAAAAAGCAGGTATAAAGCAGGCGCATCACTTCACAAGCGTTTCCACATCCATGAGAGAGGACGTAACAGTGTGGTTGTCATTTTTTGGAGACCTTCAATGGTAGGGCGATCATTCATCCGCGTTGGCAGTCTAACATTGACCTCACATTATTTACGGACGTGCGCATGGGTTTGGGGCATTCCTCCGTGGCAAATGGTGTGTGGCAGCGTGGCCCGGGAAAATGGGTTGACGCTGGCCTAACCAAGAACCTATCTTTCTTGGAGATATTGCCCATTGTGATCTTGGTTCAGTTATGGGGTCAGGATCTAAAAGACAGACACGTTGTCTTCTTTTCATGCCAGTGGTGCACCCAATTAATAATATCACATTTCCGTCATCAGGTTGCTGCTGCATTTAGTCTTAGCCTGTTTACAAATGAAAATGTTTTTTAGAATAAAACATGTTACGGGCATCGAAAATGGGATGACTGACGCTCTGTCTCGTTTTCAGTGGGAGCGCTTCAGACAGCTGGCCTCCGAAGCAGCTGCAACGGGGAAGCAGTTCTCACATGCGATATGGAAGCTTGGAGCAGAGAGATAGTGTCGTTGATCAGAAGTTCATTGGCGCTATCAACGTGGTCCGCATACAAGAAGGTGTGCTTTAAGTGGGGCTGACTTGGTGGCCGCATCAGGCGGTGAATCGCCTGGGCGGCGAAGAGTCGGAAGATCAGAGGTTAGGCATCCTACAGTGGTTTATACTGCGATATAGGGCTGAAGGGATGTTAGCGGCATCAGTGACCAGTCATGTGACAGCGTTAGCATTTATGTTTAAGCTGGCTGGGCAAAAAGACTTGAGAAAAGTTTTTCTGGTACAAAGGATTCTGAAGGGGCTGTCCAAGGGACAGTTGAGGAAGGACAAGCGATGCCCTGTCACGTTTTTACTTCTGTTATGTATCTCTGTGGCGCTACAGGAGGTTAGCCACATGGCCGACGAGGCGTTGCTGTTCCATACAGCTTTTTCCCTAGCCTTTTTTGGGGCATTCAGGTTAGGTGAATTAGTTGTGGCTAGCAGACAAGGACGGGGAGGCATTCATGTGGAGGACGTGTGGGTACAAGGTGACAGAGTGTGATCTGGCTTAGAAGGTCTTAGTCAGACCAAATGGGACATGGCAAGAAGATAATGTTGAGGCGGGTAGGAACAGACTGTTGCCCAGTGGAATGTGTGCAACAGCTATTGCAGCAGCGGCCAAGTTCGCCTGGGCATTATTGATGCACATGAATGGGCTCAAGTTGTCGCGCTTCCAATTTTCTAAAGTGTTCAGAATTTGCTTAAGTAAATCGAGCTTATGCCAATCAGAATTTGGAACTCACTCATTCTGCATAGGGGTGGCGACCGAGGTAGCCGGCTTAGGGCTTCCTGAAGGAATGCTTAAGAAGATTTGAAGGTGGCAGTCGAGCCATTTCAAGCTCTATGTCCGGCTATCGTCAGTTACTTATTAGCTTGGCATGACGTTGCAAGGCACTGGAACCAATTCTGGGTGATCGGGCACTCGTATGTGTATTAGACAGAGCATTTTGCCATGGTCTCGCAGGATGGCCTGCAATTGGGTATGCCCAAGGAGCGGGGAGCAGTGCGCTGGTGTGGAGTGAGAGGAATGAGGTGGAGACAGGAGAGTGGGTTAATGGTTTCGTGCACCCATCACTTTGGCCAGCCAGAGATCTTGCTTATCCACGCAGGGGGCAATGATCTTGGATATATCCAGGGGCGGCCCGTCCATTGGGGCGTCAGGGCAAACGCCCCCCCAAATATTTTCCTCACCCTGCAATAAAAAAAAACAACAATGTATTAGTATAACCCAAAAACAAATAAATATAAGGTGTACATCATCATTTCAAGTCTAAATAGTATTAAAAATGAAGTAAAGTTAGTAAAGGGACACTGTCACTTTAAAATAACCCTTGCGCTACATTAACTAATGCTGTGTATCTATATAGCCCCCTGCCTGCACCCTGTGTGATCAAATTACAATAGTTATACACTGTGTACACTAACCTTAGAGTCTTCTCTCTCTTCAATGAGTCCTGGCCTGGCCCCCTGACCGTTAATGCATGCCGCCCACCATCACAGTGACGATATGCATGGGCGGTCATAAATGTATCAATTAATAACTGACAGTCTTCCATCATTGACCAATCAATGATGGAAGGCTGTCCAGTTACTAAGTGATCAATCTAAACCCACCCAGACCTTTAGCCCTGAGCGCCCGCCAGCAAATAGGGCCTCGAGTTATCATTTTGATTGACTGATACAGTCAATAAAACCACCAGTTGCCTGTCCCTTCCCCCTTTCTGTTTCCTGACCCTGGTCACGCTGAGACTGAGAGACCTCCCTGGCTGAATCTACTCATCTGCTCTGCCTGCCTAACACAGTAAGTCTACCTGCCTGGCACCTGCCCTGCCCCTGCCCCTGGCCAAACCAAAACCCCTAGTAGCCCCTAATAAAAGTTAGGGGTGACCAGTTACCCCCAGTCCCCCACTATGCCTGCCTGGCCTGCCAGTGCCACCTACACAGCCACCCACCAACTACCACCGACGACCCCAGCCATCACCCCCATGTGGCCTGTGCCACCCCCGATCAGGCCTGCCCTATGCTAGCCTAGCTATGCCATCATGCCACCGCCGGATTACCTCGATCACGGGATCGGGGTAGTCTGGTGGTGAGCGGGGTGGCACAGGCCCACATGGGGGTGATCGGATCACCCCCTTGATGAGGCCTGTGCCACCCCTGATGACCTCCATGTTGCCGCCCTATGCCACCCCCGAGGCCCGATCACCACCGGCACCACCCCGATGCGGCCTATGCTACCCCGGGTATTCGGGCAGTGAGCGGGGTTGACTAGGCCACATGGGGGTGGATGTTCACCCCCATGAGGCCTGTGCCACCCCTGATCGTGGCCTACGCAGTCCGATGGGCGACCGATGGGTGCCTGAGCGAGACCGACCCCACCCTGGATGAACCAACTACCTACCCCCCCCCCCCTATTTTTATTCCATTTTTAGAAGTAACAGGCATGTATATGTGCCTGTCACTTCTAAAGATAAAATAAAAATAAGGGAAGGGAAAAAAAATACAGTAAAAACATTATTATTACAATTAAACAGTAAGCAAACACATTGTTAGTACAGTTAGTAACACAACACATTTTATACAAAAATAAACAGCTTTAAACAAACATTAATAAAAAATAAAATAAACAACAGCACATACTTACCTGTAAAATTGACCCCTCCAGCGTTGGCCTTCTGTCCTCTGGATATAGTCATGAAAAATAAATAATCCAATGTTGATTGAAGCCAATGGTCAAATAAAATAATCCAATGTTCATTGAAGCCAATGGTCAAAATAAAATAATCCAATGTTGATTGAAGCCAATGGTCAAAATAAAAAAATCCAATGTTGATTGAAGCCAATGGTCAAAATAATCCAATGTTGATTGAAGCCAATGGTCAAATAATCCAATCTTGATTGAAGCCATTGTCCATCCATCCATTCTGGCCCATTGAAAGAGGCCTCCACAAAAAAAAAAACGACGCTCTAAAAAAAAAAAAACAACACACTAAAAGAGCTCCTCCTACAAGGAGCCCCTCCCGCGATTAATTGTTTTTTTCCCACGGTCTGCTATATATACTAATTTTTGAAGGACTCTGATTGGCTGAAATTTTTGATTGACATCGATTTCAACCAATGAGAGTCTTTAAAAAATTAGCAAATCAGCAAGCAGGTATGGAAGCCTGTAAGGGTAAAAAAGGTTAGTGTGAACTTGTTTGACCCTGTATGTATTATACATATTACAGGGCTATTTTATGTGATATACATGTTACAGGATAATATCCTGTAACATGTATAGCCAAAAAATAGCACTGTAATATGTATAAAAAATAATGTGTAATAGAAATGCATGAACAATATAATATAACAAGTAATAAAGAACATCAATTAATCAAATAATAAATATCAATTAATATATATTGTTGTATGTATATGTTTATGTATATTTATGTGTATTTTTTATGCGTATATATATATATATTTGTATATATATATATATATATATATATATATATATATATAAAAATTGATATCAATATATCACAATAAATAAATAAATATATATATATATATATATATATATATATATATATATATATATCAATTTGATATATACCGTATTTTTCGCCCTATAAGACGCACCGGCAGATAAGACGCACCTAGTTTTTAGAGGAGGAAAACAAGAAAAGAAAAAAATCTGAATCAAACACAAATACACTTTACACACAGATACACACCTACATTACACACAATATATATATATATATATATATATATATATATATATATATATATATAGATAGATACACATACATACATATACATGCACACATAAATATACATACACATACATACACATATACACACACATACATACACATACACACATACACACATACACATACATATCCATATACTGCAGCATTTGACAGCATTTGGGAGCCCTTGACCCTCCCTGACCCTCCTGATCCTCCCTGACCCTCCTGATCCTCCCTGACGTCCTGATCCTCCCTGACCCCCCTGATCCTCACCTTTCTTCTGATCTCTGCCATCTTGATCTCACCCCAGCGCTTCCTACCAGCACTCCTCGTGTACTGCAGCGTTGCGTGTGTGACGTCACTTGGACGCACCGGCCTACGCGATGCTGGTAGGAAGCGCTGGGGTGAGATCAAGAGGACAGAGGCAGTTTGAAAAGGTATATTCGCCGTATAAGACGCCCCAACTTTCCTCCCCCAGTTTTGTGGAAGAAAAAGTGCGTCTTATACGGCGAAAAATACGGTATATATATATATATATATATATATATATATATATATATATTTATTTATTGTGATATATTGATATCAATTTTTATATATATATATATATATATATATATATATCAATATATATATATATATATATATATTTATATTTATATGTTATTTTTTTTATTTATTTTTTTGGGCCTATATGTTATTTAAGGTTTTTAAGGTGCGATTGGGGCCTATATGGTCAAAATTGGTTATTTAAGGTTTTTAAGGTGCGGTTGGGGCCTATATGGTCCCAATTTGTTATTTAAGGTTTTTAAGGTGCGGTTGGGGCCTATATGGTAAAAATTGGTTATTTAAGGTTTTTAAGGTGCGGTTGGGGCCTATATGGTCCCAATTTGTTATTTAAGGTTTTTAAGGTGCGGTTGGGGCCTATATGGTCAAAATTGGTTATTTAAGGTTTTTAAGGTGCGGTTGGGGCCTATATGGTCAAAAGTGGTTATTTAAGGTTTTTAAGGTGCGGTTGGGGCCTATATGGTGAAAATTGGTTATTTAAGGTTTTTAAGGTGCGGTTGGGGCCTATATGGTCACACTTGCTCTTTTAAGGTTTTAAACGTTACGGTTTGGGTCTTAAACGTTCTAATGTTTTTTTTGTTGTTTTCTATAACTTCCCAGGTGCAAACTATCTGTGGAATCAGATTTCTTTGGACTCGTTGGTTGACTTACTGGACGTGAATACCCCGAGAAGGAGAGTCAACTGTTGGTGAGTATATGGTCACACTTGGACTTTTAAGGTTTTTAAGGTGCAGTTGGGGCCTATATGGTCACACTTGGTCTTTTAAGGTTTTAAAAGTTACGGTTTGGGTCTTGAGATTTCTAATGTTTTTTTTGTTGTTTTCTATCACCCCCCAGGTGCAAACTATCTGTGAAAGCAGATTTGTTTGGACTCGTTGGTTGACTTACTGGACGTGAATACCCCGAGAAGGAGAGTCAACTGTTGGTGAGTATCATTGCCTTTAATTTTCTGTCCATGTGTATAGGTGCAAATTTGATGTTGATGTAGTCTTGTCACATGAGGGTTTGCAATCTGTAATGTATACCAATGAAATCAACACACTGTTATTTTAAAGTAATTTTGTGACATAATATAAATTAATATACCGTGATCTCTTTCTTTTATTGGTATCAATATCAGAAATGAATACTATTGACTCTCTACTTGTGAAGCCTTTCGCCACCCTAACCTATGAGGAGAAGGTGGAAGTAAAACGGTTAGGAGCTGACCAACCAGAGATAAATCTGCAGCAAATCGCAAGAGATAGAGGGAAGCAATATGTCCGTAATTTCAATACTGAATCGTACAAGAAGAACGACTGGCTTTCTGGAAGCGTTTCTAGGAAGTCCTTATATTGTTTCCCATGCATCCTATTTGGTGGTGACGCTGCTTGGACCAAAACTGGAGTGACTGACGTCAAACATCTAGCTGACAAATTGGCAAAACACAAATGTTCTAAAGCTCACTTGGATAACAGGATCAAGTTTGAGATGCTTGGACAGGCGAACATTGCTGTTCAACTGGACCAAGGATACCAAGTCAGCATTCAAAAACACAACGAAGAAGTGGCTAAGAACCGGTACATCCTTTCGAAGATAATTGATTGTGTTCGCTTTTGTGGCGCTTTTGAACTGGCATTAAGAGGACACGACGAGAGTGAAACATCGCTAAATCCAGGAGTGTTTAGAGGCCTGGTGGATTTGGTTGGCAGTATCGATAGTGCAATGGAACAGCATTTGAAGACTGCAACTGTGTTTAAGGGCACTTCCAAAACCGTGCAGAATGAGCTACTGGACTGCATGCATGAAGTTATAAAGGAAGTGATTCACCAAGAGCTTAAGGAAGCCCAGTTTGTGGCAATCCAAGCGGATGAAACAACCGATATTTCCGCTAGGACACAGTGCGTTGTAGTCTATCGCTACATTGACAAGAAGCATCAAGTGGTGGAAAGATTTGATGGCTTCACGGAAATGAAATCAACGGATGCAGACTCGATTGCTGCTGTTGTGCTGGAAACACTGAATACTGTTCTCCCAGAGCCAGAAGACAAGAAGAAACTCATAGCTCAAAGCTACGATGGTGCCAGTGTGATGCGTGGAGATCAAGGAGGAGTTCAAAGAAAAATAAAAGACGTGTACCCGAACGCACACTACGTCCATTGCTATGCTCACCAACTGAACCTAATAATGGAGAAAGCAGTTTCAAGGATTGGAAGAGTTCGAGTTTTTTTTTCCAACATAGGCGGCATACCATCTTTTTTTTCACGCTCTCCAAAAAGGACTGGAGTTCTGGATGAGGTAGTTGGTAGAAGACTTCCAAGAGATGCACTTCAACGTTAGGACCGTGAACGTGATCTACGAGAACAGAGATGCGCTACTTGAGTGTTTCCAGACAATTGAAGCATGTCTAAACTTTGATCCAACATCTATACGGGAAGCCGCAGGTTTCATTGGAATGCTGGAAGACAGGGAGTTCCTTTACTTCCTTAAATTATTTCATTTAATAATGCCACATGTTGACATCCTCTATAGTCAGCTTCAGAAGCGAGACACGGATACTGTTTATATCAAAAAAGTCACAGAAGACTTTGTCGCCAGCATCCAGAAAATCCGTAATTCTGTGGAAGAGATAGAAGCAAGTTTGACGAGCGATGTAACAGTCAACAGACGGAGTGCGGAGATCTCAACCTTGAGACAACTTTCAAGAGAGGTATGTGACATAGTGGTGGTTCATGCAAAAGAACGTTTTTCATTTTCAAATCACCTAGTCAGTGCCAAACTTGTTCAAAGTGACTTGTATAAAACCCATGACACTTGCTTTCCAACCCAAGCTCTGGAAGACACCGTGCAAGCATATCCAATACTGAAGAAGGAACAATTACGCACTGAGCTGTCACTTCTGTATGGGAAGACAGAGTTTCATACTTGTACAAGTGCTGTTGCTCTGCACAAACTTTTCCATCAATTTAATCTGCAGAATGATTTCACAGAGACAGTAAAATTATTAAGAATCCTGATTACAACACCAATGACTACTGCAGAATCAGAAAGATGCTTCTCAACATTGAAGAGGATAAAAACCTTTTTAAGAAGCACCATGTCCCTGGAGCGGTTGAATGCATTGGCGATGCTCTCAATGGAAAAGCAACTGATTTCCGAGATCCCAGACTTCAATGAAAAAACCATTGAGAAGTTTTCTTCTTTGAAAGATCGCCGTGCAAAATTAAAATACAAGTGATTGAAGCAAAGAAGAATGCATACCCCCAAGGTGTGCAAAGAAAAACTGCGTTAAGCAGCACCACCTCACACTACCAAACATAACTAGTGGTAAGTAAAGTATGAACGGTATGTGGGTGTGCATATGGAAGGAGCTATGAAAGGTGTGTGCATGGTCAGTAACAATTGTTGAAGCCTTGGCGTGGTTTGAAGGAATTGGAGGCACTTCCAAGGGTAGCTGTCACTTGTGTACAGGAAGCAAGAATTCCATGTCTGTACAAGTGCTGTTGCTCTGCAGCAACTTTAGCATCAATTTAATCTACATAATTTAACAGAGTGAGTGAAGCTATAAGGAATCCTGCTTACAACAACGAAGACTACTAAAGAACCAGAAAGATGCTTCTCCACATTGAAGAGGATCAAAAAAGTAATTAAAAAGCACCATGGTCCTGTAGCGGTTAAATGCATTGGTTTGAAGGAATTGGAGGCCCCTTCAAGGGTACGTAAAGTTCTCAGAAATGGCACCACCTCACTACCAAAAATAACTAGTGGTAAGTAAAGTATGAATGGTGTGTGGGTGTGCATATTGAAGGAGCTATGAAAGGTGTGCGAATGATCAGTAACAATTGTTGAAGCCTTGGCGTGGCGTTACTGCTCATATGGTTATCCATATGCTAATTCAACGTGTTTGTTTGACATTGATTATTGTGTTGTCTAAACAGAAGTGAAATGTTGTTGTTTTCTTGAATCCCAAGATCCACTGGTTTGGGCCTATGCAGTGCTGATTGGTCTTCTAAGGTATGTTTGAGGCCTATATGGTCCCACTTGGTCTTCTAAGGTATGTTTGGGGCCTATGGTCACACTTGGTCTTCTAAGGTATGTTTGAAGCCTATATGGTCCCACTTAATCTTCTAAGGTATGTTTGGGGCCTATGGTCACACTTGGTCTTCTAAGGTATGTTTGAGGCCTATATGGTCACACTTGGTCTTCTAAGGTATGTTTGGGGCCTATATAGTTCCATTTGGTCTTCTAAGGTATGTTTGGGGCCTATGGTCACACTTGGTCTTCTAAGGTATGTTTGGGGCTTATATAGTCACACTTGGTCTTCTAAGGTATGTTTGGGGCCTATATAGTCACACTTGGTCTTCTAAGGTATGTTTGGGGCCTATAGTCACACTTGGTCTTCTAAGGTATGTTTGGGGCTTATATAGTCACACTTGGTCTTCTAAGGTATGTTTGGGGCTTATATAGTCACACTTGGTCTTCTAAGGTATGTTTGGGGCCTATATAGTCACACTTGGTCTTCTAAGTTATGTTTGGGGCCTATATGGTTCCACTTGGTCGTTTAATGTTTTTTAAGTATGGTTTTGTTCTTGAATGGTATGATTGATTTGCTTGTTTTCTTTCAACCCCAGGTGCAAACCCTATGTGGCTGCAGATTTGTTTCTACTCATTGGTCAACTTAATGAACGTGAATACCCTGAGAAGAAGAGCCGACTAATGGTAGGTGTCACTCCTTTAATTTTTCTGTTAATACGTATAGGTGCAATTATGATATTGCTGTAGTCTTGTCACGTGAGTTTTTTCAATCTATATTGTATACCAATGAATTTAACACATTGTTACTTTACTTCTTGACATTTCTGCATTGCAGATCATGTATTTCAATGGGCTTTACAAGCATAAGGTCATTGGGCGGGGCTTATAAAGGTCATTATTACGTCAGGGGGAGGGGTTATAAAAATGGGTGTGGTTTGAAAAAGGGGGAGTGGCTATGTTTCGCCCTGTCGCCCCTCCAACTTGAAAAGTCACCAGCCGCCACTGGATATATCCCTATCAAAACGTAGGTGAGGGATATGAAGAGAGACATCAGTGGCTAGAAGGAAAGGTTCCTGGGCATAACCATAATATGGTCAGAGATGGTGAAGAGGCATGCGTGGAAAAATGCCAGGGACCCAGCTAGTCTTTACAGGGCATGACAAAAAGTAAACAAGTGTGATGGCAGCACAGAAGTTGACCGTTGAGCGCGGGCTCAGGGCATGGGGTTTAGCTGCCTAAGACCGGGGCTCCTCCCCCGTCATAGAGATTTACATATGGCTTTGCATATTGATGTTTAATAAAGTCACTGTGGCCGGTTGTACCTCCAACAGTTGTCTTGTGTCTTTTGCGGGTTAGGGACTATGGGTCTCTTACAGGTCATGTCTCTTACACACAAACATCTCTCTCACATTGACACAGTCACTCTCACACACTCATCTCTCTCAAATACACAGTCATAGAGTTACTCTAACAAATATATCTTTCTTACATACACAAACTCACTCTCACATACACACACACACTTGCCCGCACAAACACACATACAACTCTCACAAAAATACTTGCCATCACAAACACACACACATCTCTCATACAGTATACTCGCATCTCTCACACACACATTCTCCCAAATACACACATCTCTGATACAGTATACACACATCCTCACAAACACACACACATCTCTCATACAGTATACACACATCCTCACAAACACACACACATCTCTCATACAGTATACACACATCCTCACAAACACACACACACACACATCTCTCATACAGTATAAACACATCCTCACAAACACACACACACACATCTCTCATACAGTATACACACATCCTCACAAACACACACACACATCTCTCATACAGTATACTCGCATCTCTCACACACACATTCTCCCAAATACACACATCTCTCATACAGTATACACACATCCTCACAAACACACACACACATCTCTCATACAGTATACACACATCCTCACAAACACACACATCTCTCATACAGTATACACACATCCTCACAAACACACACACACATCTCTCATACAGTATACACACATCCTCACAAACACACACATCTCTCATACAGTATACACACATCCTCACAAACACACACACACATCTCTCATACAGTATACACACATCCTCACAAACACACTCACTCACATCTCTCACACAATATACACACATCCTCACAAACATACATCTTTCATAGTATACACACATCCTCACACACACACATATATCTCTCATACAGTATACACACATCCTCACACACACACATATATCTCTCATACATTATACACACATCCTCACAAACACACACATCTCTCATACATTATACACACATCCTTGAACCCATGGCAGAGCGAAGTGGAAGGGGAGTGGGTGGTGACCAGAGCAGGAATCAAAGGATAGGATTGGTTCTGATTGGTAGAGAGGGGAGAGAGGAGGGGTTTCAACAGAGGTTTTTTTAAGGGGATGTGTGGGGCAGTTGAGCACACGTGAGCCTAAGCAAGAGCTGTAGGTTAGTTCCCACCCTCCCTCCCTCTTTTTTCGCTGTCTTGGAATGTTTTCAAAAAAAATAAAATAAAAAAAATAAAAAAAAAGACATGCATGGAAAGTTTTGTAAGGTAATATGGTACGTGTTGTATATGTCACAGCAGGGGGCGGTAGTGCTTGCCCTCCTACGTTGGTGAAGGAGGAGGAGCCTCTAGGGGCGCAGGGTCCCCTGAGGGGTCTTATGCTAAGTAGGGTGGGCAAGCACTAGTTGGTAATTTGGTTAATTAAGAAATTGGTTTTGGTTCACCCTGTTAAGTTTAATAAAGAAGCTGTGGCCAGTTTTTTATACCCAGATTGGTGTCATGTCATTATTTCAGGTTTGTTGGGCTTTGGGGATATCCCAGGTATGACGGTAACTGGTCATCACAAACACATACACACCTCTCATACATTATACACACATCCTCACAAACACACTCACACACATCTCTAAACACATTATACACACATCCTCACAAACACACACACATCTCTCATACATTATACACACATCCTCACAAACACACACACATCTCTAATACAATATGCACACATCCTCACAAACACACTCACACACATCTCTCATACATTATACACACATCCTCACAAACACACACATCTCTCATACATTATACACACATCCTCACAAACACACTCACACACATCTCTAAACACATTATACACACATCCTCACAAACACACACACATCTCTCATACATTATACACACATCCTCACAAACACACACACACCTCTCATACATTATACACACATCCTCACAAACACACTCACACACATCTCTCATACATTATACACACATCCTCACAAACACACACATCTCTCATACATTATACACATCCTCACAAACACACACACATCTCTCATACATTATACACACATCCTCACAAACACACACATCTCTCATACATTATACACATCCTCACAAACACACACACACCTCTCATACATTATACACACATCCTCACAAACACACTCACACACATCTCTCATACATTATACACACATCCTCACAAACACACACATCTCTCATACATTATACACACATCCTTACAAACACACTCACACACATCTCTCATACATTATACACACATCCTCACAAACACACACACACCTCTCATACATTATACACACATCCTCACAAACACACACATCTCTCATACATTATACACACATCCTCACAAACACACACATCTCTCATACATTATACACACATCCTCACAAACACACACATCTCTCATACATTATACACACATCCTCACAAACACACACACCTCTCATACATTATACACACATCCTCACAAACACACTCACACACATCTCTCATACATTATACACACATCCTCACAAACACACACACACCTCTCATACATTATACACACATCCTCACAAACACACACATCTCTCATACATTATACACACATCCTCACAAACACACACATCTCTCATACATTATACACACATCCTCACAAACACACACACACCTCTCATACATTATACACACATCCTCACAAACACACTCACACACATCTCTCATACATTATACACACATCCTCACAAACACACACATCTCTCATACATTATACACACATCCTCACACACACACACACACACATATATATCTCATACAGTATACACACATCCTCACAAACACACTCACACACATCTCTCATACATTATACACACATCCTCACAAACACACACACACCTCTCATACATTATACACACATCCTCACAAACACACACATCTCTCATACATTATACACACATCCTCACAAACACACACATCTCTCATACATTATACACACATCCTCACAAACACACTCACACACATCTCTCATACATTATACACACATCCTCACAAACACACACATCTCTCATACATTATACACACATCCTTACAAACACACACATCTCTCATACATTATACACACATCCTCACAAACACACACATCTCTCATACATTATACACACATCCTCACAAACACACACACACCTCTCATACAGTATACACACATCCTCACAAACACACACATCTCTCATACATTATACACACATCCTCACAAACACACACATCTCTCATACATTATACACACATCCTTACAAACACACTCACACACATCTCTCATACATTATACACACATCCTCACAAACACACACACACCTCTCATACAGTATACACACATCCTTACAAACACACTCACACACATCTCTCATACATTATACACACATCCTTACAAACACACTCACACACATCTCTCATACATTATACACACATCCTCACAAACACACACACACACACATCTCTCATACATTATACACATCCTCACAAACACACACACATCTCTAATACAATATGCACACATCCTCACAAAGATACATCTTTCATAGTATACTCACATCCTCACACACACACACATATCTCATACATTATACACACATCCTCACAAACACACACACACCTCTCATACATTATACACACATCCTCACAAACACACTCACACACATCTCTCATACATTATACACACATCCTCACAAACACACACACACACACACACACATCTCTCATACAGTATACACACATCCTCACAAACACACACATCTCTCATACATTATACACATCCTCACAAACACACACACATCTCTCATACATTATACACACATCCTCACAAACACACACACACCTCTCATACATTATACACACATCCTCACAAACACACACATCTCTCATACATTATACACACATCCTCACAAACACACACATCTCTCATACATTATACACACATCCTCACAAACACACACATCTCTCATACATTATACACACATCCTTACAAACACACTCACACACATCTCTCATACATTATACACACATCCTCACAAACACACACACACCTCTCATACATTATACACACATCCTCACAAACACACACACACCTCTCATACATTATACACACATCCTCACAAACACACACACATCTCATACATTATACACACATCCTCACAAACACACACACACCTCTCATACATTATACACACATCCTCACAAACACACTCACACACATCTCTCATACATTATACACACATCCTCACAAACACACACACACCTCTCATACATTATACACACATCCTCACAAACACACACATCTCTCATACATTATACACACATCCTCACAAACACACACACACCTCTCATACATTATACACACATCCTCACAAACACACTCACACACATCTCTCATACATTATACACACATCCTCACAAACACACACATCTCTCATACATTATACACACATCCTCACAAACACACACACATCTCTCATACATTATACACACATCCTCACAAACACACACACATCTCTAATACAATATGCACATCCTCACAAACACACACACATCTCTCATACATTATACACACATCCTCACAAACACACACATCTCTCATACATTATACACACATCCTCACAAACACACACACACCTCTCATACAGTATACACACATCCTCACAAACACACTCACACACATCTCTCATACAGTATACACACATCCTCACAAACACACACATCTCTCATACATTATACACACATCCTCACAAACACACACACACACACACACACACATCTCTCATACATTATACACACATCCTTACAAACACACTCACACACATCTCTCATACATTATACACACATCCTCACAAACACACTCACACACATCTCTCATACATTATACACACATCCTCACAAACACACACATCTCTCATACATTATACACACATCCTTACAAACACACTCACACACATCTCTCATACATTATACACACATCCTCACAAACACACACACACACACATCTCTCATACATTATACACATCCTCACAAACACACACACATCTCTAATACAATATACACACATCCTTACAAACACACACATCTCTCATACATTATACACATCCTCACAAACACACACACATCTCTAATACAATATGCACACATCCTCACAAAGATACATCTTTCATAGTATACTCACATCCTCACACACACACACACACACACATATATATCTCATACAGTATACACACATCCTCACAAACACACACATCTCTCACACACACATCCTCACAAACACACACATCTCTCATACAGTATACACACATCCTCACAAACACACACATCTCTCATAGATTATACACACATCCTCACAAACACACACATCTCTCATAGATTATACACACATCCTTACAAACACACACATCTCTCATAGATTATACACACATCCTCACAAACACACACACACATCTCTCATAGATTATACACACATCCTCACAAACACACACACACATCTCTCATAGATTATACACACATCCTCACCAACACACACATCTCTCATAGATTATACACACATCCTCACCAACACAAACACACATCTCTCATAGATTATATACACATCCACTCACACATACATGCACAATTTTTTCTCTCACATACATACACACTCTCACACATGCTCATCCTTACATTTTGTTGCTGTTCAGTCCTTCAGTCGTTTCCAACTCTCGGTGACCCTATGGGCACAGCACGCCAGGCACATCTGTCTGTATTTCTGGTTTTGCTTATCCATCTGTTTTGTTTTTTTTGACAAAGATACTGGAGTGGGTTGCCAGTTCCTTCTCCAGTGCACTGTTATTTGTCGGCCCTCTCTGCTATGACCTGCCTATCTTGGGTGACCCTACATGGTATAGCTCACAGCTTTATTGTAGTACACAAACCCCTTCATCACGACAAAATAGCGATCCAGAGGGGAATCCTTCCATACACATACATTATCACTCACACAAACACATTCTTCCACACTCACCCTCATTATCACATTTCCCCTCTCACATTCTCACTCTCAAACATATCCCAGCATTCCTCAGCCTCCCACCACCAGCCATCAGTGGCTCCTGCTTCCCAGCACTTCCCAAAGGGAACAATTAGCTGCAGTAATTAGTCACAGGCGGCTCTGACATGCATTGCTTGACCTTGCCACCTACCTCACTAAAGCCCTGCAGCGAATTTCTCAAACAAATAAATGGACAGACAGAAAATTAGTATTGTCATTATCAGAAAAAAATAGCACTGTGTACATTCAGCATGCGAACAATTAAAATGCACATCTCATTTACAGTGACTTTGAGCCCGGCAGAGAGTCCCTATAAATGACACAGGCGTAAAATGTTTTATAAAACAGAAAAATATGTAGGAATATTAATATGAAGAATTAATTGATATGCGACTGCTGAGGCTTTCACAAATAAATGGGGATTTTTTGCATAGGCTGGTAAAAATACATAGAATGTGACTGGAAATAAGAGATCACTCAACCAATTGCATCAGCCACGTTTCAATTTCATAGAAAAATTAGGCCGAGCTCCTTAATTAAGTGGAATTTTAAAAAATACAATATGGATATGTTTGATCAAACCCAAATATTTCCTAAATTACCCATTTATTTTTTGTGAAAGAATGTTGTCATCAATGGAAAACTTTAAGTGGATTTGGTTAAAACATGCCCATTTACATAGTTCTTCAGCCTCAACAATGGTCAAAATGGTGAACATTTACTTTAGTAGAAAATGTTCTATTTTGCATTTAATAGATCATATTTTAAGCATTACAAAAATGCAATTATTCCTTCCTGCTCTGGTAGTTGTAGATGCCACATCTCCATTCAAAGTCTCTTCCTACCATAGGAAGCTGATAACCAGAAATCAAACTGGTAGATCCCATAGCAGCATCAAAAGGTAATATGGATTATTTTATTTTCTATTCTAAAACATTCCTGTTTTCAAGTATAGTTCTTCAATATAGTGTGTATTTTCAATATATGATAATAGTGGTCTTGACCCAGAATTGGATGTCATTAATATTTATTAATGAGGAATAAGCTATCATCGGGGCTTTGATGATGTGATGAGGAGAGAGTTTTAATTCTGCATCACAGTGTTTCACACCTCATCACAGTCAAGGGGGCAGTGTTATGTATTTTCTTTTTTGTGTGCATTAGTTCCAAATTACCCCCCACCCCGGCCCCCCAAGGCCTCCATGGCCGCACACCCCAACCTGCTTAAAAAAGAGCATTTCTTCTGAAGCTCCAAGTTGTGGGAGTGAGGAACAACAAACCGGAAGTCATTGGAAGCCACAATGTGTGATCACATACCCTTCATATTAATTCAATGGTTGTAATATCATTTTTTTTTATCAGTGTCTTGTTTTAATTTTATTACAATAAAAGTTATGTTTTAGTATTTAACACAGAGTCTGTTGGTGAAAAGGAGTGCAGCCTTTTGCAGGTACTTGCTCACTTGGGCCCTCATTCAATTGCAATTTGGCCAATTGAATCGGGCTCTAAATAAGCCCATAGCATATTTTTTTTTAAAAAGTTTTTAGTTAGTGAAAACCTTGCTTTTGGATAGATGCTTACTAACTAAAAACTTATTTAAAAAATATATGTTATGTGCTTATTTAGGGCCCTATCCAATTGGCCAAATTGCAATTGCATGAGGGCCTTGGAGTGTGAGGTAGTTAAGCACACTAGGGGCCTCATTCAAATGCAATTTGGCCAATTGAATACGGCTCTATATAAGCACATAGCAATTTTTTTTACAAATGTTTTTAGTTACTGATCTTCTATCC
Organism: Discoglossus pictus; assembly: GCA_027410445.1. Classification (NCBI taxonomy): domain Eukaryota; kingdom Metazoa; phylum Chordata; class Amphibia; order Anura; family Alytidae; genus Discoglossus; species Discoglossus pictus. The sequence continues at coordinate 92,474,504 of CM050167.1, forward strand.
AAAAGCAAGGTCTTCACTAGCTAAAAACTTCTGTAAAAAAATATGTTATGTGCTTATATAGAGCCCTATTCAATTGGCCAAATGGCATTTGAATGAGGCCCTAGGAATGTGTATGAGAGAAGAGATGATAGAGTAAGTGCTGGATAACAACAAGGTTCAGGGGCGTTTAGCTCTGTGAGAAGGAAGCAAAGGAGCTAGGAATGGGTGCTATGTGAGGTGGGGGCTGGTAGAGGTTGAGTGCTGTGCGGGGATGGGTACTGAGAGTGGATGGCTGCTGACAAGTACTGGGTGCTATGTAGGCATGGATGATAAGAGGGGTGGGTGCTGTGTGAGGGTGGATGTTGATAGGAACTGGGTGCTATGTAGATAGTATATGTATATATACAATAATAACTAATACTGTTTAAGTAAGGTGTCCATAAAACATGTATGTTTGACTCCAGCCGGCAGCAACAGTCAAGCCAAGTAAATATACATACACTAGCGAATTGCCCGTCAAAAAATGACAGCAATGAAATTGTAAGTGAGCTAATGCTGTTTGGTGTATAATAATAAAATAAATAATACATTAATAAAGTAATATACTTTACCTATTTTGAAGTAATATATGGAGGAAGCATTCTGTTGAAGAGCTGGCAATCTGTTTTGATGTTGCTGCAGCATTAGTGGTGTGGAGCTGCTGTGTAAGCGTGCTGACTGTGTGGAGTGTAATAGTGTGCGTGCGCGAGACCAAACCGTTAGCGTAGCTGGGTACTTCCGCATTGTAGAAGTTATTGTTCTAAAATGGCGGTTCATGTGTGGTATGCGGCTGTGGCAGAATATCCGTAGCTGTTTTGTGGTGTTTTGAGTGTTTCTGTTGGTGTTTTGCGTGTTTAGGGACCTTTAGACTCGTTTTCGTTTTGTTCGGCGGCCATTTTTTCTCTCGCTTACGTGATTTCCGGGTCTCTAAACTCAGAAATTTGTGCTTAAATGGAGGTGTAACTTCACTTCCAGAGGTCCTCGGTGCCCACCCTTGCTGTGAGTAACCTTTTTATGTGTTTGTTGTGTGTATTTGTTGGATTTTTGATGTTTTGATGTGCACATGTTGCAGCCGTTTTTTGCGAGGTCGTCATGGGTCGTAACGTGTCTCGTATTTTGTTTGCGTTACGACGTAAAGTTTGCGAGGGTCGCAGTTGCTGTCAAGGAGCGCCTTCGGCTCGTATGCTCACAACTATATATGTGATATATATATATATATATATATATATATATATATACATATATACTGTATATTTATATATATATATATATATATATATATATATATATACAGTATCTCACAAAAGTGAGTACACCCCTCACATTTTGTACATATTTTGTTATATCTTTCCATGTGACAACACTGAAGAAATGACACTCTGCTAAAATGTGAAGTAGTAAGTGTACAGCCTGTAAAACAGTGTAAATTTGCTGTCCCCTCAAAATAACTCAACACACAGTCCTTAATGTCTACCATTGGCAACAAAAGTGAGTACACCCCTAAGTGGAAATGTCCAAATTGGGCCCAAAGTGTCAATATTTTTTGTGGCCACCATTATTTTCCAGCGCTGCCTTAACCGTCATGGGCATGTAGTTCACCAGAGGTTCACAGGTTGCCACTGGAGTCCTCTTCCACTTCTCCATGACGACATCACAGAGCTGGTGGATGTTAGAGACCTTGCACTCCCCCACCTTCCGTGTGAAGATGCCCCACAGATGCTCAATATGATTTAGGTCTGGTGACATGCCTGGCCAGTCATCACCTCTACCTTCAGCTTCTTTAGCAAGGCATTGGTCAAGGTGTGTTTGGGGTCATTATCATGTTGGAATATTGCTCTATGGCCCAGTCTCTGAAGGGAGGAGATCATGATCTGCTTCAGTATGTCACAGTACATGTTGGCATTCATAGATCTCTCAATAAACCGTAGCTCCCCAGTACCGGCAGCACACATGCAGGCGCAGACCATGACACTCCCACCACCAAAAGTATACATCTATACTGATGAAAGGTAGTTGAAATAATCTCTAAATGACAGATAAAGGTGTAAGACTGTGAGCGTATGTTTCTGTGAGTGTGAGCATATGTGTGAGTGTCTGTAAGTGTCTGTCTGGTGTCTGTGTGAGTGTGTCTGTCTGTGAGTGTCTGTGTGAGTGTCTGTCTCTGTGTGTGAGTGTCTGTGTGAGTGTCTGTCTCTGTGTGTGAGTGTCTGTGTGAGTGTCTGTCTCTGTGTGTGAGTGTCTGTGTGAGTGAGTGTCTGTGAGTGTGAGTGCCTGTGTGACTGTCTGTGTGTGAGTGTCTATCTCTGTGTGTGAGTGTCTGTGCCTGTGCGTGAGTGTCTGTGTGTGTGTGAGTGTCTCTGTGAGTGTCTGTCTCTGTGTGTGAGTGTCTGTGTGAGTGTATGTGTGAGTGTCTGTCTCTGTGCGTGAGTGTCTGTCTCTGTGAGTTTAAGTGTCTGTGTGAGTGTCTGTGCCTGTGTGTGAGTGTTTGTCTCTGTGAATTTAAGTGTCTGTGTGAGGGTTTGTGTCTGTGTGTGAGTGTCCGTGTGAGTATCTGTGCCTGTGTGAGTGTCTGTCTCTGTGTGTGAGTGTCTGTGTGAGTGTCTGTCTCTGTGTGTGAGTATCTGCATGTGTTAGTGTGAGTTTCTGTGTGAGTGTCTGTGAGTGTGAGTATGTATGTCTGTGTGAGTGTCTGTGTCTGTGAGTGTCTGTGAGTGTGAATGTCTGTGTCTGTGTGTGAGTGTCTGTGTGAGTGTCTGTGTCTGTGTGTGAGTGTATGTGTGAGTGTCTGAGTGTCTGCCTCTGTGTGTGAGTGTCTATGTGAGTGTCTTTCTCTGTGAGTGTGAGTGTCCGTGAGTCTGATTCTGTATGTCTGTGTGTGTGTCTGTGTATGTGAGTGCCAGTGAGTGTATGTGTGGGTGTCTGTGTGAGTGTGTCTGTGTGTGAGTGTTTGTCTCTGTGTATGAGTGTCTGTGTGAGTGTCTGTCTCTGTGTGTAAGTGTCTGTGAGTGTGATTGTCTGTGGGTGTCTGTGTGACTGTCTGTGTGTGAGTGTCTGTCTCTGTGTGTGAGTGCCCCCCAGGGCCTCCTTGGCCGCACACCCCAACCTGCTTAAAAAAGAGCATTTCTTCTGAAGCTCCAAGTGGTGGGATTGAGGAACAACAAACCGGAAGTCATTGGAAGTCACAATGTGTGATCACATACCCTTCATATTAATTCAATGGTTGTAATATCATTTTTTTATCAGTGTCTTGTTTTAATTTTATTATAATAAAAGTTATGTTTTAGTATTTAACACAGAGTCTGTTGGTGAAAAGGAGTGCAGCCTTTTGCAGGTACTTGCTCACTTGGGCCCTCATTCAATTGCGATTTGGCAAATTGAATCGGGCTCTAAATAAGCACAGAGCATATTTTTTTTAAAGAAGTTTTTAGTTAGTGAAAACCTTGCTTTTGGATAGATGCTTACTAACTAAAAACTTCTTTAAAAAATATATGTTATGTGCTTATTTAGGGCCCTATCAAATTGGCCAAATTGCAATTGAATGAGGGCCTTGGAGTGTGAGGTAGTTAAGCACACTAGGGGCCTCATTCAAATGCAATTTGGCCAATTGAATACGGCTCTATATAAGCACATAGCAATTTTTTTTACAAATGTTTTTAGTTACTGATCTTCTATCCAAAAGCAAGGTCTTCACTAGCTAAAAACTTCTGTAAAAAAATATGTTATGTGCTTATATAGAGCCCTATTCAATTGGCCAAATGGCATTTGAATGAGGCCCTAAGAAAGTGTATAAGAGAAGAGATGATAGAGTAAGCGCTGGATATCAGCAAGGTTCAGGGGCGTTTAGCTCTGTGAGAAGGAAGCAAAGGATCGAGGAATGGGTGCTATGTGAGGTGGGGGCTGGTAGAGGTTGAGTGCTGTGCGGGGATGGGTACTGAGAGGGGATGGCTGCTGACAAGTACTGGGTGCTATGTAGGCATGGATGATAAGAGGGGTGGGTGCTGTGTGAGGGTGGATGTTGATAGGAACTGGGTGCTATGTAGATAGTATATGTATATACACAATAATAACTAATACTGTTTAAGTAAGGTGTCCATAAAACATGTATGTTTGACTCCAGCTGGCAGCAACAGTCAAGCCAAGTAAATATATATATATACTAGCGAATTGCCCGTCAAAAAATGACGGCAATGAAATTGTAAGTGAGCTAATGCTGTTTGGTGTATAATAATAAAATAAATAATACATTAATAAAGTAATATACTTTACCTATTTTGAAGTAATATATGGAGGAAGCATTCTGTTGAAGAGCTGGCAATCTGTTTTGATGTTGCTGCAGCATTAGTGGTGTGGAGCTGCTGTGTAAGCGTGCTGACTGTGTGGAGTGTAATAGTGTACGTGCGCGAGACCAAATCGTTAGCGTAGCTGTGTACTTCCGCATTGTAGAAGTTATTGTTCAAAAATGGCGGTTCATGTGTGGTATGCGGCTGTGGCGGAATATACATAGCTGTTTTGGGGTGTTTTGAGTGTTTCTGTTGGTGTTTTGCGTGTTTAGGGACCTTTAGACTCGTTTTCGTTTTGTTCGGCGGCCATTTTTTCTCTCGCTTACGTGATTCCCGGGTCTCTAAACTCAGAAATTTGTGCTTAAATGGAGGTGTAACTTCACTTCCAGAGGTCCTCGGTGCCCACCCTTGCTGTGAGTAACCTTTTTATGTGTTTGTTGTGTGTATTTGTTGGATTTTTGATGTTTTGATGTGCACATGTTGCAGCCGTTTTTTGCGAGGTCGTCATGGGTCGTAACGTGTCTCGTATTTTGTTTGCGTTACGACGTAAAGTTTGCGAGGGTCGCAGTTGCTGTCAAGGAGCGCCTTCGGCTCGTATGCTCACAACTATATATGTGATATATATATATATATATATATATATACATATATACTGTATATTTATATATATATATATATATATATATATATATATATATATATATATATATATACAGTATCTCACAAAAGTGAGTACACCCCTCACATTTTGTACATATTTTGTTATATCTTTCCATGTGACAACACTGAAGAGGTTCACAGGTTGCCACTGGAGTCCTCTTCCACTTCTCCATGATGACATCATGGAGCTGGTGGATGTTAGAGACCTTGCACTCCCCCACCTTCCGTGTGAGGATGCCCCACAGATGCTCAATATGATTTAGGTCTGGTGACATGCCTGGCCAGTCATCACCTCTACCTTCAGCTTCTTTAGCAAGGCAGTGGTCAAGGTGTGTTTGGGGTCATTATCATGTTGGAATATTGCTCTATGGCCCAGTCTCTGAAGGGAGGAGATCATGATCTGCTTCAGTATGTCACAGTACATGTTGGCATTCATGGATCCCTCAATAAACCGTAGCTCCCCAGTACCGGCAGCACACATGCAGGCGCAGACCATGACACTACCACCACCAAAAGTATACATCTATACTGATGAAAGGTAGTTGAAATAATCTCTAAATGACAGATAAAGGGGTAAGACTGTGAGTGTATGTTTCTGTGAGTGTGAGCATATGTGTGTGAGTGTCTGTAAGTGTCTGTCTGGTGTCTGTGTGAGTGTGTCTGTCTATGAGTGTCTGTGTGAGTGTCTGTCTCTGTGTGTGAGTGTCTGTGTGAGTGAGTGTCTGTGAGTGCCTGTGTGACTGTCTGTGTGTGAGTGTCTGTCTCTGTGTGTGAGTGTCTGTGCCTGTGCGTGAGTGTCTGTCTCTGTGAGTTTAAGTGTCTGTGTGAGTGTCTGTGTCTGTGTGTGAGTGTCTCTGTGAGTGTCTGTCTCTGTGTGTGGGTGTCTGTGTGAGTGTATGTGTGAGTGTCTGTGTGAGTGTCTGTCTCTGTGCGTGAGTGTCTGTCTCTTTGAGTTTCCGTGTCTGTGTGAGTGTCTGTGCCTGTGTGTGAGTGTTTGTCTCTGTGAGTTTAAGTGTCTGTGTGAGGGTTTGTGTCTGTGTGTGAGTGTCCGTGTGAGTATCTGTGCCTGTGTGAGTGTCTGTCTCTGTGTGTGAGTGTCTGTGTGAGTGTCTGTCTCTGTGTGTGAGTATCTGCATGTGTGAGTGTCTGTGTGAGTGTCTGTGAGTGTGAGTATGTATGTCTGTGTGAGTGTCTGTGTCTGTGAGTGTGATTGTCTGTGTGTGAGTGTCTGTGAGTGTGAATGTCTGTGTCTGTGTGTGAGTGTCTGTGTGAGTGTCTGTGTCTGTGTGTGAGTGTATGTGTGAGTGTCTGTGTGAGTGTCTGTCTCTGTGTGTGAGTGTCTATGTGAGTGTCTTTCTCTGTGAGTGTGAGTGTCCGTGAGTCTGATTATGTATGTCTGTGTGTATGTCTGTGTATGTGAGTGCCAGTGAGTGTATGTGTGGGTGTCTGTGTGAGTGTGTCTGTGTGTGAGTGTTTGTCTCTGTGTGTGAGTCTCTGTCTCTGTGTGTAAGTGTCTGTGAGTGTGATTGTCTGTGGGTGTCTGTGTGACTGTCTGTGTGTGAGTGTCTGTCTCTGTGTGTGAGTGTATGTGTAAGTGTCTGTTCCTGTGTGTGAGTGTCTGTCTCTCTGAGTTTAAGTGTCTGGGTGAGTGTCTGTGTCTGTGTGTGAGTGTCCGTGTGGGTGTCTGTGAGTGTGATTGTCTGTGAGTGTGAGGATCTGTGTGACTGTCTGTGTGTGAGTGTCTGTCTCTGTGTGTGAGTGTATGTGTGAGTGTCTGTTCCTGTGTGTGAGTGTCTGTCTCTGTGAGTTTAAGTGTATGTGAGTGTCTGTCTCTGTGTGTGAGTGTCTGTGTGAGTGTCTGTCTGTGTGTGTGTGTGTCTGTCTCTGTGTGTGAGTGAATGTGTGTCTGTATATGTGTCTGTGTGAGTGACTGTCTTTGTGAGTGTCTGTGTGTGAGTGTATGTTTCTGTGTGTGAGTGCTATGAGATTCTGTGTGGGTGTTTGTGTGTGTCTGTGTCTGTGAGTGTTTGTGTCTGTGTGAGTGTTGTCAATGTATGTGAGTGTCTGTGTGAGTGTCTGTGTGTGTGTGAGAGAGTGTGTGCCTATGTGTGTGTGTGAAAGAGTGTGTCTGTGTGTATTTGTCTTTTTGTGTGAGTGTATCTGTGTTTGAGAGAGAGATAGTATGTCTGTGTGTATGTGTTTTTGAAAGATTGTGTCTGTGTGTGTGATTGTGTGTGTGAGAGAGTGTGTCTGTGTGTGTGTCTCTTTGTGTAAGAGATTGTATCTGTGTGTGTGAGAGATAGTGTATCTGTGTGTGTGAGAGAGTTTCTCTGTGTGTGAATGTGTGTGTCTCTTTGTGTTAGAGATGTATCTGTGTATGAGAGTGTGTTTGTGTGTGTGAGAGAGTACGTCTGTGTGTGTGTGAATGTGTGTGTGTGTCTTTGTGTGAGTGTCTGTCTTTGTGAGTGTGAGTGTATGTATGAGTGTCTGTGTGTGAGTGTATGTTTCTGTGTGTGAGTGCTATGAGTGTCTGTGTGAGGGTCTGTGTGTGTCTGTGTCTGTGAGTATCTGTGTGAGTGTTTGTGTCTGTGTGAGTGTTGTCACTGTGTGTGATTGTCTGTGTGAGTGTCTGTGTGTGTGAGAGAGTGTGTGCCTGTGTGTGTGAGAGCGTCTCTGTGTGTGTGAATGTGTGGCTTGTTACTATGGTTCCTTTTGCGGTGCGCAGAAAACGGCGACTCCAAGGCATCGGTAAGTTGGCAGGTCACAGCCCTGGCCTTCATGTTCAAGGTGCCTGGTACAAGGGACCTGACAAAGGAATTTTTGGTTTGCCCAGTGGTGAAAGGTATGTTCTTGGGTGTTCAGAGGCAGGACAAAAGGCGTCCGATTCCCTTCTCATTGCCCTGCCTCATGGGCGTGCTTGGAAACGCACTGGGTGGCCCTGGGCACGGGCCCAGGGCGTGGGGTTACTGTCCTGGTCGGGCTCCTCCTCCATTATGTTAATTAAGGAATGTATGTTAATTACGGTAATTATGTTAAAGTTATGGATTATGTTAATCCATTGGTTAATAAAGCTGTGGCCCGTGTTACTCCCAAATTGGTGTCAGTCGCTATTTCACAAGCTAATTGATCTTGCTGTGGTCATGCTTCTAGGCTAGTAAGGTGAATTGAGGTGGTGCCAATTTCAGTCAGATATAATTATCTAACAAGCTATCTGACTTCTCCCTGTTCCCACCTCTACCACCCCTTACACTGATAGATATTAAGGCAGCCTTATGATCCAACTCTCAAGAAGTGATGTAACAAAGACAGTTGCGTGCCCATCACCTATGTAGTGCTTATGTCAATATACATGAGTGCCCACTTTTTTTTATTTTATTCTCACTTTGAAATGTATTTCATTTTATTTAGTTAGGGCTATATTGATTTATTTCTTCAGTTTATATACATTGCCTATTTTTTGCTCTGTGAAAGTAACTAATGAAAAATCAAAATGGTAAGATTCTACGTTGCGAGGTAACAAAATGGCTGGGGAATTGTGCTTGAAACATAAAAATAATTTAAAAAAAGTAATATTTCATGGTTTGGAAAAAGCCAATTGTTCTATCTACATATGAACACATTGTTTATATTTAATTGAATTTGTCAGTTGTTATTTAATTAATCAAAGCCAATTAAGACCAACACAAAGCTTGTGGCCAAATCTCACTGATAGAAAGGTCATTATACCAGGGTCCTGCTGGCAACCAATTGAAAAGCCAAATCGACCACAATTCATTAGAAAATGCATGCTGGTTTTGATTATAACAGTCAGTTTGCATTATGGAAAAGGCTAAAACACTTAACCCCTTGGTCTAAATTTGGGTCTACAAATGATGTTCCTACCTCCTAGAAAGAATTAGGCATAGCTCCTCAATTAAATTAACATTTTAATAACAAAATGTGGCTAATATTTTTAATCAAGCCCAGATATTTCTAAGTATCAATCACCCATTTACATTTTTGTTTAGGAAACTGGTATCATCAATGGATCAAATTTTAGGGGAATTTGGCTCAAACGTGCCCAGCCTGCGTGGTGAAAATTTAAGGTTCCACTATGGTCAGCATTTTCTATATGATCTTTTGTATAACAAAACTTGATAAGGGGCACGTTTTTTAAGAAAGTCAAAAACATAAACACAGGATTTACATTTTAACTCTCCATACACTACTGTGCAGCTACTTTCTTGTTGACAGTAACACAGTCCTTCCACCATATTGATTCTACCATGCCGTGTTTTGGTATATGTTTTTAAATGCTCATTAAGAGTGTGCATTATTTTGTGTCCTATTTTCTTAAATTACCAGCTTACTGTTCATTCTACTGATCAGATGTATCACATATTAGACCTGGAGAGTAAAGGAAATCAAAACAGGATCTCAAGAAGCAGTCATCCAGTGAATTTGCTTTATGCAGGCACGGCTTACAATACATGTTATGACCCAGGCACAGGTGGGTGATCTTTTACCCCATGATAACAAGACCCAGACAATATGATGGATAACCATAAACAATAACCATAAATACAGTGCCTTGCAAAAGTATTCACCCCCCTTGACATTGTTCATGTTTTGTTGCCTCACAACCTGGAATTAACATGGATTTGCATAGTTTCATTTACAGAACATGCCCACAACTTTAAAGATGTTTTTTTTTTTCTATTGTGAAGCAAACAACAAATAACACAAAATAACAGAAAAAGTCAGTGTGCAGAACTATTTACCCCCTAAAGTCAATATTTTGTAGAGCCACCTTTTGCGGCAATCACAGCTCCAAGTCTCTATGAGCTTGCCACATCTTACCACTGGGATTTTTGCCCATTCCTCCTTGCAAAACTGCTCCAGACCCAGTTTGTGCTTGTGAACAGCAATCTTTAAGTCTGACCACAGATTTTCTATTGGATTGAGGTCTGGGCTTTGACTAGGCCATTCCAACACATTTTCATGTTTCCCCTTAAACCACTCAAGTGTTGCTTTTGCACAGTGTTTTTGGGTCATTGGCCTGCTAGAAGGTGAACCTCCGTCCTAGCCTCAAATCACGCACAGAGGCTTTGCTCAAGAATATCCCTGTATTTAGGGCCCTCCATCTTTCGCTCAACTCTGACCAGTTTCCCAGTCCCGGCTGCTGAAAAACATCCCCACAGCATGATGCTGCCACCACCATGTTTCACTGGGGATGGTGTTCTTTGGGTTTGTGCCAGACATAGCGTTTTCTTTGATGGCCGAAAAGTCCAATTTTAGTCTCATCAGACCAGAGCACCTTCCTCCATACATTTTGGGAGTCTCCCACATGCCTTTTCGCAAACTTAAAACGTGCCATTTTTTTTTTGTTCAAAGTAATGGCTTTCTTCTTGCCACTCTGCCATAAAGCCCAACTCTATGGAGTGTATGGCCTATTGCCGTCCTATGTAGAGATACTCCAGTCTCTCCTGTGGAACTTTGCAGCTCTTCCAGGGTTACCTTAGGTCTCTGTGCGGCCTCTCTGATGAACGCCCTCCTTGCCTGGTCCGTGGTGGGCGGCCGTCTCTTGGTAGGTTTGCTGTTGTGCCATGTTCTTTCCATTTGGTTATGATAGATTTGATGATGCTCCTGGGGATCATCAAATATTTGGATATTTATTTATAACCTAACCCTGACTTGTACGTCTCAACAACATTGTCCCTTGCTTGTTTGGAGAGTTCCTTGGTCTTCAAGGCAGCGTTTGGTTAGTGGTACCTCTTGCTTAGGTGTTGCAGCCTCTGGGGCCTTTCAAAAAAGGTGTGTATATGTAATGACAGATCATGTGACACTTAGACTGTACATAGGTGTACATCATTTCACTAATTATGTGACTTCTGAAGGTAATTGGTTGCACTAGAGCTTTTTATGGGCTTCATAACAAAGGGGGTGAATACATACGCACATGCCAATTTTTATATTTCTAAATAATAGTTTTATGTATATATTTTTCTCATTTCACTTCACCAACTTAGACTATTGTGTTCTGAACCATGACATAAGATTCAGATTAACAAAACATTGAACTTAAGGCTGTATTGTAACACAATAGGTAAAAAGTCAAGGTGGGGGGTGAATACTTACTGTATAAAGACAGGTTCAGCCCGAACTGGGTAGCCATGGGGCAGCAATCAATACCCATGTGATATAGAAAAAACGCCTTTCCTTCTCCATAAGTTACATGATCACCATGGATATGCACATCCAAATACTTGAGGCCTACCGCACCTTGTTTGTTTCTCACACCCGGAAATCACTGAAGAAGGCAAGAAAGAAAGCTGTACGGAATAACCGAGGTTCATATTCACTGGTACACACCTCCCCCAATACCACTGATAATCTCAACAGGAGGGAAAAAGTTATAGACCATCAGCTATCCCGTCTGGCCATACCTCGGGTTAAACCATTTACCATTTGTTTAAGGAGAAAGAAAGAGAGAAAAGAGGGGGATGGGGGAAAGATAAGAAAAACAAGAACAGGAAACAAAAAAAGGCAAAACAGAGAAAAATAATCCAAAAGGAACAAACATAGAAATAAAGGGAAAAGGGTAGAGCAGAGAAAAATAAACAGTGCAAAAATGCACCAGCCAAGGATGACAGTGGGGAGGTCCTTATCTCCTTAGTGGCTAGATGGGGGCAGAATGTCTCAGAAGAGAGAAAAATAGCCTATAAAAAGCTCCTATATCATCTCCCTGGTCTTGCCATTTCCAGGGAACCTTGGAGCTCCAATAGTCTAGCCCTCTGTGTGTGGACAGTGTATTTATGTAAAGATACCTTCTCCCTGACCTAGATAAAGACTATATGGTACTACTCTCAGAAGAGAGGGACATCTTTTTAAATGTGTTTATGTATCTGTAAAGAAATTGTTGTGTGGGGTTTGTATGCCATGAGGATCCCTCAGTATTATTTCCTACTAGCGAATTGCCCGTCAAAAAATGACGGCAATGAAAGGTAGCTAATGCTGGTTGGTGTATAATAATGAACGGTGTAATACATGAATAAATGAATATCTAATGCTGTTTGGTGTGCAATAATGAAATATATAATACATTAATAAATTAATATACTTAACCTATTTTGAAGCATTGTGTTGAAGAGCTGGCAATCTGTTTTGATGTTGCTCCAGCATTAGTGGTGTGGAGCTGCTGTGTAAGCGTGCTGAATGTGTGCAGTGTAATACTGTGCGTGCGCGAGCCGAAACCGTTAGCGTAGTGGTGTACTTCCGCATTGATGTAAAATGGCGGGTTATCTGTGGTATGCGTCTTTGCGGATTATCCGTCGGTGCTTAGTGGTGTTTTGCGAGTTTCTTGTGGTGTTTTGCGAGTGTGTTGTGGTGTTTTACGTGTTGAGAGTGCTGTAGCCTCGTTTTCGTTTTGTTCGTCAGCCATTTTTTCTCTCGCTTAGCGATTTTATTAGTGTCTAAAGTGTTTTATTTTTATTTAAATTAAGGTGTAACTTGTTTTTTTGAGGTGCTGGATGGTTCCTCTTGCTGTAGGTAAGCTTTTTATGTGTGTGTTGTGTGTATTTATTGTGTTTTCAATGTTTGTATGTCGGCATGTTGCGTCCGATGTTTGCGAGTTCGTAATGTCTGGTAACGTGTCTCGTATGGTGTTTGCGTGTGTAGCCTCGTTTTCGTTTTGTTCGGCGGCCATTTTTTCTGTCGCTTAGCAAATTTTTTAGTGTCTAAACTCTTTTATTTTGAGTGAAATGAAGGTGTAAGTTGCATTTTTGAGGTCCTGGATGCTACCTCTTGCTGTAGGTAAGCTTTTTATGTATGTGCTGTGTGTATGTATTGTATTTTGAATTTTGTAATGTTCGCGAGTTGCGTGCATGTTTGAGTGTTGCGAGGCCGTAATGTGTGTTAACGTGTGTCGTATGTTGTTTGTGTTGCTCGTAAAATTTAGCGAGTGTCGTAATTGGTGTGTCGTGTTGTTTGCGTTGCGACGTGAATTTTGCGAGGGTCGCAGTTGCTGGCATGGAGCGCCTTCGGCTTCGCGAGGGTCTCAGTTGCTGGCATGGAGTGCGAGCCCGCAAGCGTTAGCAACAACTCGCATGCTCACAACTATATATGTGATACCAATGGGAAATAACTTGCTGCCAAGGATAACCTTTTTAATACAAGCCTCCAGACAATAGATATTATTGTGTTAGTAATGTTTGAAAGTCTCTAAAAATGTAGTAGTGACCTAGTGACCTGCTTGTCAAAGCCATCTCCCCTGTTAACCTTATAGTATGTAGATCATCAGCAGCTGAATCTGAACTCTGTAAGTTTAGTATTTAGTATAATTATTAATGATCAATGTCCAATTAAAACATCTACTCCATGTTGTTAAAGGACCACTGCATTTACAAGAGAAGCTATGTTTCTTTGCTGTGCATAGGCTATTAAAAGCAGTATGCCGTTTAAAATAAATACATTTTAAAAAATGCTTTTAAACTGTCTGTTTTCTTCTCAAAAAGCTGTCTGTGGGCTGGACTAGAAGTCTAGGTTGTGCTTCAGACTAAGCATGCTCATTAAAGGGGAAGGACCATGATGCTCATGCACTTTCATTAAGCGTTGCCTTTGGGACAGCTGCAAGCTGGTTACAATAGAGCTGTTACCTCTTTGTGGGGGTAGTGGCTCGGAGCTAATGATCTCATAAGAAAGTGGCAGTGATATCAGTACACCCTACTTCCAAGCTCCATGATAGTCCAGCACACAGGCAGAGCTTACCAGGCCCCTGATAGACACATGCCGGAGGAGAAAGACAGCTCTACTTGAGGGAAAAACTGACAAATTAAAATCTAAGAAAAAATATTCATATATTTTTTTAAACTTCATACTGTTTTTAATAGTCTATGTACAGCAAATAAACGTATAAGCTTTACTTGAAAATAATCTACAGTGGTCCTTTAAACTGATACATTTAGCTATTGTATTATATAGCAATACCTAGATTCATTTTAAAGAAGATTACAGAAACAAATAGAGTAGATTCTCAACAGTGGCATAGCTAGTGAATGGAGGGTCCTGGTGGAAATTAACATTGAGCCCCTTCTTAAGTTCTCTCAACAAATACAACTTACTTTCTACACCTCTTCCCTTACCTAATACATAGAATACCCCTTTGCACAGGTTGCTGCCCCTACTATGTAGTGGGCCCCGGTGCTTTGCACCAGCTGTGCCTGCAGTGGTTCCACCTCTGATTCTGAATACACACCCCTACATGTTGTTTCCCAGTACTGGTAATATTAGCCTGTCGATCTCAATGTTTATCAATCCATGTCAAGCAGCTAGACGGCAGCACAACTCAACTAGTTCCTGTCCAGACACACAACACTGGACACCAGGAGTACCTATCACTGAAGAAGCCGCGACAAAGAGCAGCAAAACGCATTTGACCTACCATTTACATACATACACATTTTTAGGGTACTTTACCACTGACAAACATTGAGACCTAGTGTCTTTTATGACATCACGGTTTATATTGTGTTTTTTACCAAGTTTTACCTTTTAGTTGTACCTATATTTTTTTAGGATATTTTGTCCAATTCCTACATTGGCCAGTATGTTTTTTTATGGCATAATAAAAGTATATCTTTTCAAGGAATTGAGAGTGTGTGTATCTTTCCTTTAGACTTGGATTTAGATCACATAGACACACATGAACATATACATATATATATAGAATCATTGGTGCATACTCTTATATAGAGATATACAGAAATTTGAGTGTTTTTATCTATATATAAGGGGATTTTGGTTGATTTGTATTCATTTGAGGGACCCTGAAAGATATATTGACAGTTTGAGGAACCAAAGCTCTTTGCTCTAACAGGAATGGTCAATAAAATATAACAAAGTGTTATGTCTGAGGTCTGATGCATGAATAGTATATAATGATGATTTTTATAAGGAAAGACCCTATTTTCAGGGGAAATCCACCATCCCTGTAATCCCTGTAAGTCGAGTGGACGCCCAGCTGTGCATATGTCTGGAGGGGAAAGGAAAGTCCACTGCTGCAATGAACAATTCAGCATAGGAACCTAGAATGTCAGAGCTATGAACCATGGATAGACTTAGCATGGTCAAAGATGAGGTGACAAGATTAAATATTGACTTCCTTGGAATTAATTAACTCAAATGGACTGGAATCGGACATTTCATATCAGACCACTAGATCTTCTAATCTGGTCAAAAATCCTTAAGAAATGGGGTAGCCCTAATACTCATTCAAATGGCGGATAAAGCAGTGCTCAGCTACAACCCCAAAAATGACAGAATTATCTAAATTCAGGGCAAGCCATTTAACATCACAGTGATCTAAGTCTATGCTCCAACCATGAATGCTGAAGAGGCTGAAGTTTTTCAATTTTATGAGGATATTCAACACCTCCTATATTCAAAACCCCTAGGAAATATGTCACTAGCATACTGCTACCCCTTGACCACAGGCAGGCAGTGGCTCTGGCATATCCCACCTAGGGAGCAGCTCAGAAGGGGGTAAAAACACTTCCCCCGCTGGTACAATCACCTTGAGGTCAGTTGTCAAGGCAGAGTTGGGGAAAAACAGAGCAGGACTTAGTATTAGGATATCTGGATGGAGAGCCTTTCCTGGCTGCGGCTCATCTGGGTAGCAGACTTCACTGGGGTCGGTAGCTCCTTAGGGTGAGTATCCTCCTGGGCTGGTAAGGTTGGGATCACCTCTGCAACTAGGGTATGTTATGTTTCAGGACAGGTAACAGTCCAATGGGTAGTTGGGCAGACTCTCAGGGCTTGCACCCTCCTTTTCCAAGTGTTTAGTCTCCAGATCCTCACCCTTGGTTAGCGTCTGGAACCTCTTTGGTTGTTGCTCATCTCCCTATGGTTGGTGCTGCTTAAGACTGCTTCCTGGTCGTGCATTTACATGCGTCTGTACTGTTCTCCCAGCCTCCCTATCCTGGAAATTCCCAGAAGTCCCTCTGACCTTGCCTGTTCTGTAGTGGTCAGATCACCAGGTACCTTCTGGTTTCCTTCCTCCACCTGATAGGGATGTAGCCAACAGTCCATTTTCTCTGGCAGTGTATCCTCTGCTAGCTCGGCTGGGGAAGCATGGGGTAACTCCACATACTTGAGCCAGTTCCCATCTAGGCCCACCTTCTCGTCTGTGGTAATCTGTTTCCTTCGCCACTCCAGCATACTGGTGATCAGGCTCCTTTTCTCCTTGATCACCTCCGCTCTGCAGGCCTCCATGTGGTCCATGATCCCCTCTATCCAGGGCTGGTCTTCCTTGGACTTTGGCCTAGATTTGAAGGTTTGGCAAAATCACCAAGTGGTTTCTGCTTCCCTGCCAAGCCCCCGAAAGTACTGGACTTCAAAACTGCTTAGATCACCATATCCCATCCTTGCTGCTGGTTCTTGCATCAAGATCCCTGCACTGCCAAATAGTTGTGAAGATCCGAGTGGTAGGGGCTATTACTGCCCACCTTCTATAGACTATAGGTTACTACCCACAAGGGCAGCTGGGTTCTTTGAAATCTCGGCAGCAGGATCCTGATATCTGAAATTCTCCACCTGGATGCACAAGCACCAATCCGCTAAATAGCTGTACTGCCTGAATTAATATAATCCAATCAGCATAGTCCGGTGTCCATGGGGACAGAGATAATGTCACAGAAAGGGGCTGCACTATTCTGGCTGCTCTGTGTTACCTGAGCTGCCACATGCAACTATCTACAGACCCCATCTTGTTTGTTCAATATTACAAACTAGCGACTTGCCCGTCAAAAAATGACGGGGCAATAAATATTAAACCATGGCGTAGAGCCTCCACCTCCACAAATGTGGCCCCTCGCTTTGCGAGGGTCCGCATTTGCGGACAGAACTGCATCCCTCGCTTTACGGGGGACGCAGTTCTTGCAAGCTCGCAAAGCGTGACAACGACTCGCAGTTTGACAACTATTATATGTGATAGCAGTACAACACACTAATAACCTTTAAACATGACACAGAACACAGTAATATTACATGGAGAGTTACATACAGGATGAGGCAGGGGCATATGCAATGAGAAACATGAAGCATGGTGGCAATATAATTCCCCTACCCATTTTCCAATGGGGAAGTCTGTTCTCTATGGTAATTCACTGGGTTCAAATCCAGGCCCTAGAAAGGGGTCTGTGACAGTCTATTATTAATTCTTATAAAATAATCCATGGAAAAGTATCTATATTCTTATCAGTGGTTCAGCTGAATGGTGTCTCTTCATAATTGTATTCTGTTCACCCTCATCTTTCAGCCATAACAAAAAATTATGATTAACTAGTCTATGTGTTTTTTTTCTTCCTGCAGACTTCAGAGAAATTAATATTTTTAAAAACTGGTCATGAAAATCAAAAAAATAAATAAATAATGGAAGAGAAGAAGAAATCTGTTTTCTGTTATCTAAAATTAATTTGCTCTGGATTTTTTACGGGAGCGAATCAGACGATGCTGATTATTTTATGGCTCATAAACTAGTGCCCTGTGCAAAACTTAATTAAAAGCAACAGATCTCGTAGCTATGGGTGCACGGCTAAATGTCGGATTGCATATTTGGAGACTGTGAATACATTCAGTGCCAAATGATACAAAGAAAGGTACAGTACAGCTGTTGTGTTAATCGACTGACAGTGTGGGGCCGAGGGGGGCCCGACATCCATATAGGCAACTGTATTGTGGATGGTTTCCATCACAAAGCTGGGTCCTGCTATTACCAGATGGAAGGATGTTTTTTTTTATTTCTGTCTCATTTAAATTTCTTTCTCTAAACCAAAGAGAGGAGATTAGATTGATGTAAAATTGAAAGGTTGTGAATGCACAAAAATGGGTTCCAGAAAAGGTGGATTTTTTTCATTTTGTCCTAAAATACGTGGTGAGAAGTATTATTGTTGTATTGTTTTGCTATTCGCAATAATAGTTAGTAGATGTGAGTAACACCTGCGCAATGCCTATTGTATTATTACTCACATCTACTTGTCAGCGCAATGGGGGGAATCCTGCAACTGCACATGCTCAGCACAGCCATGCATGTGCAGTTGCAGCGTTTCCACGCATGCACGGCGTAACCTCGATATAATGCTTGAGCGATAGTGCGGCTGCGCCGTGCATGCGTAGGTTGCAGCGTGGAAACGGCGGCAGTGGCAAGGGGGACAGAGAGGGAAGAGAGAGACAGGGGGCAGAGGGAAATAGAAAGAGGGACAGGGAGAGAGAGGGAGGGAGACAGAGAAAGAGGAGGCAGGGAGATTGGGAGAGAAAAAGAAAGGGGGAGAGAGGGAGGGGAGAGAGAGGGAGAGAGGGATGGGGAGAGAGGGAGGGAAGGGGACAGAGAGAGAGGAGGCAGAGA
This sequence comes from Discoglossus pictus, assembly GCA_027410445.1. NCBI lineage: Eukaryota > Metazoa > Chordata > Amphibia > Anura > Alytidae > Discoglossus > Discoglossus pictus. Next base: position 92,492,840 of record CM050167.1, read on the forward strand.
GAGAGGGAGGCAGTGAGAGAGGGAGGGGAGAGAGGGGAGAGATGGAGAGCACACAGAGTGCAGAGAGAGGACACAGAGAGAGAAAGAGGGCACAGAGAGAGAGGGCGCACAGTGAGAGACATGGTGCACAGAGAGACAGAGGGCTCACGGAGAGAGGGAGAGGGCGCTCGGAGAGAGGGAGAGGGCACAAAGAGACAGCACAGACAATTAAGCATAACATATATGAGTGGCAAGTTACTTGTGGCAATCGTGTGTGTGTGTGTGTATATATATATATATATATATATATATATATACACAGTATCTCACAAAAGTGAGTACACCCCTCGCATTTTTGTACATATTTTATTATATCTTTTCATGTGACAACTGAAGAAATGACACTCTGCTACAATGTAAAGTAGTAAGTGAACAGCCTGTATAACTGTAAATTTGCTGTCCCCTCACAATAACTCAACACACAGCCATTAATGTCTAAACCGTTGGCAACAAAAGTGAGTACACCCTTAAGTGGAGATTTCCAAATTGGGTCCAAAGTGTCAATATTTTGTGTAGCCACCATTATTTTGCAGCACTTTAACCCCTTATGGGCATGGAGTTCACCAGAGCTTCACAGGTTGCCACTGGAGTCCGCTTCCACTCCTCCATAATGACATCATGGAGCTGGTGGATGCTAGAGACCTTGCGCTCACTCACCTTCCATTTGAGGATGCCCCACAGATGTTCAATAGGGTTTATGTCTGGTGACATGCTTGGCCAGACCATCACCTTTACCTTCAGCTTCTTTAGCAAGGCAGTGGTCGTCTTGGAGGTGTGTTTCGTTATGATGTTGGAATACTTCCCTGCGGCCCATTCTCTGAAGGGAGGGGATCATGGTCTGCTTCAGTATGTCACAGTACATGTTGGCATTCATGGTTCCCTCATTGAACTGTAGCTCCCCAGTGCCGGCAGTACTCATGCAGGCCCAGGCCATGACACTCCCACCACCAAAAGAAAACATCTATACTGAGGAAAGGTAGTTGAAATAATCTCTAAATGACAGATAAACAGATAAGGCACAAATAACACAAAATCACTAATATGAGATGAAACCCTCAGTTTGAACGTAAACAGCGATGCAGAGAGAGTGGAGGCAGCATCTAACATCAGCAGGTGAATGGGGGAATCAACACAACATATTATAGACAACATAAATACACATATAGACATATGTGTATATATGTTTGGTCTGGGCCTGCATGAGTGCTGTCGGCACTGGGGAGCTACAGTTCATTGAAGGAACCATGAATGCCAACATGTACTGTGACATACTGAAGCAAAACATGATCCCCTCCCTTTGGAGACCGGGCCGCAGGGCAGTATTCCAACATGATAACGACCCCAAACACACCTCCACAAGACGACCACTGCCTTGCTAAAGAACTGAAGGTAATGGTGATGGGCTGGCCAAGCATGTCTCCAGACCTAAACCCTATTGAGCATCTGTGGGGCATCCTCAAATGGAAGGGGGGAGAGTGCAAGATCTCTAACATCCACCAGCTCCATGATGTCATTATGGAGGAGTGGAAGAGGACTCCAGTGGCAACCTGTAAAAGCTCTGGTGAACTCCATGCCCATGAGGGTTAAGGCAATGCTGGAAAATGATGGTGGCACACAAAATATTGACACTTTGGGCCCAATTTGAACATGTACTCACTTTTGTTGCCAACGGTTTAGACATTAATGGCTGTGTGTTGAGTTATTTTGAGGGGACAGTAAACTTACACTGTTATACAGGCTGCACACTTACTGCTTTACATTGTAGCCGAGTGCCATTTCTTCAGTGTTGTCACATGAAAGGATAATTAAATATTTAAAAAAATGTGAGGGGTGTACTCACTTTTGTGAGATACTGTATATACAGTAAATAAATACCAGGAAATGTTTGTACGCTTTTTAATATGGAGTATAAAGGATTAAGCAAAACAGACTGTATTAACAAATGTTTGTCTAATCTAGAATTCTTAGTGCAATGTTGAGATAAACTATGGCTGTTTTAAAGATATTACTGTGCTTTTTTATTGAACAGAACAAATTCTCATTCAGAAATAATTACAGTATTTCAATTTGCAATAGTAAACTGCAGTAGAGGGAATAGAGGTTTTTGCCCCTAGAGCAAAGTGACCCATCTCAAAGCTGCATCTGGGGCGGTTGTCCTTTATGTACCAACTCTAGCAATGCTAGTGATAAGATGACATGATGATACATCCTCCCACTACTGCAACGGCTCTTTGTATAACAAAAACCTGTGATGTTTGTGTTATGTTATAACGGTTATCTTGTTGTATTGATTTTCACCATGTAAAAAGAGGTATTTTTCCATCTTTGTTTGTGACTGAAATAGACAGAAGCGGAGTGCTGTGGGCTGACTGCCTAGGTCAGCCGTACAGGGAGGAGAGTCACAGGCAAATATGTGAATCACAGCGTGTTTTGCCCTTTTGCCAGGAAGCCTTTTGTCTATCTGGCTCCTGATTATAAGAGAATTCTCCCACATTCGCCAGCCTCCCATCAGCATTTGTTCTGCCTTACTTGTTCCAATTCCAACACTTTAAGAGTGTATGTGTCTTTGGCTCTGTGTAAAATCTTACATCAGATGCACAAACTGATGCTCCTTTTAAACCTTTATACACAGGCATCCTCAAGTATTATCTCTTTCTCGCTCACAAAATCCTTTATTCCTAATTAATTTCATAACAAAAGGATGCATCTTGACTCTACAAAAAGCTCATTATAGGAACTGTAATGGTAAATATGTCATGTACCTGTCAATGTATAAATTGCATCTAATATAATGAAAGCCCTATTAGGCTAATAATATATGAATTATTACCAGGTTTATTTAATTTCCTTCTTCTTACCTCTAAAGGTCTGCCATGTTGGAACCCATCATTCCTAGCCCTCAAAGTATGTCCCTGTATGAGGTGAGTGGCTGCAGACCATGAATCTCCAATTTGCATCTTCTAATGCAAACTCAGCATGTAGTGGTCATGTGATACAGCTTCTGGTGCAGGATCTAGCACCATATGACCATGCCAACTAATAATAAGCTGCTGGCAGTGCTGTATGCATTAGAATATGCAATGCTGAGATTCACAGCTTGTTGCTTGCCCACCTCATACAGTGACACTTTCTGAGGAACGGTAGGAGTCAGGTTATAGAGGCCCAAGGGTATACATCAATTATTTTGTTATTCACCCCATGTTTTTGCTGATACTTTGAATTATAATGTCAAATATGCTAATACCATTAAAAAAAAGTATTTTGATGGGCATGCCTACTTTCAATCACCCTTAATCTACTTTTGCTTCATTCATTTTCAATCACTAGTGGAGAACTGAAAAACAAGACATTAAAAAAAAGCCTCAAGGACCACAAAAGTGTTAGGGATTATGGTGAACAGCGGTAGAACTAGAGAATGGAGAGCCCCAATGCAAAATAAAGAGTTTATATATACATACACATATACTATCTCTACATATCAGCCAGTCCCTCCCAGCAGCCATCTACAGATAGCACCCAATCCCTCTCAACATCCACCCCCACACAGCGCTCAACTCTTCTCAGCACATCGCACCTAACCATATCTTCTTTGCCACCCCACACACAACCCATCCCCCTGTACTTTAATGTAATCCAGCTCTATCTCACATGTCTTCCCTGATACACATCCCCAGTGTGCTGAGCTACTCCACACTGCCACCTCTTGTAACTTCTGTCGAAATGCTATTTTTTAGACAGGGATGTACCAATTTCCAGTCAGGGGTGTGTGCAACCAAGGAAGCCCAGCGGGTCCCAGCTGGGGAGGAGGGGGGGGGGCTTGGTGGATCGGGCCAAGCCCCCCCCTCCTCCTCCCCAGCTGGGACCCACTGGGCTTCCTTGGTTGAACACACCCCTGACTGGAAATTGGTACATCCCTGTCTAAAAAATAAATACACAGCACTGCCCCCCCCCCCCAAGAGGAATACCCTGGTGCATTGTACCACCTGCACCACTGGTAGCTCCACCCCTGATGGTAAGGACATTAGCTGCATATAGCCTCACATTTTCCACAGTCTATCTCCATCCAGCTTAGTGAATCTTGATAGCTGTCACCACCAATTAATATATATCTTTTTTTAACTTGCATTAAATCATGCTGTGGTGGGGAGGACTGCGGTGGGGAGTGACCTTTTATTCAGTTCAATTGAAAGTGAAAACTTATAACAGAAGCGGCTGGATCTATCTGAAGGCTGACAAATAACACTTTTTGGTTTCCCACTATAGGAAAATATTTACTATAGTAAATGCTGTATTTATTATTTTTTACATCATTAATATATTTTTTTACCCATTATCAAGTCTAGTTTTTCTACTTCTGGGATTTCACTTGTAGACCATTGTAGTCCAATATTTAATATACTATTTTGAAGAAGTACATTCAATTATAATGAATACAAAGAAAGTAAAAAAGAAATTAAAATATATTCTAATATATTACCGTTAATATACATTATTCTGCAGTGGGATTGATTTCTGCCTGTTTCCACAGTTTTTTGATTCAGAGGAAGCTTCGTAGTGTATCCAAGAAAAGAAAAATATGTTCAAGTTTTAAATGACAGTATAATCTATTCTTTTATTTAAAAAGAATCTTCACTAACTATACATTAGGTCACATCATTTAAACAATGAAAAAATAAATACATTTTAAGCTCTGAGATAATTTCCTCCAAATGTAATTTATATAATTGGTCCCTTTTATCTGTGAACATCTTTTAACAAGGAAACATTTCTTTGAACTTCACATGAAGTTAGTGGGCAATACATAAAATGTGCAATTAATTTAGATTTATTTCAAAGTCTGTTTGACCCCCTCCAAAACTTTATTAATACCTCCGAGTTTAAGGAATAAGGATGTTAAAGCTAAGCCACAGATAGCCAAGTATATGTCTATGTGATAATTGATAATATAAATCATCAATTAAAGTATCTACTGAAAGGGTTCACTGATGGCACGGTGGTTAGGATGAAGGTGCTTTCACCACAGCATCCTGGGTTTGAATCCAGCCAGGGAACCAAGAGGTCACACTGGTAAGTACTTGGATGGAGAACACCTGGGAATACCAGGAGCTGTATGCTGTGGCCCACTGGAGAAGGAACTGGCAACCCACTCCAATATCTCTGCCATGAAAACCAAGTGGATCAGCATGGTGTGTTGTCCATGAGGTCATGAATAAATTCCTTCCTGCAATAACAGGCCCGATTGAGCCTCATTGTAGGAAGGAGTTTATTTGTCACTGAGGAAGCTGCAGATCACAGCAGCGAAACGCGTCTGACCCTTGTTTTACTATCTATTGCTTTTAGGATTTTTATCACTGGATTTCTGTACCAGAATGAAACCAGAATTTTGACAAAATAAATATATTTTTATCAATGAAAATGGTCTGAAGTACTTGTGCTTTGGGGAACCCCGACACGCACACTCAGAAAAGTACACATCATCAGACTAAATAATATCACCGCCCCACACGGACTCAAGTACCATGGAGTAACACCAACATACTGTATACGGCATACAATTAAACAGAGAACATCAGCCGGAAACGTTGTATCAAATACACTTATGATTGTGCGCTTTACAGTCATTCCCACAACAAAACTCTTTTATTAACTTGGGGCTGACCAGCTAACTTATACAATGAGCCCCAAAGGCAGCCAGGCAAAAGCTGTCCAGAACAAAGAACAACCTCGTCAAACAGGGTGTCCATGAACTTTAATAACAAGTGGGCCTCCTCGAATGTGACTTTTCTCCATTTTTTTCCTTCTACAGCCTGTTTAACTAAAAATAATTTAGTATTACCCTTCAGTCAAAGGTTGTCTATAGCATATTTAGAAATACTGTTTTCCTTGCATTGCAAGACAAAATAAAGCATTGTGCCCAACATCTTATCAGAAGAGAGTGCATGTCCAAAACATTTTTCCAACTTCCACCACTCTTTTCCAAGAAGCAAACTATCCTTTAATGAGTCCCTCTACTTCATCTGGCTTATCTTCCACAAGTGATCTTGGCATGCAGTCCCCACCTTGTCTGCCTCTAGAACCAACTCACTGAACATCACAAAATGAAAACAAGATAAAGAGTCAACAATAGCATTGTTTACACTAGGAATGTGTTTACTTCTATTAAAAAGATTGAGTTTTAGGCAACGGTTCATCAGATGCCGAAGTAGACTAACCACAGGTACAGATGAAGCTCATCTTTCCGCAGACCATTGTTTTAATAATTCTATTAGGGCTTCTCCCTCAATATTAGAGAAGAGTACAAACAAACCATAAACAAACAACTCAACAAATCAAATCAGGGAATATGTGGGGGCAGATCTGCCATCAGTGGAATGTAGGAATGATTTGAAGAGGAAGACCACCTTATAAATGATCCTAAGTGCTCCTCCCTCAGACACCACCCTGTTCCTCTTATTCTAGATGCTGGTCATGCTTCCCTTTCTCCATACTGTCCACAGAAAATAAAAATATCTAATTTAATCTTGGTGGAGTTTTTTTTATGAAAGAAGGTGCAAATTCCAGTATAAAAGTACTGGTAAATCAGACACCAATGCAATGCCTCTGTTAAATGCAAAAGGCATGCAGTAATTTAATCTCTTGCTCTTCCCTCAGCACCCCAGCAATCTCTTATAAACCTGATAATGTTCCATACCTAAGTACAGCAAAGCAAGAAAAAAATTTTCTTTTGGAGAAAAAAAGCCAGTTCATCCTACAGCCAGCCTGGAAGATGCCTCAAAACTTGACCCCAGCAAGATCCATTAGCTTGTTAAATAACGACTGACACCACTTTGGGAGTAACAAGGGCCACAGCTTTGTTAACCAACTGGATTAACATAATCCACAACTTAAACATAATTACTGTAATTAACATAGCATTCCATAATGGAGGAGGAGCCCGGCCAGGACAGCAATCTCACGCCCAGGGCCACCCAGAGATTTCCAAGCACGGCCATGAGACAGGGCAACACCCACATAAGCCAGTGGGCCGGGCAACTCACCTCCTGCCGTGAGACACCAACATCAAACAAAACAAGAAAGCAAATTTTGATACAATGTGCCACATTACACACTTCCTACTCAATTCCTCTCCTGTAACACAAGGAACATATAACTATATATATATATATATATATATATATATATATATATATATATATATTTTTTTTTTTTTAGACCAACCCAACTTTCTTAACTAACTTGGGGCAGGGAGGGAGGCAAAATCCTGGCAATGGCCGGCGCAGAATGAAGGAGAAAGCCTGCTAAACGGGCGGAAGTCCCTCCTCCACTCTCCCAGCCAATCAGGAAAGCCCCAGGCTCCACTGGGTCACGCTGTGCTGCATCAGACCTAGTGCCTGGGGCTGACTCCGCACCGGACATGACCCCAGCAAGATCCATAAGCTTGTGAAATAACGACTGACACCACTTTGGGAGTAACACAGGCCACAGCTTTATTAACCAACTGGATTAAGATAATCCATAGCACGCCCATGGGGCAGGTCTACGCCCAGTTAAGCCAGTGGGCCGGACAACTCACTTCCAGCCATGGAACGGCTCAGGGACACCTCCTAAGGCTGTGATCCCCCCCTTTCGCTCAATAAAGCTAGTGCTTGAGTTACCCCTTCCTTGAATTCTAATGTCAGCAGTTCCAACCCAATCTCGGTTAAGTGCACCTTATCCAGACGAAAGAACTCATCGACGTCTACGCCTTCGAATTCCCAGTACCTGTTGGAAATGAAACCTAAATTTCGCACAAAACTGGCCATTTTCTTCTTGATTTTTTGGCGGGCCCTATCAACTTAAACTGGGTCTCTAGCATTCCGCCATGAACGCCTTTTTATCATCTCGGACCAGATGATAAAAAGGTCCGGGAACTGGCGCACCCAGTGGGAAATATCCCTCTTCATGTCCTTCAACATTTTGCGCATGGGAACGACCCCTAAATCATTGCCCCCAGCGTGGATGAGCACCATATCAGGATCACCGTAGTGATGTGCGGAATTGTCCAGCAAGCCTCGCACCTGTGCCCATCTCAAGCCTCGGAAACCAAACCATCGTACCTGCAGGTCCATTTCAGGTATGCCCAGCTGAGCGTTACTCCTGGTGACTGCGGCTAACCTGTGGGCCCAGTACACAAAGGAGTGGCCAATAATTCAAAGCTGTCTCTGTCCACCTGTAATACACAGAAAGACTCATTTAGATAACACTTCCGGGTCGCACATAAGACCTATACCGCTGCGATTGCCATCTCCCGATCCTCTTGACCACCTCTGTTGGCAAGCCTAATCTCACCGCCTCGGTAGCGGCTCCTATACGGAAAGAATGGGTTCCAAACTCTGCCGAATCCAATCCCAAGCACTCAAGCACCGCCTTTAAGATTGCTGTGAACTGAAACTGAGACAATGCCTCAGCATGTATGAGCAGCAGGCCAGGTGCCCGTGGCCGCCATTGTAAATACTCCTTCACATTTGCATGGGGGCAGCATCCAGAGCCAATTCTGTGCAATGTCACCCCTCTTCCTTTCCCCTCCTGATCGGTCTTGGACCTCATTTACCATAACACCACTCTGTCACCTTCCAGACAGACATCCACGGCCTGCAGCCCCCCCCCCCCCCGAACCGTGCCGGTTCGCCGAGACTAGCTCCCCGATTCTGAAAGCTCCGAAAAACACTAGGCAGAAAGCCGTCCGAAAAAGCAGGGCTTCAAAGGGGTCCCTGCAGAGTACTTCCAACTCCTGCGCCATGCGCACCAACAATGAGAAGTTAATCGGACGCCTTTTGTCCAGCCTCTGATCTCCCATGAACATGCCTTTCACCACTCGACGAACCAAAAATTCCTTCGTCGGGTCCCTTGTACCAGCCACCTTGAACATGAAGGCCAGGACTGTGACCTGCCGACTAACCGATTCCTTGGAGTCACTGTTTTCTGTGCACCGCAACAGGAACCATAGTAACAGGCCTAATGATTCTTCTTCCAAAGAGGTACCACCGACAACCTCCACCAAATCATTCCATTTGTTCCATACCATCTTACAGGCCGCCCACGTCCCCGGTGCCAGAGACTGTCTGACATACTTGGCTATCCAACCGCTCCAAGCTCCCAGAGTCCCGGGGGGATATCCTCGCCTTGGGTTTTCGCCCATGGAGCCAGTGTCCGTGCTTCCTGCAAATGAGAAAGGGCATCAGCAATGCCGTTCCCCGGACATAACACGTATAATGCCTGTAGCCATATGTTCAACCTCAAGCAAAGGAGCACCAAGCGCTGTATAAGGTGTAGTACCGGCAATGATGATGATGAGAGGCTATTGATTGCTCGAAGCGTTGCCTCGCAGGGTGACCCAACGCAAACCTGCCGATCCTTGAACTCCGTGCCCCATGCTTGAACCGCCGCTACCATAGGGAATAACTCCCGAATGGCTGCATTCGATGTGAGGCCACCAGAAACCCACCCCTCGGGCCATGATCCTTTTCAGTAAGCGCCGAACCCTTCTAATCCTGCCGCTGTGTACAGCCCGAGTTGGGCACTCGTCACGCTTTCCGGGTGTATTAGCGCAGCGCCATTAAATGACTGAAGGAAAGCTATCCAGACTTTCGCGTCCGCCCTCTTTGCTCCTGGCTGCATCACTCCCGCCGTAGCCAGTGACAATCACCTGCTGAACACCCTGCCCATTGGGATGATTCTACACGCGAAGTTAAGCTTCCCCAGAATTGATTGAAGGCGCCTCAAGGTTACCTTCCCTGCTCCCGCAAGAGCCGAGAGGTCCTCTGTAATGTCTGCAATCTTCTCGACAGGCAAGCTGCCCTTCATTCTTTTGGAGTCAATCCGTATGCCTAGGAATGCTAACTCCGTGGTCGGACCCTCCATCTTCTTGTGCGCCAATAGAACCCCGTAAACGTCTCGAGAATAAAACCACATGTATCACGGCCTGCGGGCCCCACAAAGAGAAAATCATGTCTCGAAATACGCACACAAGACGGAGCAACCTATGGGCAAACAAAGGTCCACGTAGTACTCTCCCTCCAGGAAACACCCCAGAAGCTGATGGCTACGAGGATGAACGGGGAGCAACCGGAAAGCAGACTCAATATCTCCCATGGCCATCTTGGCGCCGTCACTGGCTGCCTTAAAGAGCCCCGTGGCACGGTCAAAAGACGCATAGGACACGGTGGACCATTCTTTACCAATTCCGTCGTTAACTGAGCTCCCCCAAGGGTGAGACAGGTGCTGTATTAGACAACATTTTCCAGGCTATTTTTTTGGCACTATTCCCAAGGAGAAATTACCAAGTCTTGGATTAGGGGAATTGAGAATGGACCCGCCATCCTACCGAGCCCCACTTCCGCCAGGATCTTTTCCGCAGACACCCCGGGGAACTCACTAACTGGCTTAAAATTCTTCGGACGCGAAGCAGATGGAAGGAGCGAACAAAACCATCCCGATAGCCATTTCTAAGCAGCGAACCTCCTTTTGCCTTTCCCGGCAGCCACGGTAGCATTGCAGCCAACCGGATAGGAGTCCTGCCTCTTTGGAGAGGACTACCCCGCTCTTGCACCTTCCCTGGTCCTGCTACACTTGGATACTGGGTGATCGCCACCGCAGCCCAAGCAGGAGTGCTTAAAACGACAGTTTGGGGCCCATTTGCAGCTGCCATAGTTGAAGGAGCGGCAAACCCCACGGCCGGGGGTGCCCGACGGGGCGTGGCTCCTTGCCCCTCTTGTGTTCCAGTGAAAGGACGGCATGGCCCGCATCGGGGGCATTATGTTCAGCCAATAGGCTACCGCCTTGTCGCTCCATGCCATGGTTGGCCTTGACGCCATGTCCAGCCGAAACTCCTCGTCGTACCGCCACCACGCCATCCCCCCGTAGGTCCGATACGTATTCTTGATCTCCTCCAGGTATACGGACAGTCCAGAGCATTGCTCCAGGTGCCGTTCACTTAGGCCATGATTGAGAAGGCCTGGAGCCAGTTGTCGAATGTACGTGGAAGCCGCCTAAAGGAATTCTTAAGCTCATTGCCTTCCCTAGGGAACCGCTCCGAGGGATCTGCTAAGAGGGATATTGGCAATAATGAGAACAGTTTGACGAATTCCCAGCGCCAGATCTTTTCTTTGATATCCAGAGGCAAATGCGCCCGAGGTTGTTTTGGGCGCACACAATGGTGGGCCTCCTGGTCGACTCCGCCGACCCATCCATCCAGACTAGGGGACTGTTCTGAATGGAGGGGGACGGCACCCCATTGGGGGCTTGCCGGATGGGTAGAAATGTTGATTGCCGTTACCGGGAAGGGGGTTAACCCGGAGGAGAGACCCAGGTGCGCCAGTGCGTTCCCAGATAGACTACCCACAAACGCCCCGGCTATTTTGACGCTGATCGGGAGATCGCGGGCACACATAAGAGATTTTAGCAACTGGGGTGCCATGGAAGGAGGGCCCACCTTCGTATTGCTCCACCGCCAAAACCCTTGTATGCTCACCTGACTCCCGTCGTGCAGGGGTAGCTTCCACCCTGGAACACTCTCGCCACTCGGTCCAAACAGGATTCCGTGCCCGCCTTGTCCCCTGAGAGCTCTTCTCCCTGCCGACTCCTGAGCAGGTGCAGCTGCAACCGCCTGACCTCTCACTTCAGGACCTGGACCTGACTCTGGATGTGGGAAGGAAGGAAGAACAATTACTAGCTGTCCTATGCCTGTATCCCGCTGCCCCGGCAGTCCGCTCGCACCCTGAGGACTGCTCGGAAACCAAATCTAGGGCAACAGCAGGGCTTAGAGACTCAACTGACCCCAATGGCCTAAGGGCTGGGCCAATGCCATAACTAAACCCGTCTTGCGTGTCTGTATCCCTTAGCTAGGGTATTGTTGTGACCGGTCAACCTAAGCTGTGGCCTAACTATTTAGTCTGGGGACTCCTTGCTGGGGTGGAAGTAAAAACCAAAGGACTGTACCTGCTCGTTGCTTTGCGAGCCCTGACGGGTGCATCTGGCATGCTACCCTGGCTGTGACTGGAACGTCGTCTATAACCACCTGACGGCCATCGTGCACCTGATGTCTTTTTCCTCTCGTGGATCCCATGTCCTTGCAGGTCGCGCCACTGGGGAAGCGTCATTCCTGCAAAACACCTATGACAGCTTCAGTGGGTGCAGCAGTGGAAACCGCTGGGGCCGAACAATGACGAACTGTAGGAGTCTTTTTAGGACTCCCTGGCTTTTTACTCTTACCCCTAGAAACCTGGGATCGGGTCTGAACTGGGGTGTTAGTGGAATCTGGAGTCATGTGCAGGCCTTGGGGCAAGACGCTAGGCGGTGACCGGACGGCTAGGCCCTCGCCCGCAAATCCCTGTGGCTCTGACCTCTCGGCAGTTGGTGAGATGAGCTCCTGGCTCTCGGGGACCTCATCCGTGGCCCCTGCCCTTTGGTCGGCCCTATTGCCAGAACTGCTTCTGTTTAATGGCTCCATCAGCCTATGCTGCCTGTCTGGGCTAGTGACCTCCCCCACGGGCCTCAGGCTAGCAGCCACTTCAGACTGCGCCTGCGCCTCCGTGGAAAGGCCCTGACTCCCCAGATGCTCCGAAACCAATCTATCCTGGACCCACCTAACCCCATGACCCAAAGCTCGGGACCTAACCAATGCCAAAAGGGCCTCCCCAGGATCCATGAGCAAGCTAACACCAGCCCCTAGGGACGCAGGCAAACCACACGCACCCACACACGGACAGCGCACAGACACCGCCCATGCAACACACCGCCCACACAGCCGCAGCACCCGCCCACACAGCGCACAGACCACATATCGGCAGACCACTCAGCCCACAACCCACACAAACCACGCAGCCCACACAAGCCACACAGACCACACAGACCTACAGCACACCCCAGACCCACAGCACCCACCGCCCACACAGCACCCACAGCTCACACTGCTCACACAGCTCACACAGCTTACACAGCTCACACACCACAGACACACAGAGGGACCCCCACTGCCTTATAGATGACAGGGTTATTGGGTACAGGTACTTGCAGGCACTAGGCAGGAGCAGACCACGCTGGCTTCCAATCCTGGCAATGGGCGGTGCAGAGGGAAGGAGGAAGCCCGCAAAACGGGTGGAAGTCCCTCCTCCACTCTCCCATCCGACCAGGAGCGCCCCAGCCTGGGGCTGACTCCGCTCCAGACAGTATATTTTAGCAGGTGTTGGATTCTCTGCAGAGCAGCTCTGAAAACTCAGGGGATGAAATTACACATTGGTGATACATTTTGAAAATTGGGCAGTTTTGCTTGAACTAGGGGTACAGAGGGTGCAATATTATATACATACAAAATAATATTCTCTAACATTGAAAATATGCCCTTATTTTGAAAAATATGCATAAATATGCACTAAATGTTTTGTGATTTCTTATTTCCGGGCAAACGATAAAACTACAAATTTCCATTAATATATGCCAGTTCAATAAAAATATGCATTTATGTGTAAAACTTGCTCATTATTATACAAGGGAACACCCTCATGAGAGAGAAGCTGAGACTAGAAATTGGAATTCCATACTAAAAGTAATTGCATATAAAATTAAAGTTTCCTATAGATCATTCTATTTTTGCAATAGCATTTTGGTATAGCGTCCCTTGTATAGCGAACCTTTAGGCATTAATGGAAATAATTGTAGTATTCATAAAATAAACACATATCGTTGTTGCCACTGCATTTTCGGAACACGTCTGTCGGATTTCTGTAACCTGTAATCATACAACCAATATTATGTTTGTTATATAGGGCAGTGTCCTGAATTGGGGGCATGGGTTTTGTGTAGACAGAATTAAATTAGTATAGAAAATCAAAGGCAATTCAGCTTTAGCACCAGGGGCAATCCTGGATATTTGATTTGTAAGTTGCCTTTATTGGTTTATTCATTGCAAAGTGTACTTCAGTAGAGTAAGCAGTGATTACTAATACATCATGAGAATTCTGAGATAGAAATATACATACATACTGAATAGACAAGAAGAACGGGGGTTAATTAGGGTCTGACCAAGGTGTTCTGCAGTTAGATGTTATATATATATATATATATATATATATATATATGTATATATATATAATCAAAATAAATGTTTTCTCCCATTATTAAGCAAAAGCCTGCACAAAAAAAAAAAAAACTAAAGTGTGCTAAAGCAAAAGTAATTATTTAGATCTTAAAAATTGACAAATATTTTCACAAGGAAGCCAGGCACACATGCTAGCTCCATATTTCTGCCAATTCTCCTTTATATGATGCCAGTTCAAAGTGGTTCACAGAGAAAACCATTCTAGGATAAAAATAAACATTACAATTAGTAACAAAATTAAACACAACATATAAACAATACATTCTAAATATTACACTTATCTTTCCGCGATCCCCATCCTTCTTGATGGGGACCCCTGCAGTATGGGGTTAGATTTAGAGAGCAGGGGAGAGGTTTAGGTGCCGGAGGGAGGTTCGGGGGCCAGATCGGGGGTCTTTTGTGCTGCACCGAGCAAGCACGTAAGGGATTTATTAGCCTTTGCGGGTGCTCTGGAGCACCTGTGGGGCTTCAGCAAACATTTGCGTGTTACGGGCTAGCTTGCGGGGGACATCTTAGCAATTTAATAGCATTATTGGCAAGGGAGGGCTACGTGAATCACAAATCAATGGGTTTTCTGACTGCATTGTTACACGTTGCCTGTCTCTTACGCATTTGTCGGCCAGCCTGCATTTTTGGCTGCGTGCCGGTTTTATAGGCTAATTTAATAGCAACGTAGTGCTACATATGCTACTACGTGCTACGGGTTAGCTCTTAACTCTAATTTAATGAGGCCCAAAATGAGCAACAGGCAAACAAGCCAAATTAAGCCACACAGTAAATAATATTTGCATATAAAAGTTTCAAAATTTTAAAGTTGTGTTTATGTATTTTTTTTTTATTTTTTTTAACTTTTTATCCATTATAGTGTTTAGTTATTTCAAAAAATATATGGTAAAACAATACTTTACCCATTATCAAGTCTAATTATACAAAAAACATATAGAAAAAGTGTAGTTATTAAATAACTAGATTTAATGATAGATAAATATTTAAAAATCAAACAAAATAAAAACATAAATAAACATTACCTTTTAACTTTTATAAGCAATTTTAATGTGTAGTTCAATTTTCTCTTCTATGTTGATTCTGCCCTTTACTTTCTCAGGAGGGTTTGAACTGTCCTATAGTTCAGCTAAAAACACATTCCCACTGTGCTGTGTTTCTCAGTAAGTTGATCTACAGAAAATACATGGTAGATTACACTGCAGCATAATCACATATTATAATTGTCCAACTACGATTTGTCGTCATGCTGTTTGCGAGCTCGCAAAGCGAGCTCGCGAACTGCATCCCTCGCAAAGGCTTTAACGTCGGCTGTGTTTGTCCGCAAATGCGGAGGTGAAGGCTCAAAGGCGCCTCACACACGGTTTGAAACACACACACACGCACAACTTAGAAAAAAAATGACCTTGGAACCAACCTTAACGTAACAAACACCCACACACTAAAAATACGACCATAACAGCCGAACCGCGCGCACCTAAAAACAGTCAAAACACACCAAATACTCACAAAAACTACATAAAAAGCTTACCCATAGCAAGGGGGGCATCCAGGAAAGTGAATTTTTAGAAAGTGAAGTTACATCTCCATTTAAGTCCAAATTCCCGAGTTCAGACACACGAAAATCCACTAAGCGAGAGAAAAAATGGCCGCAGAAAAAAAACGAAAACGAGGCTCACAGCCCAGCCACGTACAACTTACCCAAGAAGGGATCCGAGATAAGCTCGGAAACCCGCATTAACCCCACGGGATCCGAGATAAGCTCGAAGACCTGCATTAACCCCACATTAACCATCGCAGTGGGGGTCCCGATCGCACGCGATCGGGGATGCCCGCTGCAATGAAACTTAAAAATTCCTACGTTACAGGTCCTTAAAGGACCGTAAACGTCCTTAAAGGAAATGTTATAAAAGAAACCAAATATACACTATCACCCTGTCACTCATGGGGGTCAATATAGACCCCCAAAAGCCCTTCATTACCCCTGTCACTCATGGGGGTCAGTACAGAGCCCCATAAGCACTTCATTAACCCCCTCACTCATGGGGGTCAATATAGACCCCCATAAGCCCTTCGTTAACCCTGTCACTCATGGGGGTCAATACAGACCCCATAAGCACTTAATTAACCCCTGCACTCATGGGGGTCAATACAGACCCCCATAGGCCCTTCATTAACCCTGTCACTCATGGGAGTCAATACAGACCCCCATAAGCCCATCATTAACTGTGTCACTCATGCGGGTCAATACAGACCCCCATAAAGCACTTAATTAACTCCCTCATTCATGGGGGTCAATACAGACCCCCATAAACCTCTAATTAACCCTGTTATTCATGGGGGACAATATAGACCCCAATAACTCCTTCATTAACCCTGTCACTCATGGGGTCAATACAGACCCCCATAAGCCCTTCATTAACTGTGTCACTCATGGGGGTCAATACAGACCCCCATAAGCAGCTCATTAACCCCCTTCATTAACTGTGTCACTAATGGGGGTCAATACAGACCCCCATAAGCAGCTCATTAACCCTCTCACTCATGGGGGTCAATATAGACCCCATAAGCCCTTCATTAACCCTGTCACTCATGGGGGTCAATACAGACCCCCATAAACCCCTAATTAACCCTGTCATTCATGGGGGTCAATATAGACCCCAATAACCCCTTCATTAACCCTGTCACTCATGGGGTCAATACAGACCCCCATAAGCACTTAATTAACTCCCTCACTCATGGGGGTCAATACAGCCCCAATAAACCCCTAATTAACCCTGTCATTCATGGGGGTCAATATAGACCCCCATAAGCCCTTCATTAACCCTATAACTCATGGGGGTCAATTCAGACCCCCATAAACCGCTAATTAACCCTGTCACTCATGGGGGTCCATACAGACCCGCATAAGCCTCTATTTAACCCCATCAGTCCCATAAGGGTATATTAAGACCATTATGGGCCTGTTACAACCCAACATTAACCACATAAGTGCCATGATGGTCCTCAAGGACCATCATGACACTAAGTATAAACACTACACTGCACTATACCCCCCCAATAAAACATTAAATATCAACTATACACCCTCTACACTAACCTATTAACACCTACACTACCTACCTTCCCCCTAAAAATCCCCGCCACTCTAATTACAGAACATAAAAAAAGCCTAAAATCACAAAAAATAAAAAAATCTACATTACATAAAATAAAAAAACCTAAGTCACAAAAAAAAAAAAATCTACATTACAGAAAATAAAAAAGCCAAAGTCACAAAAATAAAAAAAGGAACATTACAGAAAATTAAAAAAAAAACATTACAACCCCCCCCCCCCCCTACAGAAAAAAAAATTACACACCTGTAAAGGAAATACATATAATACAAATACATACAATACATACAATATAATACATACATACAATACAATACAATACAATATAATACAAATACCTACAATACAATACACCCCTATCTAATATGCAATACATTCTATCTATCTAATATACATACCCCAATCTATCTAAATAAATACCATAATCTAATATACAATACATTCTATGCTATCTATATAAAACACATACACCTAGCTAACATACAATAAATGCTATCTATATATAAAATAATCTAATTCTGAGCTAAAATAAAATAATTAAGACCACTTACCTTTGCAGATGTCTATTCAGATCAGCCACCTAGGGGAAAAAAAGAAAGAAAATTAGTGCAACACGTTTACAGTACATAAATAAACATGCTAAACATTCTAAATATTCTACTCACCTTTCCGGCATGTCCCGTCCTTCTTTTTCGTCGCGGCACCTGTTAAAAAAAACATAACATTAATACACATACACATACATAAAAACAAAATAAAATAAACATAATCTACATTACATTGTACTTATCTCCCCACGATGTCTCCGGCCTCCTGCTCCTCTTCTGCCACGCCCTGTAAAAAAAAAAAAAAACTTACATCCACACTCACGGACATCCCCGACGATAATGAGGATCCCGGAGACTTTTTCGGAAGAAAATAGGCAATGGCGTCTTCTGATTGGTTGAAAACGCTGTCTATCAAATTCACCCAATCAGGAGGCGCCAATGTGTGAGCCAATCAGAAAGGGATACACCCTAAAATCCCACTCTGATTGGATAATGCACCTCTCAATCTTTATTTAAACCAATCACAAGGCACAGATGCCTTCAGCCAATCACAATGGAATATACCCCCACAGGGTGATTGGTTGGAACATTCTGATTGGTTGCACTGACAATAGCCAATCACAATGGAATACACCCCCAAGTACTGATTGGTGAAGGATTTGCACATTCTCATTGGCTATTGTTAATGTCAATCAGTATTACAGCAAATGGGAAGGCGCAGATGTCTTCACCAATCAGTACGTGGGGGTATATTCCATTGTGATTGGCTGATGGCAATAAAGCCTTCGGATTGGTTCAAATAAAGATTGAAAGGTGTGTTATAAAATCAGCGTGGTATTTTGGGGTGTATCCCTTTCTCATTGGTTCACAATTGGCGTCTTCTCATTGGCTGAATTTGATAGACAGCGTTCTCAGCCAATCAGAAGCCGCCATTGCCAATGTCATTTTTTGTTTTTTTATTTAACCGAGCGGATGCTTCCAGGGCCCATCCGGGGCAGAACACCAGGAGGCCGGAGACATCGCGGGGAGGTAAGTACAATGTAGATTGTGTTTATTTCACTTTGTTTTATGTTTATGTATGTGTACTAATGTAATGTGACGTGACATGCTGGGAGGGGACATGCGGGGACGCGACATGCTGGAAAGGTGAGTATAATATTTAGAATATTTAGAATGTTTAGTTATTTTATGTAAATGTGTTGTATTAATTTTTTTAATCTTTTTTACCCTAGGTTGGTGATCTGAAGAAACATCTCAAAGGTAAGTGGTCTTAATTATTTTATTGTAGCTTAGAATTGGGGTTGCTATATAGAGACAGCATGTACTGTATATTAGATAGATAGGGGGATGTATAGTATATAGATAGTATTTATTGTATATTAGATAGGGGGATGTATAGTACATAGATAGTATTTATTGTATATTAGATAGATAGATAGATAGATAGATAGATAGAAAGATAGATAGATAGATAGATAGGTAGATAGATAGATAGATAGATAGATAGATAGATAGATAGATAGATAGATAGATAGATAGATAGGGGGATGTATATTAGATAGATAGTATTGTATATTAGATAGTAGGATGTATATTACATAGTGGCATGTATATTACACCGTGGGATGTATATTACATAGGGGGATGTATATTAGATAGGAGGATGTATATTAGATAGGGGTGTATTGTATTGTATTTAATTGTATTGTATTTAATTGTATTGTATTATATTGTATTTAATTGTATTGTATTGTATGTATTATATGTAGGTATTGTATTGTATGTATTATATGTATTTCCTTTTCAGGTGTGTATTTTTTTTTTTACTGTAGTGGGGGGGTTGTAATGTATTTTTTTATTTTCTGTAATGTTCCTTTTTTATTTTTTGTGACTTAGGTTTTTTTTTCTGTAATGTACATTTTTTATTTTTGGTGATTTTACTTTTTTTTATTTTATGTAATGTAGATTTTTGATTTTTGATGACTTTAGTTTTTTTGATTTCTGTAATTAGAGTGGTGGGGGTTATTAGGGGGTAGGTAGGTAGTGTAGGTGTTAATAGGTTAGTGTAGAGGGTGTTTAGTTGATATTTAATGTTTTATTGGGGGGTATAGTGCAGTGTAGTGTTTATACTTAATGTCATGATGGTCCTTGAGGACCGTCATGGCACTTATGTGGTTAATGTTGGGTTGTAACTGTCCCATAATGGTCATAATATACCCTTATGGGACTGATGGAGTTAAATAGAGACTTATGAGGGTCTGGATAGACCGCTATAAGTGACCGGGTTAAAATGGTGTAGTGCTTACACATTGGGTCATGAGGGTCCTGGATGACCCTCATGGCACTTATAGTGTTATTACATGCGTTCATTAGTGTGTTAGAGGGGTCTATATAGCTGAGGCACACAGTACACTCACATTGTGTGGCAAACAGCATTTCTTTTATTGACCATCATTTTTTGACGGGCAAGTCGCTAGTCACATACAGTATATAGTTGCCAACAGTGCGGGTTGATAAAAGTTGTTGCCAAAGGCACTTCTTGCGTGCAACCGCAGACTTTAAGGCCGCAAATGTGGACCCTCGCGAAGAGAGGGGCCGCATTTGCGGAGGTGGAGGCTCCCACCGCGACCGCAACATTTACGGACTTGGAATCCGCAAATACGAGCCGCACCACTTACAAACAAAAATATTACAACCTCGCAAAAATACTACATTAGGGGCCGAAAACCGCGCACACCAAAACACAAAAAAATACACACAACAAACACATAAAAAGCTTACCCACAGCAAGGGGGGCACCCAGCATCTCTAAAAGTGAAGTTACAAGTGAATTTAGGTAGAAATTAAAGAGTTTAGACAACCGAAAATCGAGAGAAAAAATGGCCGTCGAACAAAACGAAAATGAGGCCAAAGAACCCTAAACACGCAAAACACCACGAAACACATTCAGATTTTTTAAAAAAGCCGTTAGAGGTACAAGAACAAGGACGCAAAATCAGCCGAAGCCGCGTAATACACACATTAGGCGCCATTTTACAACACTAACTTACACAATGCGGAAGTACACAGGTACCCTAATGGATTTTCCTCGCGCACGCACACTATTTATACTACACACTGCACACATTGCTGACACTTACACAGCAGCTCCACAACACTCAAAACACACATTAGATGCTGAGGCAACATCAATACAGATTGTCAGCTCTTCAACACAATGCTTTCTGCATATATTACTTCCAAATAGGTAAAGTATATTCATTTTGTAATGTATTATTTATTTGATTACCATACACCAAACAGCATTAGCTCACTTACAATTTCATTGCCGTCATTTTTTGACAGGCGATATTCTAGTTTTATATAAAACGGAGTAAGTTAGAGGCTAGATAGGATAGACAGAACTGGCATATTAATATGTATCAGACTAAATATGAGTCTCATCACATATACACAATAAACCTAGTACCTCAGCCCCTTTAATACTTGTGAGTTTATCACATGAAGAGTCTTCACATTCTGCCTCTGAACAATAATTTTGTTCATGATGCCCCCTTTAAGTCCTTAAAGGACCACTGTAGTATGAAAACAATATATATGACAGACTAGTGTTGTACATACAATTCTAATTTAAAAAAAAAACACCTCTATTATTTATAATAATTGGATCAACCAAAGTACAGTTACTAAATTACAATCTTGGGAAAAGGAGCTTAATATAGATCTTAGCAATGGGAGAAAATCCTTATAAATTTAAAATAATTTTTCCATGAATATAAATGTAAGATAACAAAAATGAAACCCATAATTTAATGATAAATGTTTCAGAGGCTATGATGAAGCTGGGACTATAAAACATGCTTCATGAGAATGTTCTAAAATCTCACAAACATAGGAAGAAACACATTCAATATTAGAAACACTCACAGGATTCCCTATCCCTAAAAAACAGAAGAAGCATTATTAGGATCACCTAAATCAAGTATATCAAAAGACACACACTAATAAATCAAATAGTTTTAGCTACTAGAATTATCATAGCTAAAAACTGGAAATCAGATAAGCCCACAATAGAAGAGAGACAAAAATCAATATATATATATATATATATATATATATATATATATATATATATATATATATATATATATATATATATATATATCATGGCAATTATAGACGGAAATTTGGAAATGGATATCCTATTAGAACATTTGGACACTGAAAATAGATAAAAATAAATGAATTAATAACACAAAACTTAAATAACTTTGAAGAAAGAGTAAGAGAATAATTTCTTAAATTATCCCACTATTCCTCTTCTTCCAATTGTTTTTTCTTTTTTTTTTGATTTATCACTATTAATGTTAGAGAAAATTATATAAAAAAACAAAATACATTTCTGTATTTATGTATATCTACAGATTAATTTTTGATTATTTATATTTAGCTTTAATTATAAAAAAAATACAAACATAATTAAACACTACAAACATAATTAAAGGACCACTGAACTCGGAAAAATAATTTTCTGTTGAATAAAAATGCATCTCATTCATACTTTTAATAAACATTTTAGTGAAATATAGAAGAAATTTGGGGCTTAGTTGTTTTATTTTGCTTTTCATATTGCTCAGTATAAGATCAGTCATTTTGCCCTTCACATTCTCCCTGATAATCTTCTCCTGCTATTTTTTAGCTAGGAACATTATATCACTGTTGGGGGTGGAGCCATCCACACAGCTGGGCAGGTTCCTCTTACAACATTAAAGGGGGGCCTCTGTTACACTGATTCATCTACCTAGCAGGAAAGGATGGATTTATTAACCCTTGAAACAGCTGTACATGGATTGGATACTCGGCCTGTGTTTAATCCAACCTTGGCTTTGCATTAAAGCTGTGTAATACAGCATGCATAAGCTTAAAGGAAGCCATGTTTGATAATGGCTATGGATTGAAGAGTGAGGCATTTGTGGGCACATTTGCACGTCCCAGCTCAGCTTCCCAGAATGCAGTGTAATAACTGTTTTTTAGCGGAATTCTCAGCTGGAAGCAGGTTTTTTAACTTGTTTTAGACATTCAAATGTGAACAGAGATGTACTTATTTTTTACTAAATATATATATATATATATATATATATATATATATATATATATATATATATATACACACATACATTTTTTTAACGTTATCTTTTTTTTTTTTTTTTTTACACACTGCAAGGTGACTTTTGAGCAATATATATATATATATATATATATATATATATATATATATATATATATATATATATATACACACATGTGTGTGTATATATATTAAAAAAAAATCTTAAAAGGGAAATTATAACTTTTATATATATTTACAACAGTAGCTACCTTCTCTACTTTGTGTGCAAGGTTGGTTCCTTATCACTGGTGTCTAGTAGGAGGAAACACATCACAATGCACAACAGCACTCAGTGATCACTTCCTCTCCCTCCCCTGCACTTCCCAGTACCTTGTTTCCCTTTAGCTACCCATGACATCATGAGATCATTCAGGATTATGACATCATTACCTTGCATGATCTTGGGAGACCTTGAGAGAGGCTATCAGTGTAATCAGAGCAGCCAAAGAGACAGGAGGTAAGGGCAGTACAGGGAATGCATGAGTAGGAGAGGAAGCAATCACAGTTCTCTCAGGCACACTGTGATCTTTTTCCTCCTACTAGACACCAAATGGTAACTACCTATTGTGACGATCCAGGGGTAGGGGCTATTAGTGCCCAGGGCCACCTGCTATAGACTACAGGTTAACTACCCATAAGGACAGCTGGGTGTATCAATTCCAGTCAGATCCAATTATCTAACAAAACCTTATGGTCTCTTACTGCTTCCTCCTCTCCCTGTCCATCCATTGATAAATACATAAAAACACCCTTATATTTGATTTTCCTAAAACTGTTTATTTGCCATGACTTATGTAGCTGCTAATGTTGTTAGGGTATTACATAATTCACAAGCAAGTGCCATGTTTGATGGAGATTAGTGGTCCTTTAAACTGCATTTTCTGTCCCAAATGTATCTCTTAATTCTCAGCATTGTTTTACATCAGAGATGTGCCTAGACAAAAACTACCCAAGCGTCCCTTTACCTATCTCAACCATGCTACAAACACACCAATATATATATGCATTTTAATATTCACGTTCATATTAATTATCACAGAAAATGTTTAATGTAAAGAATGTATAGATGTATAGAGAATAGTTAATATGTGTAGAGAATAGTGAAGATGTATATCACATATAATAGTTGTCGTACTGCAAGCTGTCATCACGTAATGTTAAAAATTACAAACTTGCGCATGCGCAATGAGCGACAAAGGCGCAAGCGCTCATTGCGAGGCTTGCGTGACTTAGGCTGCAATGAGCGCTGAAGGTGCTCATTGCAGGACTTGCTCGCAAGACTTTACAAATGACAGGGGCTGCAATAAGCGCTGAAGGTGCTTATTGCAGGGCACACGAGGACCGCCAAAGGTGCTCATCGCAAGCCCCGCAAGACTTGAAAACAGCCTACACATGAGCACAAAAGGCACTTATGTCAATGGCTGCAATCACCAATGTAATGCGTAGCACTTTCCCGCTGATGGCAAGGCATGCAACAGTTTACGATTTAAACGGCCGAAAAGGTCTAAACCGCGTAATTCGAAAGACCCCCAAAAACAGTAAAATTATTTAAGAAAATTACTAACACACTCACACACAGTACAGGGGGAGAGCCAGGAAGCCTGTAAGTGAGTTTATAAGCAAATTTGAGCCATATTTGGCATTTTTCATCAATCAAAAATCGGCAAGAAAAAAAATGGCGGCCAAAAAAACGCAAAAATTCTCAGGATCAGAACGAGGTCAGAGCCTGTTACACTTACATGAACAATGCCAGGCACGCAGAACTTTGAAAATAAAACCAACGGCAGACAGCGAACGCCACGCAAAGATTCAGCAGCGACCCAGAGGAGAAAGACTCAGGGAAGGGACACATGATATTCACAAGCATAAAAGTTGCAGGTTGACGAGGCCTGTAATGTGTGGCAAAGCCTCTCATTTCTGGGCTCGCAATGAGTGCCTTAAAGTAGATTGGGAGTGCAACAATAAAGTGCCCCCCACTAGGGGCTGGTGCTTCTAGGTAGCTGCCTACCTTGCTATTAGCAAGTTTGGTCATGCAATATATTTTAATTTCTTAACTGGTGTATAGGCATCATCTAACCAATATTGATTTTGGCTTGAAAAAGAGAGTTGCATCTTTGTCCTATAGAAAAGCTATGATTGTACACTGCAGTGCTGGCATTTTTGATTTGTAATACTGGACATTCATGACTACTCCAATCTTTAAATATATAATTTCAATATATAACATTGATTTCACCTTGTACAATGTGAATGGGATGCAAAACCTCAGCTTTACCCATACATACATTAATCTTTAGATTATAGCTTAAACTGTATTATTACAGACATGTCAGGATGAGGTGTGGGGGCAGGGTAGGAGTTTTAGATTTTCTTTACTACACAGTATACAAAAAGAAAAATCATCTTCCTGCCCAACTGTCTGAGAAATGAATGTGCAAGCATACTAGTTGAGAATATATATGTAAGAATATATATATATATATTAAACAGAGTAAAAAGTCTGGATAAAAGCTATTAATAATCTTGGAGATACTATAACCAAGATACTATAAATATATAAAAAATAAATAATAATATTTATATGTGGGTCTGTCCGCGGGGGCTGCAGAGGTGCATGGGGGCCACAGTGACCCGCAAGGACTGAGGGGGCCACAAAAGGCTGAGGGATGTCGTAGAGGTCCGCAGGGAGCCACAAAAGGCATTGGAGTCTGCAGAGGTCTGTGGGAGGCCACAGAGGGCCGCAGAGGGCCACAGGAGGTTGAGGGAGGCCACAAAGGTTCACAAGGGACAACAGGAAGCTGAATGAGGCCGCAGGAAGCTGAGGGAGGCCAGAGAGGTCGATGAGCCACAGGAGGCGGAACACAGGCGGCCGTGGGGGGGGGGGCACAGGGCCTGCAGGGGGCACAGCGTGGCCCTAGTGCCTGTGGGTGGCCAGAGTAGACCATAAGGGGCTGGGCTGCAAGGGACCCACAGGAGGTCTGCAGGGGCCACAAGGGGCCATGGAGGCCACAAGGAGCCATGGGGGCCACAGGGACCTCAGAGACCTGCGGAGACCGCAGGGGACCCGGGGGGGAACAAAGGACACACGGGGCCACAGGATTCCAAAGAAGGCCAGCAGGGGCCACAGAGGATCCACTGAGACCAAATGGCGCGCAGGGGGCACGGGTGCTCTGGGACCTGTACAGGCTGCAGGGGACCCATGGGAGAGCCACAGGGACCAATAGGGGCCAGGGTGGCCACAGGTGACCCTGGGGGCCAAAGGGACCTCAGAGGGCCTGATGGGGCCACAGAGGACCTGCGGTGGCCACAGGGATCCTGTGGGGGCCACAGAGGACCTGTGGGTGCCTGCAGGGGCCACATAGGTTCTGCAGGGACCACATGGGTGCCACTAAAAGGTTCAGGGGACCACAGGGGGGCCACAGAAAGGCTGCAGGGGTTGCAGGGGATCTGCTGGAGGTCCGCAAGGGCGACTCTGAAGCCAGGGGCCTTGGTACATTGTAACGGTTGCACCGGCGGTAGCTCTGCCTCTGATCATATTTAGCAAACAGGGATAAAGTTATGTCCTTTTCCAAGCAAATACAGGAGTATATGTTTTGTTTTTTAGTCCAATTTCTGCTTACTATATTATTATTTTAAAAATACATATTTTGGTACAGGAGGAGATCACAGCCCCACTCTTGTGAGACCTTACAAACTAGAAGGTAATTGGGGTGGAAGAAACATGAGATGGACGGACTGCTGTATTTTATAATATGATGGAGAGAGGTTTGTGATAGAACCAGGACAGATATGTTTGTTTGTGGTTTGGGATTTGGGGAGGTAAGTGATATGCTTCTCTGAACAGTTGGGTTTTCAGAGAATATGTTAATGAATTCCAAAGAGTAGAGCTGTTCTTGAGTAGTTCTGTAGACAAGCAGGATAGGAGGTAATGATAGGTGATGAGAGGTGCAGACGGGCGTAGGAACTGGGGGGATGGGGGTGGGGGGACAAATCCCTGCCAAATTAAATGAATAGGGGACACAAAAAACAGCAAAATTAAAGATAATTATGCATTACCATATTTGCATATGGAGCAGTATGTCTTTTCCATGAAAGTTTTGACCAATTATTTATATTATTATATACATGTAATATATAAATATAACTATATATGTACATATATAGATATGTATAACCACTTGTGGATAAATGTGCCAGATAGAATACCCAACCAGCACGAATATGAACACATAAGACTCTATTTTATAATTGTTGCAACTTGAAATATAACTTTTATTAATGGTCCTAAAAAATAAAAAATGGGGGAATCACATATAATAGTTGTCGTATTACGAGTTGTCGTCACACAATGTTAAATAATATGGGCTTGCGCTCATAACACGGGCCAAAGGCGCTCATTGCAGGAGTCGCAATTGTGTCCTTTCAGGGTCCCTCGAAGGGTCATCTGTCCCATCAGAGCTGCAATTTGCCCAAGGACGCTCCACTGATGGAGGATGGAAAGAGATTGAAGGTGCACATGGCGATGCCCGCAATCAGCACCGACGGTCGTAAGACTTTGCCGCTGATCGAGAGGCACGCAAGGCTTTGAAGAAAATTACGGCTTTAACAGCCGATATTTTTGCAACGAACAAACACCAATTTTTTTTTTTTAAATAACTTAAAAACCTCACATACAGCTCAGGGGGACAGCCAAGGAGCCTGTGAGTGAGGTTGACAGCTAATTTTAAGGCTTAATTGACGTTTTTCAAAAATCGAAAATCGGCAAAGCGAGAAAAACAATCCTGGCCGTTAAAACGTAAATGCTTTAAAAAAGGGGTCAAGATGCCAGGGACGCAATACTTAAAAAAAACAAGCAATGGCGCTTATGAGAACTGCAAGACTTTGAAAATTAAGGCAACAGCGCTCAGTGCGAGGCACGCAAGACTTAAGCAGAGACAACGAGGAGAAAGACACAGGCGAGGGAGAGGGTGGAGAGGGTGGAAAGCGATACAGGGGTGAGAGAGGGGAAAAATGGACACAGGGGAGGGAAATAAGGGGGGGGGGGTAGGCCAGGGAGAGGGGGAAACAGACACATGGAAGGGAGAGGGGGAAACAGACAAAGAGGACAGATGGTGGAGAGAGGTTTGCTTCGGCGCTCATTGCATACCTCGGAAGTACCGGGTTGGACAACATCTGCAATAAGCACTCATTGAAGGGCTCACGATGAGCCTTTGGCGCTCATCGCGGGCCTTGCAATGGGCGCCAAATCTGCTCATTGCGAGGCATGAAAGGGACAGGTTGGCCATGGCCTAAAATGAGTGGTGAAGCCGCTCATTGTGAGTCTCGCTATGAGCGCCAAAGGCGCTCATCGCATGGTTCATAAAGTAGACAGTGGGAGAGGCTCGCAATGAGCGCCGAAGGTGGTCATTGCAAGTAATGACAGTGGTGGGTTGGACAAGGCTGGCAATGAGTGGCGAAGCCACTCATTACGAGGACCGTAAAGTAGACAGTGGGAGAGGATTGCAATGAGCGCCTTTGGCACTCATTGTGAGGCCCGCGATGAGCGCCGAGCAAAACAAGTGAGAGGGGGGAGAGCCTTGCATTGTGTCCAAACAGCATTGCCAGCCTTAGAATTTTATTGCCGTCATTTTTGACGGGCAAGTCGCTAGTTTAAAATACTGTCCAATAAAACCGAATATAACGGAACTGTGTAACACTCCTATATAATTTAGAGCTTAGTGCTAAACACTTGTACTCATTGCTACTTTACAGTAAGTGTAGCTGTAAGATAAGTTACAATGTAACAAGAATGTGTCAATTTGAAAAGATACATTCAGTTGGAAGTTGCAATATATTATATAGCCATAATGCTTTTTTAGTGACACTTAAATGAATCCAGCATAACAAGGTCCCCTTTAAACGATAGGCATAATATAATAATAAATCAGCATAGCAAAAATACCAATTCGCACTGCCCCAATATTTAAGCACACTATAAAGACTTTACTTTAGTTGGTGATCAATGAATGCGGTTGTGAAGATACTTACATTCTGTTGTAATACTTGCTGTTCTAGAGTGTATACAGGAGACTGTGGTTCAGTTCTAACGGGTATTTTAAATTCAGCCATTTATTATTTTTTAGGAGCATTAATACCATTTTTTTTTAAGTTGCAACAATTATAAAATATGGTCTTATGTGCGTTGTGCTGGTTGGGTATTCTATCTGGCACATTTATCCACAAGTGGTTTAGAATTTGAAAATTTACTGTATTGGAAATAATAGGGTTCTATTCCCTCACATTTGTTTATAATATATTTAGACTAGCGACTTGCAAAAAATGACGGTCAATAAAAGAAAGTGTTGAAATGCTGTTTGTCACACAATGTGAGTGTACTGTGTGCCTCAAGTAACTAAATTCATCAAAAAGCAGAAATCTACATTACATAAAATAAAAAAAACTAAAATCACCAAAAATAAAAAATGTACATTACAGAACAAAAACAAAAACCTAAGTCACAAAAAATAAAAAAGGAACATTACAGAAAATAAAAAAATGCATTACAACCCCCCCACTACAATTTTTTATTTAAAAATACACACCTGAAAAGGAAATACATATAATACATACAATAAAATACATACATATAATACATACAATACAATTAAATACAATACAATACAATTAAATTAAATACAATACAATTAAATACAATACAATACACCCCTATCTAATATACATGCCACTATCTAATATACAATACTATCTAATAATACATCCACCTATCTATCTAATATACAATACATGCTATCTCTATATAGCAACCCCAATTCTAAGCTACAATAAAATAATTAAGACCACTTACCTTTGAGATGTTTCTTCAGATCAGCAACCTACGGTAAAAAAGATTAAAAAAATTAATACAACACGTTTACAGGAAATAACTAAACATTCTAAACATTCTAAATATTCTAAATATTATACTCACCTTTCCAGCATGTCCCGTTCCAGCATGTCACGTCCCAGCATATCCCGTCCTTCATCTTTGAGACTTCTCCGACGCTGCTCCTGTTAAAAAAAAACATTACATTAGTAAACATACATAAACATAAAACAAAGTGAAAGAAACACAATCTACATTATACTTACCTCTCCGCGATGTCTACGGCCTCCTGTTTTTCTGCTCCGGAAGCATCCGCGCGTAAGGGGGGTTGTAATGTTTTTTTTTTTTTTTCTGTAATGTTCCTTTTTTTATTTTTTGTGACTTAGGTTTTTTTATTTTCTGAATTTTTTTTTTTTTGGTGAGTTAGGTTTTTTATTTTATGTAATGTAGATTATTTGTTGTTGTGACTTTAGGCTTTTTTATTTTCTGTAATTAAAGTGGTGGGGGTTATTAGGGGGTAGGTAGTGTCGGTGTTAATAGGTTAGTGTAGAAGTGTTTAGTTGATATTTAATGTTTTATTGGGGGGTATAGTGCAGTGTAGTGTTTATACTTAGTGTCATGATGGTCCTTGAGGACCATCATGGCACTTATGTGGTTAATGTAGTGTTGTAACAGGCCCATAATGGACTTAATATACCCTTATGGGACTGATGGGGTTAAATAGAGGCTTATGAGGGTCTGTATGGACCCCCATGAGTGAGGGGGTTAATGAAGTGCTTATGGGGGTCTGTATTGACCCCCATG
Organism: Discoglossus pictus; assembly: GCA_027410445.1. Classification (NCBI taxonomy): domain Eukaryota; kingdom Metazoa; phylum Chordata; class Amphibia; order Anura; family Alytidae; genus Discoglossus; species Discoglossus pictus. The sequence continues at coordinate 92,523,516 of CM050167.1, forward strand.
AGTGACAGGGTTAATGAAGGGCTTATGGGGGTCTGTATTGACCCCCATGAGGGACAGGGTTAATGAGGGGTTTATGGGGGTCTGTATTGACCCCCATGAGTGACAGGGTTAATGAAGGGCTTATGGGGGTCTATATTGACCCCCATGAGTGACAGGGTTAATGAAGGGCTTATGGGGGTCTGTATTGACCCCCATGAGTGACAGACTTAATGAAGTGCTTATGGGGGTCTGTATTGACCTCCATGAGTAACAGGGTTAATGAAGGGTTTATGGGGGTCTGTATTGACCCCCATGAGTGACAGGGTTAATGAGGGGTTTATGGGGGTCTGTATTTACCCCCATGAGTGACAGGGTTAATGAAGGGCTTATGGGGGTCTATATTGACCCCCATGAGTGACAGGGTTAATGAGAGGTTTATGGGGGTCTGTATTGACCCCCATGATTGACAGGGTGACAGTGTATATTTTTTTTCTTTTACAACGGGTCCTTTAAGGACCTGTAACGCGGGAATTTTGAATTTTGATTGCAGCGGGGGTCCCCGATTGCGTGCAATCGGGACCCCCACTGCGATGGTTAATGTGGGGTTAATGCAGGGCACCAAGCTTATCTCGGATCCCCTTGGGTTAATGCGGGTTTTGGAGCTTATCTCGGATCCCTTCTTGGGTAAGTTGTACGTGGATGGGCTGGGAGCCTCGTTTTCGTTTTTTTCGGCTGCCATTTTTTTTCTCGCTTAAGTGATTTTTTGTGTGTCTGAATTGGGGAATTTGGTCTTAAATGGAGGTGTAACTTCACTTTCAAAGGTCCTGGGTGCCCCTCCCCCCTTGCTATGAGTAAGCTTTTTATGTAGTTTGTGTATTTGGTGTGTATTCACTGTTTTTAGTTGCGCGCGGGTCGGCCGTTATAGTCGTATTTTTAGTGCGTGTGGGTGTTTGTTCAAGTTGGTTCCAAGGGTTTTTTTTTTTCTAAGTCGTGCTTGTGACGTGTTTAACGGGAGCGCCATTGCCTAAGTGCTACGGTTTAACGGCTCGCCGGGCGATGAGCATCTGCGGCGCTCATCGCTAAGTCGTACGTACTACGCAAACAGCGTGATGACGGACCGTAGTTGGACAATTATAATATGTGATAATAATATGTTGGCATATAGACATACATTTTATACATACACTCCCCCACTGTTTGAGATAGCCCCACAGATGCTCAATAGGGTTTAGGTCTGGTGACATGCTTCGCCAGACCATCATCTTTATCTTCAGCTTCTTTAGCAAGGCAGTGGCAGTCTTGGAGGTGTGTTTGGGGTCATTATCATGTTGGAATACTGCCCTGAGTCTCTGAAGGGATGGGATCATGCTCTGCTTCAGTATGTCACAGTACATGTTGGCATTCATGGTTACCTCAATGAACTGTAACTCCCCAGTGCCGGCAGTACTCATGCAGGCCCAGACCATGAAACTCCCACCAACAAAAGTATACATCTATACTGAGGAAAGGTAGTTGAAATAATCCCTAAATGACAGATGAACGTATAAGGCACAAAGAACACAAAAACACTGATATGAGATGTAACCCTCAGTTTGAACGAAAACAGTGATGCAGAGAGAGTGGAGGCAGCATCTGACATCAGCAGGTGAATGCAGATAGGGGGGATCAACACAGCATATTATAGAAAACATATATACACATATAGACATATATATATATATATATATATATATATATATATATATGTTTGGTCTGGGACTGCATGAGTGCTAACGGCACTGGGGAGCTGCAGTTCATTGAGGGAACCATGGATGCCAACATGTACTGTGACATACTGATGCAGAGCATGATCCCCTCCCTTCGGAGACTGGGCCGCAGGGCAGTATTCCAACATGATAAAAAACCCAAACACACCTCCAAGACGACCACTTTAGTAAATAAATAGTACATCTGTGTTCACATTTGAATGTCTAAAACAAGTTAAAAAACCTGCTTCCAGCTAAGAGTTCCGAGAAAAACAGTTATTACTCTGCATTCTGGGAAGCTGAGCTGGTACATGCAAATCTGCCCACTAATGCCTCACTCTTCAATCCGTAGCCATTTTCAAACATGGCTTCCTTTAAGCTTATGCATGCTGTATTACACAGCTTTAATGCAAAGCCAAGGTTGGATTAAACACAAGCTGAGTATACTATCCATGCACAGCCGTTTCAAGCTTACTGGCCATCATCAGCATGGAGTGGGATCTCAGCCTGTGTTGTGGAAATTATGAGTAGGTAGTTCACCACAACAATCATTTATAATATGGTGGGCAAAAGAGAGATAGAAGCCCTCCACCGTACAGTAATACAGTAAATAAATAGCACATCTGTGTTCACGTTTGAATGTCTAAAACAAGTTAAAAAACCTGTTCCAGCTCAGAATTCTGAGAAAAACAGTTATTACACTGCATTCTGGGAATATATATATATATATATATATATATATATATATATATATATATATATATGTGTGTGTGTTCATTATATTGGGGGGCAGGGGCATTGAGTATTTAAACAAAGAAATAAAAAAATAAGTTTTTGAGGTGCACTGCAGCAATAGCCCCCCTCCCACCCCCCACTGATTTTTTTTAGCTCCAACGCCCATGGGTACAGATCATGTGTAGAGTGGAGATGGCAAGTTTCTGTTGAAGGCTTTTTAAATTAGGTATAGATTATTGAATTATATCCTTGATAAGACATTGAGCCAGTGTATATTAAAGTTGAAGATGAAGTAGCATGAGAGCATGAATTACTTACTTTGTAATCTCTTGTGTCAGGAAGGAACACATATTGGAGATATTTTAAACATACTCAATAGTATTTTCAGTCATGCTAAAAGCAATTATTACACTGATGACTTTGGCTTTTGGCTGGTATTACAGAATAATACCTGAATTAAATGACTATGCCAGCTAACCTGCCCACAGACAGCTGTTTGAACCTAGTCAATTTCATCAGTGTGGGATTTTCTTCTGGCTCATGCAATGAATCTAAAATAGACCTACATGCCAGAAATCTATTAGGCTTATGGTGGGTAGAAGAGTGAAAGGAACCCTCTATGTACACAGTATAGCAAAGATATGCAGCAATTACATTAACATCTATGTAACTGAAACAACTGTACATATAGATTGGTATAGGGGATGACGGCCCACCTCTCATGAGAGCTTACAATGGAAGACCCAGGTTCCACAAGACACCATAATGTTATATTACCATAATGTTAAAATGCTTAGTAAGTTAATGCTTAGCAAGTAATAAATACCTTAAATTAGTTAAGTTTTAGCAAGTGTCAGTAGCTGTAAGGAAGAGATTGCTGCCCTAGGCAATTATCAAGTATTCAGACCACCCTCAAAACCAACTCCAAAAAGGTTAGCGAGTCATTTAGCGAGACTCAGACATGCTCAATGCCCTCATGTACACCCTATTTCTCAGTAGGTACAGTAAAAGATGCCTGAATGGAGTGTATTAATGAAAATATACACTGTGCACATTAAATCTACTACAAACTAAAAAATACACTGGAAATTAAATGTAAAACAACATACACAAAGACAACATGAGGTCCTTTAAAAGCCTAAGAAACCATTAAAAATGTTAGCCCAGCTCTCTCTACCAGTAAGTGTGGCTATGTATGTACTATGTATATCTAAGATCTATATGATGCAAAGGGAAGGGTGGAGTTAGCGAATAGGATATGTGATATGGTAGAAAAAAGATTGTGTTGAGGAGGATGTGTATAGGATATGTGGTAGGGTGGTTTCTAGGAGGTATGTTGTGTGGGTAGGTGGTATGTTGTATATGGGATGGATATATAACATGGCCTAGAGCAAGGCACATTCGACATTTGAGCTGGAACCATTTGCCTACATATACTCAATGTTCCAACTTCGGAAGCTTCGGAAGCTCGAAATGGCAACCAATTAGCGGGGACCCCACTGGCTTCACAAAACTAGTTAGTGTATTAGCTTGTCTCATGGGTATTTGGGCACTTTGTATACTTGATTTTAAACTCAATAACATGGCTCACCCTTCTTTTGTAATTTGTTGAATTTGTTTTTGACTTGTATCTACCCTGTTTAGCTCTACAGAATATGACAGCGTGTTACGAATAAAGGTTATTATTATTAATATTATTATTATTATTATTATTATTAATAATAATAATAATAAAGACTTGCTTTAAAACCTTTGGACGGAGAATATGCAACGCATTGGTTGGCTTATGTAAAATGCACATATATCGTTGCATAATTATTGTGTGAAAAGTGCTATATACATCACTCGAGCTAATGAAATAAAATGCATACATAAATACATTCAGAGTGTGGACAAGATTATTTGAATCCCCAGTTACTCCGGCTTCAATATGAACACGAGCAGTTGTTAGATACGAACTGCACTTCAATTCTCATCCTTAACTACACTTGACAGCAATTTGGGCACAAGTGCCATATAATTCCAATCACCCACACAAAAGCTGTCTGCTCCATCCTTTATAATGTCGTTCCTTACTCTCATCTCTCTGGACAGACAGCACAGGAGATGACTGACAGGAGGGAGCGACGATCATTATAAAAACGGATTTACAAGATAATCAAACGAGAGCCCTTGCAGTCTTGCACACAGAGGTGGGGATGGATCAGCCTGCAAATCCTTTTAACCTGAACTTTAATTACAGGATTAGAGATTCCTTTTGGCTCTGAAAAGACAGCTCCAGTCAATTTATTATGCATTTATTTAAAGAGGGAAAACAATCGCTCATTAATGTGGGGTTTTGTTAAAGGCCAGTGCTATCAGCTCGGTGCTGGATTTAGGAAGCCGAAGCTTCATCAGCTTATAGGACTGCCAAGCTCTTAACCCATTCATTGCTGGCAGAGGCCTGAGACCTATTCAACTTTCAGACAGTGCAAAGTGCAGGAGCAAAGCATATTTCAGAAAGAGAAGCCGGATACTCATAGATTTACAATATCTTAAAGGATGCTGATTTCTCTGTTTTATTACTTGTGATTGCTGATTCCATTTGGCAAAAGTATCACAAATTAAATTTAAGAAAAAGGTAGTAAATTCATTGAACAGCCACTGAGTAAGGCTGGTGAATAGTAGGGACGTAAATATAGACCTCATGAACTGGCATACAAAGTAATGTCACACATCAAACAAGGTCTCAACACTTATATCAGCACCTTAACTGCAGGGGTATATTTAGTTTTTTTGCTGCCCTAGGTCATTCCAATTTGTGCACCCCCACACCCCATTTACAGCTCCTCTTCTGCCTTTAACATACACCAAACAATAGGTATATGTGTGTTTATTTACTCATACAGTATACCAGAAAGGGGCAGATACACCAAAATGACACTGCATGTACACATAAGACAGGCTGTGACTGCCCCCTGAAAATGTGCTGCCCTAGGCCTGGAAGTCTTGCAGGAACACACCACAGTAGTCATATATTTAGAGGATACTCTTTTGAAAAACTACATTTAAAAATAGAGAAATGTTTTTCAAAGACAAAAATAAAAATGACAACTTCTATTTTATTTATACTGCAGTGGAATTTACTATTTTGTTTTCTGTTGATCAACTTCATGGGGTGAGAGGAGACTTTGAACACACAGGAAGCAACTACATGGACAATGTGGCTGCTAAATATTACATACTAGAGCCACTAACCTCAATTCACTTGCTATGAGATATCTTCACTCTCACACTAAATGAAAAAAAAATCTTTCTAACTTTGCATACCTTCCTACCTAAGTAAACTTTCACTTCCTATCTGACCCTTGCTGCTTATCCTTATCTGTTTATTCTTGTCCAGGTTTCTGCCTGTTCATTCCCTTTAGACTGTAAGTAGCAAGTTTCCAATCTTGTAGAGTGCTTTGGAAAAAAACACATTCTACAATAATTCAAAACAGGGCCCTCAATTTCTATAGTTTCTTAACATTGTATTCTTACTTGTTCTTATCCCCTGTACAGACCTGCGGAATATGTTGTTCAGCATTACAAATAAAAGTTAATAATGATAAATCTGCAAGTGCTTCCAGTAGGACTAAAGCTAATTATGTTAAGGACACACCCTCCTCAGACAAAAATGATAAAGAATGTAGCCACAGGGTAAAGAGTAATTGCCTGCACATCTTAAAAATTTGAAGGCTGTCTTTATGTATTTGCTTTTTGGAAACAATTTGTTTATTATCAATTTTACTGAACCATATAGAAACAAAATCATAGAACAAAAACAATAATGTCATTTTGCTGATAAAAATGAAGTGACTCTCTATAGAACGGATTATATACATATCGTAATAATCTATTGTCCTTATTAGCCAAATCACCTAGGTTTCAGCCCTTGGGCCTTTGTCAAGTGCCCTAGGCCTGAAACTCTGTTACTATGGAGACACAATCATTCTGATGCACAAAAATCAGTGTTGCAGGTGTCTTTTCCACTACTTGAAATCTAAATCTATAAAAAAAAAACTTCTGGATACTGGTACAGTCTCAGGATTCATCGGAAGTTCTCCAGTGTCATAAATATAATAACACAATATGATCATTTATAGGTTATTCTTCAAAATATATCATGTATGATTACACAAGCTCCATAGAATAAACAGGAAATGTATTTAAAGTGATATAAAAATATATACCGTATTTTTTGCCGTATAAGACGCACTTTTTCTTCCCCAAAACTGGGGGGGGGGGGGGCGAAGTTGGTGCGTCTTATACGACAAATACACATTTTGCCTGCATTAAAACTGCCCCTAACTTTGTGTGGTGCTTGCTCGCAGTCCTCTTTCTGCCCCTCTTGATCCTCTCCCCCTCCTGATTCTCCCCTTCGACCCCTCTGATCCTTCCCTTGGCCCCCTTTAGATCCCCACTCCTGATCATCCCCCCCCCCCATTGGCGCTTCCTACGGCACCAGCAGCATGCCTCTGAACTGCATCTCGTCTCCCGGCGCATCTTAGTGACTTCACACACGCGACGCAAGGGAAGGCTGCAGTACAGGTGGAGTGCTGGTAGGAAGCGCTGCACAATGGGGTGAGATCAAGATGGGCCAAGGGATGATCATGGATGGGCAGAGGGGAGAATCAAGAGAAGAAAGGGGAGGATCAAGAGGGGCAGGGGGGATCAGGAGGGTCAGGGAGGGTCAAGAGCTCCTGGAGGCTCCCAAATGCTCCAAATGTGTGTGTGTGGTATATATATATATATATATATATATATATATATATATATATATATATATATATATATTTGTGTGTGATGTTGGTGTGTATATGTGTGTGAAGTGTATTTGTGTTTGATTCAGAATATTTTTTTTTTGTTTTCCTCCTCTAAAACATTTGAAACTTGATTTATCTGACTTATGTTAAACTAATAGGAGCAAAGGAACAATATGTTGCAGTTTGGACATCCATAAGGCTCACTGTCCCTCCCTCTGTTTCCTGTTTATATCGGGACAGAGGAAGAAAAACAAGCCCACACTGGAAATATTTAAAGCCAGTTTTCTACACTATAGATCAATTATTTCTCATTCAATTTTTTTAAATCACAATGTTCAATTAAAGGGCCACTGTAGGGCAAATGGAAATATCAATTTTGTAAATCTACTTTCACTAGTGAGAAAGCATCTCAAACATGCAGCTCAGTCAAGGCAATGGATTTCCAACATAATTAAAACTTGCATTTAATAGTTAAAACATAAACAGCCTTATTAAATTGCGATTCGGCAAATTGAAAAGGACTATATGTACTGTATTGGTCCGAAAATAAGCTGCACCTGCATATAAGCCGCACCCGTAAAGTTCATAAGGAAAAAATTGAAAAAAGATAGTACTCAAATATAAGCCGCACCCGTAAAATTGGAGAGAAAAAGACTCTCAAAGTGATCAGCCATTGCAAGAAACAGGCTTTCTAATTAGCACTGTAGCTTTTTTTGCAGGTTACAGGCTTTACAGGACATTAGAATCACTAAAACCGTAAATCGCTATTCAATACCGCAGTCTAAAGCACGAAAATCGGCACCCTTAACTCGCAATCGCGCAAATCGGTAGTAATTTTGCATTCGTGAATAGAAGTCGCACGCGTTACAAGCAAAGTTCGCAAATCGGCAATGATTTTTTTATGGTAGCGAATATAAGCCGCACCCTTAACTCACAAGCTCAAAAATCGGAAAAAAGGTGCGGCTTATATTCGGACCAATACGGTAAGCACAGAGCATATTTTTTACAGAAGTTTTTAGTTAGTGAACTTGTATCCAAAAGCAAAGTCTTCCCGAACTAAAAACTTATGTAAAAAATGTGCTATGTGTTTATATGGAGCCCTATTAAATTTGCTAATTTGCAATTTAATAAGGCTGTAAAGGCTTTATATATTTGTTAAGTTTTAAAAGAAACTTGGCACAGATTCCAGTGTAAGTTTTCAAAATAGAACATAGTAAATAGAAAACTACAATGATCCTTTAAAGGGTCACTGTGGTCAATTCTCTTTTCTATACTATGTACCTCTTTCCTTCGTGACCTGATTCTGTCTGATATTTTCTCAGGAGGGTGTGTCCTCGTAAACATATTCACTTTCCATTAGTCTTATTGAAAGTATTGGTAGTTCGGGCTGCCACATTTCCATTGTGCAGATCAAAACTTTTTCTGCAAAGTCTTCTACCACCTCAGGAAGTTGATCAGCAGAAAACAACATGTTTTTTTAGCTGACTATATTTTACTGAAGTGTCATATTCATAGTATTCTTTGTGAATATGCATAGCTTTTGCACACAGTTTAAAATAAATACAGACTAATTTATAACTATTGTATTAAATGTTGCTTTAATAATGACAGGCATTTTGTCTTTGTTCCTAAAATGATTAGAAATCTGCAAGGAATGGGAACAGCAAAATAATTGACAATAAAATTGGATAAACACAGATAGGATAATTCTCCTCCTCAAGCTACAGACAGATCATACATCGTCTAATACACAATCCCCCATTGACAATCAGAGTCATCAAAATATATACCTTTGCTTACCTGCACATGTTATTTTGTTATATACATCACAAGCATATGAAGTTTTCTAGCAAACTACAGTGGTACTTAATTATACACATAGCACTGAGACTTGTTGGAAATTGTTCTGAACGTACAATTTTTTTGCTCAGAAACACCTGCTTTTTGCCAGATTTAACCAATCTCATTTTGTGTTCCAGATGACTAGTTTTGGAGAACATCATCTGAAAATGTCAATGGAGTTCTGAATAATACATTTGAAGGTTGTGTATTTGAAAACAAATCAATTTGTCTTGGTGTTGTATAAACAGGGAACCCGCTGTACTGATTATAATCCCACTTCACAGCATAATCCGGGGCTAGATGCACAAAGAGGTTACCTTCACGCAGATTAACCGCATGTGAAGACCTCTGGCATAGGATATGTATATATATATATATATACTGTATATATAGTTATGAGTGAGGTAGCCGTGCCGTATCAGGTCATTGCAGTATATATAATGGACAAACATTTCAGTCATAGTGACAAGCTTTCAAGAATTGTACCTCTTCCTATCAAGTCAGTATATATATATATATATATATATATATATATATATATATATATATATATTTAAATATATTTAAATTTAATTCACTTTGTCTGATTGGACACACATCCTATTCAATGATTTAGAAAAGCAATATGTATTATTAAATGTAACTTTAAACATGAACTTAATCTCCATTTGAGTTGCTTGTCTCCATCTCTTATGAGGTCAGCAAGAGGTAGAAGCAACTCTTACTGGCATGTCATCCTAAATTATTGGACACAAGCTTTGTTCTTGCCATGGTAAGCCAATGTAACACATTAGCAGCACCATTAAATTCCCTCAATGTGTAAAACCGTAGCCTGTAACGTAGCACGCAAGGCTTGAGGCTATTAAATTGGCCCTTTAAAGCAAGCCGCCAACGACTTGCAGCCTATGGGCGAAAAAAGGCTACATGACCATAACTGCTACGTTGCCAATTTTGCTATTAAATTGCAATGAATTCACTGGTGTTCAACCCTGTAACCTGCAAATGGAGCCAAGAAGACAACGGGTACTAGAGAGGACCCGCAAGGGGGTAAAAGTCCTATTAGTAGCACTGTAAATGCAAATATAAACACACTACTGTACTTATAATTGAAGGGAAAGTGATGTTAGGTATTAAAGGATTTATGAATATTGCATTATTTCTAAAACCCGTAAGGCTTTTAAATCTAACCTCCATTTTTCAGTGACGTAATTTGCCATTGGCTCTGTCTAATCCCGTAACTACGGGTTTGACTAATTGATCATGTTCACTGCCGCACATCTAACAGCGCTAGAATGGTTTTATGGGCTTGCGTCTCTGGCCAGCAACTCGCGGCATGGTGGAAATAAATAGCTCTGTAACGCAGCCGAATTTCAAGCCTGCAGCCTTTGCGGGCTTGCAGATGTCGCTACAGGCTTCTAATTTAATGGGGCTGTAAGTCTCCAGCCAATAAAGAGCACATTCTGTGGTGTAAACTTGTTTGTGTGAACATTAAGGACAGCCTCCCATTGAGTTGCTCTCACCCTTTGATGACCACAACAGTAACTCATTTGGTTTAAAAATAAGTATAATAATTGAATTTTGCTTTTCTGGATCATTAAATATGAATTTTATTACATATCAATGGTTTATTTAAACATTTACAGCCTTATTAAATTGCAATTCGGTCAATTTAATAGGGCTCTAAATAAGCACATAGCATATTGTTTACAGAAGTTTTTAGTTAGTGAAGACTTTGCTTTTGGATAGAAGTTCACTAACTAAAAACTTCTGTAAAAAAAATATGCTGTGTGCTTATATAGAGCCCTATTCAATTGGCCAAATCGCAATTTAATAAGGTTGTTAGCTTCTGCTTATAGGGCACTAGGGTGCCTCTTTAAAAGACCACCATAGTCTTAAAATATATATTTTTTGAAGAGCAAAAAAGCATAAAATAAGTCAGCCTGAAATTAATACCTAATATATACACTTATTTTGCCATTTGAGTAGCTAATAATCTGCTTCCACAGTTAGGAAGAGATAGTGAATGCAAAGGAAACTTCAGTCTGCTACAACAGAAATATAACAAATCAAAATATCAATACTTTCAATAGGACTAATGGAAAGCACATTAATTTATAGTTGTTCTAGAGAGAGGGGACATTTGATAGGATGGGACTAGTATATCCTCTTGGATGTCCACCCACCATCTCAAACTCAACATGTCTAAGATTGAACTCCTAATCTTCCAGCCCCTCTAACACAGCATCAATTCCTCACATCTCTCTCACTGTCAACGACATCATCACCCTCTCCTCCCAAGCCCGTTGTCTTGGAGTTCTACTGGACCCCGCTCTGTTTTTCATCCCTCACATACAATCACTAACTAAATCTTGTCTTCTCCAACTAAAAAACATCTCCAGAATGTGCCACTATCTTACACAAGACACAACTAAAATCTTAATACACTCTCTCATCATCACTCAACTAGACTACTGCAACTCGCTTCTTGCTGGCCTACCCACCACCCGACTATCTCCACTTCAATCCATAATGAACGCCTCTGCTAGACTCATCTTCCGTACACAATGTTCAGTGTCGGCATCACCTCTCTGTCAATCACTCCACTGGCTTCCCTTAGCCTCCAGAATAACCTTTTAAGTCATGACCCTAACTTACAAAGCCCTTAACAATTGTGCACCCCCTTACATCTCTGCTCTCATCTCCAAATATTCCCCCAACCGCCCTCTTTGTTCTGCTAAAGCCCTTTTTCTTTCTACAACTCTTGTCACCTCCTCTCACTGACGCCTTCAGCACTTTTCTCATGCTGCCCCTATTCTCTGGAACTCCTTGCCTCGCTCCACTAGATTGTCCTCCTGCCTCAAAACATTCAAAACCTCCCTCAAAACGCATCTCTTTAAAGAAACATATCACCTTCTACCCTAACACGCTCATCACCTCTCTCTCCCTCCTTTACCACACACAGTACCTTTAGGTTGTAAGTCTGCGAGTTTCAATCCTGCAGGGTGCTTTGGGGAAAGCATCATGGACACTGGATTTGGGCCCTCCTTGCTTTGTTATGTTTTGATTTGTATTTACCTTAGCCTGGAACTTATCTTATGAACAGTGCTACGGAATATGTCAGCGCGTTATAAATAAACGGGAATAATAATGGGTCTGGGAATAGGGACAGGTAGAAAAAAAGGTGTCATTGGGTGAAATTCTTTCCTGGGAGGGCGCCCCAGGAATCCATGCCTTTTAAAGCTAGAGAAATAAACGACATGTTCAATGAGGGGTTGCATATTTGTTTGCTCTGCGTGTGGCAGAGACCTCACCCTTGCAAAGTGGTTTGGCCAGGCAAGGTACTTTATAAGCCTGTAGACACTATTGACAAGTGGCAGGATTTGTGTGCAGCTCCTTGCAGTACTGCCATGCTTAAACCATGATGGCAAAGGGAAGGGCAGTAATTCAATGGCAACTGTGTTGAGGACTTTTAGAACAGTAGTAGTCTCTCCAAGTTATTTGTGAAAAGTCATTGAAGGGTATTCTTGGTTGTATGGCAGGCTACTTTTAATCCCCAGTGTTTTTCAAACTTCGAGTCTCCTTGCTTGGTGTGATCTTATACAGTATCTCACAAAAGTGAGTACACCCCTCACATTTTTGTAAATATTTTATTATATCTTTTCATGTGACAACACTGAAGAAATGACACTCTGCTACAATGTAAAGTAGTAAGTGTACAGCCTGTATAACAGTGTAAATTTGCTGTGCCCTCAAAATAACTCAACACACAGCCATTAATGTCTAAACCATTGACAACAAAAGTGGTTTATTGGGCCCAAAGTGTCAATATTTTGTGTGGCCACCATTATTTTCCAGCACTGCCTTAACCCTCATGGGCATGGAGTTCACCAGAACTTCACAGGTTGCCACTGGAGTCCTCTTCCACTCCTCCATGATGACGTTGATGTTAGAGACCCTGCATTCCCCCACCTTCCGTTTGAAAATGCCCCACAGATGCGCAATAGGGTTTAGGTCTGGTGACATGCTTGGCCAGTCCATCATCTTTACCTTCAGCTTCTTTATCAAGGCAGTGGCCGTCATGGAGGTGTGTTTGGGGTCGTTATCATGTTGGAATACTGCCCTGAGGCCCAGTCTTCGAAGGGAGGGGATCATGCTCTGCTTCAGTATGTCACAGTACATGTTGGCTTGGGGGCTTTATTCAGAAGGAATTAGTACAGCATTAGATAGAGGCTAGATTAATCAAGTTTATCTAGTTATCTAGCCTTTAGTTTATTCTTAAAAACAACTGATAAAAGTCAACTGCAGAACAAAAGGCTGGGCATGATCAGACCAGGAGCATGCCTAGTCTTCTGTTCTTCTGTTTGCACTGATGACAATGAACCCAAGGCCCCATGCATAATCAGTAATTATTGGTAATGATTTTGAATTAGAAATAGGTGTATCAGAAAGGCTGACTGACAGCTAAAATTGTACTGTAGTAAATGCATTTTTTAAATAATATTCAAATAATAAAGCACTTGTTATTACCTATATTTTTATATTATGCCATATTTAAAACCTCTACTGTGTCACTTTAAAGCCAAGTGCTTCATTTTATTGCAGATCTCAATCTGACATGCAAATTACTAATTAATTATATAAAAATACAGTATTAGGAACTTTATAGCTGTGACTTCTCAATGCTTAGAAGTAATTATTTATTCATTTAATCTGAGTGATCCACGTCTAAGTTATCATGTGGAATACCCAGTAGAGAAAATGTTTGCTTCTCCTTTAAGCTGACAAACTTAATAAAACAAAATCTGAGAGAAAGGCTTTCCAACTGTTTATATACAATTAGATCTGTTTGCTGTCTATTCGTCAAAATCATTAAAAATGCCAATGTCTGGCCATGACTTTGTACCATTTTGTATCATTTAACAACTCAAACAAGGACAAGCAAACTGTGTTTGTGAATTCAAAACTATATATCACTATGTTTTCTACAAAATGAAATACCTTGATGATTTTTAAATATTGACCTTAGTATCCCTTTAATTGGACTATGTAGTGCTTTCATACTACATATAATAAACAAAAGCAAAGAACAAATAAAAATGCTTTTATATTGTACTCTTATTAAATAGACTAGTCAATTGCCCGTCATAAATGATGGGATAATATTTGATGTTTTTCTTCGCCCCCCTTCCCTCTCCTGTGTCTCCCCCCTCCCCTGTGTCTCTTCCCTCCCCCTCTCCTGTGTCTTTCCCTTCCTCTCCCTCCCCTGTGTCTGTTTCCCCCTCTCGCCCACTACCGCCCATTTATCTCCCCCCATCTCCTGTGTCTCCTCTCCCACCATCTCCTGTGTCTATTTTGTCCCCTCTTCTGTGTCTCTTTTCCCATCTCTCTCTCTCCTTCCCTCCCTCCCTCCCTCTTCTCTCCTCCTTCTTTCCTTCTCTCTTCTCTGCGAGCCTCGCAATAAGTGCAACTCACAAATATCGTTGCCAATTGCGGGCCTTGACATGCGAGCATAACACACAAACTCCATTAGTGATTCCAAACAAGGAATCCGGGTCCATATATTGCCTAGACCCCTGGGGGCCTTTATAGCAATATAGACTTTTCAGGCAATTATGAGGCATCATGGAGGAAACAAATATTATTACTATTATTATTACAGTTTTTTTATAAAGCGCCAACATATTCTGTAGTGCTGTACAGGGGTTAAGTATAAAGAAAAAATAAGTTAAAATACATTGTTACACACATGTCAAAAAGTAGAGACCCTGTTTTTGATTTTAATGGCGGTGATCATCTGAGAACAAATAACATTTAAGTAGGTTTGTCCTGTAGATCTGGTCATCTACTCAGAGAGTAACCTCTTTTAGCTCACAAGTGCCCTTAACAGGGAGAAATATCCTGCAGTATATCAGTCTGGTCTCACCCAAAAGAGTGATCCAGCCCCAAAATACCAGGCAATTCTACCCTGAACAGGAGAAACAGAAAACTCCAGACGCGTTTCGGCCTTTATGGGCCTCGTCAGTGAGGTGCAGCTGAACTCCCTAAGACAAAGTAAGCAAGGAGTCCACGTCTGGTTCCTCCTATTACCCATAAGGTGAGAAAAAGTAAACAAAAAGAGTAGAGGTGCTCATCTACGAACGAAAAATACCTCAGTGGGTTTGTTCTCTGAGTCTGGTTACCTACTCAGAGAGCAGCTTCTTTTAGCACATGTGATTTTTTCAAAACAATTTACAAGATTGAAAACTCGCAAATTTACAATCTAAAGGGATTAATGAAACAAGGGAGAAGTAATTCAAGGAAGAAACAAGGGTTTCGTTATTCTTGGCTGTCACTTGTAAAGTGCTGAGATACCAGCATGGGATTCTCATTTAAAGTTGAACCACCAAGGGATGGAGAACATATGTGGGTGTTGAAAGCACCATTAGGGTAAGTTCATAACATATTAAAAGTGTTTGTCTTTGCTTTACTTCAGTTCGTTTATTTTATTAAAAATGTTTTGGGTGAAACCGGAGAGAGAGCTTTTATATATGTTCTCATTCTGTACAATGAGTAAGCGACATGTATTGAACTGACACTCCAGGTGTCTGTCTTTCCCGTGCCAGGGAAACAACAGGAGAAACCTGAGAGCGGGACATGGTCATGGCCATGGAATGTGTCCTTAAATGTTAGACTTTGCTTCAAAAGAGGGATACTTAATAAGTAAAGAGGAACAGTGGTAGTGATTTTCCATCCAAAAGAGAAACAGGTAGGAGGTATATACAGGCTCTGTAAAATAACATAAGAGATTGAAGAGAAGTCAATAAAAGTGAATATAGACCTATCCATGCACCATGCTGGATCTCAGTATTTACATTTTTTATGAGATCAATACATTTTTATATTGTACATGAATGAAGCATTGAGAGAAATAGCAGAGTTATAATGTGCATGAGACATTTCAATGTAGCATGCTCCTACACCTCACTTTATAATAGACCCCTGGGGACCTGATCCGCACTCTCTTTCTTACTCTGTTACTATAACATGAGTGTATATATAATATTGCCAGGTGATTAATGCCTTTCTTAGTGGGTTGTGAGATACACTAAATTAATGAACTGGTGTGAGTTGCGCTATAAGTGAGCAAACTGCAGAGTCATTTCTTTCCACTTATCCCCTTGGGGGACAAGAATAGCACGTTGAAAAAGAAAGGGTGAATTTTCCTATGAGTTAACTCTTTTTTTATCTGAACTGCAGTGAAGGCACACATACCCTCAGCATAAAATAAGCAGATGGAATTTATAAGGATATCTGTACACCAGTAAACCCCTTCTGGATCGCTACCTTGTCGTGGTGAAGGGGCTTGTGTACCTCACTGAAGCTGTGTAGGGTGGAGATGGACAGGTCATAGCAGAGAGGTCAGACAAATTGCAATTAACTGGAGAAGGAACTGGAAACCCACTTCAGTGTCTTTGCCAAGAAAACCATATGGATAAGCACAATCAGAAACATAGGTAGATGTGCCGAGCGTGCTGTGTTCATATGATTACTGAGAGTCAGACATGACTGAAGGACTCAACAACAACACACCATTTGAAAAAAAGTATAAGTATATAAAAACACAAAATATGCAAAATTATTATTTTTGTGTAAAGCTATTGGTATCACTCAAAGGACCACTATATCACATTTATAAGTAAAGCTCATATGTTTGTTTGTTGAGCATAGACTATTAAAGACATCAGGGGGCATGACCAGCTCTTCCCGAGGCCCGGAAAAGAACAATCTGACCAGAGTAAGCTTCATAATGTTTTTATTGGTCTCTTTACTTTTAAATGCATTACCGTGATCCTTTAGCTGCCACTTCTTCAATGTGCAGATAAAAGCGTCCTTTGTTTAAAGGTCTCCTCCCATCTCAGGAGGTAGATCAGTAGAGAAAAATATTAGATTCCATTGCAGCATTATTATATATAAAATCGTAATCAATTGAATGCTGTAATTATTTTTCTTTGAAAGATATATTGCCATGAAGCAAAAAGTTTAGTCGGACAATTAAAAATGCGCTTACAAGATTTAAAGTTACCCACGGCTGAGCAAAGTGGAAGAGGGTGGAGGTTTGACCTGGTTAGGAATAGGGAATATGATAATTAAACTCAGATGTGGGTTGGTAGTCAGGGATGGAGTCATTGTGTGAAAGAGCACAAGATTTTATGTTAAATATATCCATTTGTTTCTTTAATTATACATATAACAGTTACAAAATGAAAGTTTTAGGTCTATTTATCTAAGGATCTAAGGATATTATCTAATTTAAATTAATGGGCGTTCAAGTTATTGTGTAATGAAAATCTGGTTTGATGTGCTATATTGTTGGATACAGCTGTAGAAAATCCTTTGTATTTTCTTTTAAATGAAAGGATATTTATTAATTATTATTATTATAGTTTATTTATAATGCGCCAACATATTCCGTAGCGCTGTGCATATATTAAGTTCAGACAAAGATAAATACAGATTAACATTTAGCAAAGGAAGGAGGGTCCTGTCTTTGAGCTAGGAATCCAATGTCCATGGTGAATTCCCAAAGTACTTAGGATAGAAACTTGCAGACTTAGGGCCTCATTCTATTATCGGCCGCAGCTATCCTGCTATTCTATTCCCCTCCGGCCGGGGGTTCCGGCAGGCTTGCGGCCGGCGCCTTGTTATCTCTTGCGGCCGATCGCGGCAGAGGAAAGCCTTTGATCTAAAACGGCTGCAAGGAAATCGGCCGTAAGAAAAGCCTGGTTGCGATTCTATTGCTCCGGGAACCCTGTCTGCAAGGCTAAAAGCGAGCCGCAGCTTACTTGCAGGAAAAAGGTCCCGCTAGCACCAATTAAGCACATAAAATAGCTCAAATAAAGCCATCCTGCACTTTGAGAAGACTATAAAGTGATTTTAGGTGTTAGAAAAAATAGCACAAATTTCCCCTATACTCAAATCCGTAAAATATTTTTTTTTAATATATGTCAAATATACATGTAAAAAGTCCAGAGTGCTTGGAGCACCTCAGATACGCCCACGCCGCAGCCGGAAAATAAACAGTTAATTTGAACTCGGGTTTGGGCTGATGTGCAAGCTTGAGAGTGGGTTGCTATTAATCCTCATGTCCCCCAATATGATCCCTAGCATTTACAGAGCTGTACAGTGCAGGCTTGAATTTATTTTTGCGTTTTTAGATTTCACAGCTTATGGCCGGTTTCAAGATATGCGGCCGGCCGTAAGAGGAGATCCTTGCGGGGCCTTATAATAGAATCGCGAGTTAACAGAACCCCCGCAAGGAATCGCAGCCTTACGGCCGATTTACGTCCGGTAATAGAGTGAGGGCCTTACAATCTAAGGTATAGTGAGTGGTAAAAGAGGTAGAGAGAGGTGATAAGTATGTTAGGGTAGAAAGAGATGCGTTTTAAGTGAGGTTTTAAATGTTTTCAGGCAAGAGTATAATCTGGTGGAGCGAGGCAAGGAGTTCCAGAGACTAGGGGCAGCACGAGAAAAGTCCTGGAGGCGGGAGTGAGAGGAGGTGACAAGAATTGTAGAAAGAAGAAGGTCATTAGCAGAACGAAGAGGGCAGGTGGGGGAGTATTTGGAGATGAGAGCAGAGATGTAAGGGGGAGCATTATTGTTGAGGACTTTGGAAGTTAGGGTCATGATTTTAAATTTTATTCTTGAGGCTAAGGGAAGCCAGTGGAGTGATTGACAGAGAGGTGATGCTGACACTAAACGTTGTGTATGGAAGATGAGTCTAGCAGAGGCATTCATACTGGATTGAAGTGGAGATAGTCGGGTGGTGGGTAGGCCAACAAGAAGCGAGTTGCAGTAGTCTAGTCGAGAGATGATGGGAGAGTGCATTAGGATTTTAGTTGTGTCTTGTGTAAGATAGTGACAAATTCTGGAGATGTTTTTTAGATGGAGAAGACAAGATTTAGTTAATGACTGTATGTGAGGGATGAAAGACAGAGCGAGGTCCAGTAGAACCCCAAGACAACAGGCTTGGGAGGAGGGGGTGATGATGTTGTTGACAGTGAGAGAGATGTGAGGAATTGACGCTGTGGGAGAGGGAGGGAAGATTAGGAGTTCAGTTTTAGACAAGTTGAGTTTGTGATGGTGGGTGGACATCCAGGAGGATATATCAGAGAGGCAGTTGGAGACGTGTGTTAAAAGAGGTTAGAAGAGATAGATCTGGTGCGGAGAGGTAGATTTGGGTGTCATTTGCATAGAGATGATAATGAAGCCCACAAGAGTTTATTAAGGTTCCAAGTGATGAAGTGTAGATGGAGAAGAGGAGGGGATTATTTATTATGAAACATTGACTAACAAAAGCTCTCTCTGTAAGATTTGGATATTATGTGATTTCTTATTGTACGTCCATTCACCTTCCCCTTCTCCTGCCTTCTTCCCCTATACCGCTTAGTAAATTAAAAAGGGGTGGTGTTGTACCAGTGTTTAACGTTACAGGAAGAGTCCATTTAAAAACACTCCTGTTGTACAGAGTACAGTCTCCTTTTTGAACACCCCGAAGGGAGTAACAATTTCCATCTAGTTATCAACAACCTATTGTTCCAGCGGATGAAATCCCTTACAGATATCCTCTGCCAAAGATGTTCATCATAAGAACATAAGACCATACAACCGTTCTCAAAATTGCTACTAATTTCATGGTGCTCATCGCGAGGCCCGCAAAGCGGGACGACAACTTGCAGAACCACAACTATTATAGTTGATGAGACTCACATTCTGTATACAAACAAGGAAGGGGTTAACAGATGTACTGTCCATTTGAGGTGCTAAAAGAATGTGGATGATCCACAGTAGTGGCTAGTGTGGTGGGAGAGGTGGTCTCAGCTGCTGTATGGGATAGCAGGTCCTATATTTCTATCTCCCCCATAATAAATATATTCCTTTAGAGAAGCTATCATAAGACAGTTGACCCACACTTACCTGCAAATCAGGTCATGGCTGTGTGTCACTAACTGACACCATCCTCCGTGAGAGGAACTAGGTTCTGGAGCAGCTGGAAAAAGAGCCTATGGATCAAGATCTCCTTATATTTGTCTCTGACTTGGGTGTATTTGGCTAAATGGATCAAGGCAGCAAGTCACTTGGAGCCACATCCTTAAGCCTCCTTCTGTTAGCAGGCAATGATGTCATCAATGATTGGGGAGGCTGTGGAGAAGGTTTTTTTGAATAGGATGCTGTGGAGAGACAATAATTGCCATGTCACCCAGCTGAACTGAGGGCAGGAACTTCAGGCTGGGCTAGTGATATATATCAGAGTCTCTTTGTAGGTCCTCCTTTAGCCAAATCAAATCATTGCACTTCTCAAAGCTCTCTAAAGGGTGAAATGGCCACTAACTCTTAACCCTGTGGACTTGTTTTTTGAGCAATTGTTTCAAGTTTTTTTGAGCTATATATATAAACGTATATACAGTATATATATATATATATATATATATATATATTTTTATGCAGAATATTTACAAATCGATAAACATACCGACACACATGGACAAGAAGTCCCTGTAATGAAATGGCCATAATGGAAGGGGTCATGATGGCCAGGAGAACCCAGGGGAAGAAAGTGGTTAAGTTAGGACAGGAAGCCTAGTAGGAGGGGAGCTAGGTTAGGGGGGATGAAGAGGGAATATATAAAACATGTAAGAGGGCTATCTTCACACATGGAAGCTAGCCAAGGAGGATAATCACCCACCCACTTTATGTTGCATTCAACAACAAAAAATAATAATAATAAAGTTTTGTATGGTTATTGTTTAACTACCACAGCATTTGAGGGTGGAGCAGGGGATACTAGTCATTTGATAAATATGGGGGAAAGAGGTAGCCTGTAAGGCAGTTTAGTCTCTTGGAGTAGCACATCATCAGCAAACCATCTGAGCCGTGAGCCCCTAGTAGGGGTTTGGGTCTGTATTATCACACACATTGAATTGATTGTTTTATTTATTGTACTAGATCTTATTATATTTTTACCCCCATCAATAAATTATTATATTTTACAATTTGAGTTCTCTTGCATTATTTACTTATAATGAATAAGCCCGTAGAGAGCAGCACAAATGGCAATTGGCCATGACCAATCTAGTCTTTAAAAGCCATTGGCTAAGTACTGAACATCAATGTGATATTTCCACTGACATATCATGTCTGGACTTCATGCACGTGTATCCAGGGGTACTGTATAGACCCTCAAGATCCACCACATACCTGACTAGATTGAAGGATCTGATGAGAGCGATCCTAGTACCTCACATTCTTGAGATAAAGCAAGGTGAGGATTAAACCTCACTTATTTCTTCATATATTTATCACATTCATGATCTACAGCAAGTGACCTGCACCAGGGGATGGCGTGCTTTTATTTCCCCTCTCCAACTTTTGTATTTTAAGGAAGGGCTAAGAGTAAGGTAGGGTCCCCATCCATTGGAAGTAAGGGGTGAATGGAAGACTGGGTGAGATGGAAAGGTTTCCTCTTGGACCTCTCATGGCAGACTAAGTAAAAGACAAAAGTAAACACACAACCACAGACAAAAAATACAAACACGGACACAAGCAAAATTTTCAAACCGAAACAAACCCACTCATCCACTGTATATAAATACGCATGATATAAACACAGACAGGCATGCCTGTCATTCTTCTAGTTATTATTTATCATAAATCAACAACAACAATACAAAACAGCAGAATGCATTCCTAATCCCACGTCTGTTTGCAAATTCCAAGCAGTTTAACTGCACTTCTTTCATGTTAAATTCAATGTCTTAAAGTAGAAACAATGGCAAACAGTGAATAGCATATCTTGTAAACACAGGAAAACGTACATGCATATTTAATCATACTCGCTAAAGCCAACAATCAGCTCAAGATGAGCTGTGCACTTTCATTCAGATTCTGCAGCAGGGCTCCCGAAGGAAGGCACAGGGTGCTTTGCACTGAAGAAAAGAAACTCAGATTATTTATTAACTTGCATGTTTTTCAGTTTTCTGATACTTAAGAAAGGGAATGAACTGTTTAAGTATCTGCTGACACTGTTCTAGTTTAAAATCCAACTATAACACTCAAGTATTGTGAAAAGTTCAGTACAAACATATAAGGACTTTTGGTTTGGGATTTTACCCATTCTTTATAATTTATCTGGAGTGATGTAGTAGCATAATAAGGTAACCCTAATCCTTATGGTTCACGCAAATGGACAAATTATGTATTTCTAAGATATTCTGACAGTCTTCTCCATCTATTTCATGTCCAATATCTCTTTCCCATTTTATCGTGTAGGGGAGTTTGAGTGGTTGTGTGTTGTCATATAATGCATTGTAGTATGCAGGGATTATTTATGGTTTTGGTAATTATTGCATATCTTTTCTAATTATTGCATATCTGCTTTACTAATCTGATTTTAAGCAAAACTATAGATTTGCACGGATGAGAAAAAATCTGTTATCTTTTCCTTACATAAATCTTTGTATCTTTCCAGACAAGCGTGGTTATTTTTAATGTGTTGTAGGTTTAGTCCTGGTGGGAACTCTTTGATTTGGAAAATTGGTGTCAATGGAAAGGGTGTGGATCTTAGCTTATATGTGTCCCCTATTCGATTTCAGAATAGGGGACAGAAACCAATTTCAGAATAGGGGAGAGAAACCGTCTCTCCCTTGGTTTCTCTCCCTTCTTCTGTCTCTCCCTCCTTCTGTCTCCTCCTCCTTCTTCTCTCTTCCCCCCTCCCCTCCTTCTCTCTCCCCCCATGTTTCTCTCTGGCCCTTTCCCCTATGTCTCTCTCCCCTATATCTCTCTCTCCCCCATGTCTCTCCACTATCTCTTTCCACTCCCCAGGCTTCTCTCCTACCCTGTCCCTGTCTCTCTCCCCTCTTCTTCTCTCATCCCCCTCCCCTCCTCTTCTCCACCATGTCTCTCTCCAACCCTTTCCCCTATCTCTCTCTCCCTGTGTCTCTTCCCTATCTCTCATCCCCCATGTTTCTCTCCCATCATCTACCTCTCTCCCCCTCCCCCATCTCCCTCCCACCCTCTGCCCTGTCTCTCTCCCCCCACGTCTCTCTGCCCCCTCTCCACTGTCTCTCCCCTGCCTCTGTTTCTCTCCCCCATGTTTCTCTCCCAAGCCCTCCTCTGTCTCTCTCACCTCTGTGTCTCTCCCCCCTCTCCCTGTCTCTCCCACCCATGTCTCTCCCCCACTCCCCTGTCTCTTCCCCATCTTTCTCTGCCACCCCTCCCCTGTCTCTCCCCCCATGTGCATATGCCAATCCCAATGCGCATTATGCATGTGCGGCTTTTACTGCACATGCACATTTCTCATATAACTGGAGAATTGCGGATAGTTACGCATGCTTGCACCTTCACAGTTCAGGGGCACGCAGGTATTACATACGATGGAAACTATTATAGTTGATAATAAATTGTGTGAGAATGCCATATTTCAGGTCTGATATTATTGTTTGGAAGAGTAGTTTGAAGTTGGCTTTGTATAGTATGTTGTATGAGTTGGTAAGCAGAATGCCCACATATTTTAGCTGGTTTTGTGCAATGTACAGATTGAAGCTCAATTTAAAAAGTTGTATGTCTTGCCTAGCTAATTGGCAAAAGTGTCATTTTAATACCTAGAAATAGGAGAAAACGTTTCCATCTCAGCCATTTTAAATAGGAGAGAAGTCAGTGGACTCTATGTGTTACTAGGATGTCTTCTACAAATGCTTCCTTTTTATAGGTTTTATTACTGTTTGCTAAACCATGTAGTTTTACATTTTGACTTATGTGCTGCAGGAATGGTCCTTAGGCAAAGTAGGGCAGACACGGGGCAACCCTGCCTTGTTCCATTGGGAACTGAAAGGTTAGCTGTGCATGTAGTGGTCAGTTTCAACATGCTTTTAGGACATCTTTACAGTTATATGGTTGAAATTGTGTTGAATTAGGTGGCCCTGTAACCGGGACATTGTATAACATGGTCAGAAACAGTTCCACACCTTACACGACAATCAACTTCCGATAAGCGTAAGATCAAAAAGTCGAAGAAAAAGGTCAAGAAGATGATGGTCAGCTTCACTAAACATAAAGGGGGTATCTTCTTGACACAGGGAGATAGAGCCTAACACTTACTGTATGTCTTGCAGAAATTTGGCTGTGGGTTTTCAGGAATTGTTAAAGGGTATTCAGGATGCCATAGCTTTTTATAGTATAGAGCATCACTGTATTAGTTAAAAACAAATTATCTTCTTGTGTGGATAATTGCACCGCATGGTTATTATACTTAAACAGAATTCAATGTTTATAGTATTCGTATTTTCTCCTTGGGGCATGGTATCCCCTCTGTTTAGTTCTTTGGGGTGGATTAGCATTGTTAAACTGTGGCCATTTAAAGCAAACACTGCCCATTACTATTATTATTATTAACTTTTATTTGTAATGTGCCGGCATATTCCGTAGCGCTCTACAGTGGGTAAGAACAATGAAAAATAAAAATACTAACAAACTGCAAAAAATGAAGGACTCTGTTTTGAGCTTAGAATCTTATGTAGAAAGTCCTTTTTTTCAATGCATCCTACAGGACTGGAGATTCCTTCCTCCAATCTAAAGGGAATGGAAGAGGCAGAAACATTGACAAGAACAGATAAGGGATAGCAAGTGACAGGAAGAAAGTGAGAATTTGCAGGAAGTTATGCAAAGTTAGAATGGTTAGAAGGGGTCTGATAGAAGTCATTTTGAGGTGGGTGGCTCTAGTGTGTAATATGTTATCTGCTCCTTGTGGTCAGATAATATAACCTGAACATGGAATTAACAGGTGATACTAATTTGACTGTTATATAGCTGCAACAATTGGGGGTTTCAGGGGGGAGGGGGTTCTTGTGCCAGGGTTCTGGGGAGACAGGAAGACAAGTAAGAAATACTTTCACAGACCACTCTGTATGATGAGGAGGGGAATGGTCAAAAAGAGGTATGCTATTGCTAAGAGGAGGGGTCAGTTTCAGACAAAGCATGATGATAAATTCCGACACATAGTTTATACAGAAAAAAATATAGCAGAATATTCATGTTGATTGTAGAAAAATGCCTTGTGTTAAAGGGGTGGTTTCTTGAATCAGAAAGTTCTAGGGAGACAGGAACACATTATTTAAGAAAGGGTTCAAAGAGGTATGTTTTGCATTTACATAGATATATGCTGTATTAAAGGGGGAGTTCCACCTAAACACAAGTTGCTCTTTAATGAAAAAGTATAGGCTCCCTGGTGGTCCAGTGGTTAGGATTTGGTGCTTTCACCACTGCAACCTGGGTTCGATTCCAGTCCTGGAACCAAAAGGTCACACATCCCTAAATCCATGCAGGGTTGGGCCTGGTCAGTACTTGGATGGGAGACCACCTAAGAATACCAGGAGCTGTATGCTGTGGCCCACTGGAGAAGGAACTGGCAACCAATTCCAGTATCTCTGGCATGAATACCAAGTGGATCAGCATGGTGTGTTGCGGTCCATGAGGTCACGGAGAGTCAGGCATGACGAAACAGCGCAAACACATTCCTACAGAAGACCAAATATATGTGTAAAAGCGATTATTTTTTATAACAACAAAATAGAACACAGAAAAATGTATTTCACTGACACAGCTTAGAACTGTAGCTGTAGCTTTACAGGCTCTTGATATGTCTTTCAACCATTTGATCTAGCCAGATCATGCAGCTCAGAATGCTAGGTGTCATTGGCAGAGAGAGAACACAATTTTTGCTTCTAATGACAGCTCTCGTCTCTCCTTAAAGGGTCATTGAAATCTAGTGAAATAGCATATGTACTTTAGTCTAAATTATCTTTTTCTATTATTATTATTATTAGCCCTAAAAATAAAAAATAAACATTGTTTATATGACCTCTAGCATGCACACTGGGGTTTTCATCTCTAAAGGCTGCACTACAGCAAGCAGCGCATTAGGCACTGGAACCAGAGCTTCCCCTAGGACCTGCAGTGATAGGAGGGGGGTGTTGGAATATGAATAATTAGGGTATTGTAGTATATAGTGATACTTTTTTTATTGCACAAACATATTCATAATGATAGTGATGAGCTTTCGAGAGATGAACCTCTTTTTATCAAGTCAAAAGCAATACTGATAAAAATATACAGAAAAGTAAAAAAGTGTATAGAAAAAAAAGAAAATAAAAATTCACTGGGCAGATATTAGAGGGACACAGACAATAATTGTAAATAATGTCTTGATAGGTCAGTATGTGAGTCTGTAGATCAGGTTTTAGATAAGAACACATCATTTAGAGCCTTTTAATAGAATAGGGCTCAATGTTTTTAAGAGTTTATCACGGCTTGACTATCAATTATTCAATTATCCCTTGTTTAGTATGGGAGGGATGGAAACTTGAATTGTGAAGGTAATTGCATACTTCAATCCTATACATAGATGAGTTAAGTTTGCCATTTATGATGATATATATATAAAACACTTCAAGACATGTTAAAAAAAAAGTGCACATGTGTATTCAAAGTAAATTCCATGCATTACAAACTAAAAAGGAAGTAGGCATCTCGCTTGATTGGCAGAAGCTATTCTTTTCACAAATATCCACTTTTTCCTGCAGTGTGTAGAGGGGAAAAGGGGAACTTTATATAGATGTGAATGGGGGACACACCCTTGCAACCTGATTGGTTGCAGTAATGAAGCAAGACCGAGCCTCCCTTGTCTCAACAGTGGATCTTGCTGTGAATATGCTTTCATACATATAAACACAGATTTTTTTATTTGATTTCTCAGTGAAAAATGACCATTTTTTATAAATTCAAAAAGTATTTTTACATGCTTTTAGTAGATTTTCACAGTCTGATTTGTGCTGAATTAAGTAGATCGATAAACAGATGAGACGTAACTGATAAACTAGGAAAGTTCAATGGCTTTTAAATAGACAGATCATCTTTAGGATTGCTCTTTAATATAAAGACGCCTAAGTTTAGATGAAACTAGCCCTTTAAAAGCTAATTTCATCCAGAATTATTGTGCAACCGGTATTTCAACATAAAAGAGATTTAACCCCTTCAATGCCCAAAGGCCATTTTTTTTGCAATCTGTCAGTAACATAAGTGCTTTCCTGTAGAAGTGCTAATGAAAAACTCATCCCCTCATGGAGTCTTTGCTGTTGTAAATCTCTCTGGCTTTGCTCCATTTCCTGCCATCCTTTCCCAACTCCCCCTCTGTCTCTCTCGCGGGCATCTGACATTTTTCAAGATTCACTTCATTTGTCTCTCATCCCTCTCTGTCTGGCTCACTAGCCACAGCTTACTAACATATCTGCTCACCAATAAGTTCAAACATACTTCTTGTAGCAGGAGGATGCTCTAACAGTAAGATACTAAAAAAAATAGGTACTGTAATTGAGTGTGAAACGCGTACTGTAAATACAGTGGTATTTACATTTATGCTGCTCTGGCTAAATGGTACATTGTAAATACATAACACAGATAACATTTTTGTACAGGAGTTTGCTCACATCAGAGATTACAAATCAAGGGAACTAAAAAAAAGTATGGAATTATTGCTTTGTGGTCTGTTCAGGTGTCAGGATCTGTAGTAAGGAGATGGTAATAAGAGAGTTTGTGGACATTCGAGAGCACAATTGCTCCCGTTCACCATTAGGGTCTAAGACACTTCTAGGTGGAGGAGGCACCAAGTAGAAGATTCTAAAAATTGGTACTGAATTGGTGCATTGCATAGGGTAAACAGAGACTTATTTAAGGTGGCCGGAGGAGAAGCTGCAGATGAAGGTAAGTGAGGGGAAAGGGAGAGGGGGAGGTATTTAGAGGTATCTCTCCGCTCCTTCCTGCCTCGGCACCCGGTATATGCTAATGACGTGACGTCACATGCACGCCACGTCATTAGCATTGGCCGGGTCAAGACGCCAGAAGGAGCGGAGCCCGGAGGAGAAGCTGCAGATGAAGGTAAGTGAGGGGAAAGGGAGAGGGGGAGGTATTTAGAGGGGTAAAGTGAGGAGCGGGGTTTAGAATGAGGAGAGACGGTTGAGGATGAGGAGGGGGAGGGAAAGAGACACGGGGGGTTTGAGAGACACAGGGGGTAGAGAGGCACGGGAGGGGGTTAGAGAAAAAAAGGGCTGAAAAACTCGTTGAGTATATACGGTAAATACAAAACTAATGGAAAGGGTGCATTATGGTGTGTTCAGGTGTCAGGATCTGTAGCTATGTGATACTTAATTTGTCTTATAGGAGAGCTTATGGACATTAGGGAACACAATTGTAAGTGTGCATGAAGTGTGTCTGTGTAAAATTAGTGAGATAGGTGGCGAACTGTGGGTAACATGGGAGAAATACCTGTAGATGAGACTGGGTTAAGGTAATGATGTGTGAAAAGAGGCATTAGTTGTAGTCAGAGACGTGAGACGGGTTAGGGGAGAATTTAGAGATGAGAATAGAAGATTCAGAATGGCAAAAGTTTGATTGACACATATTTCAGGCAATCAGAAATCTACAAAACCCTATAGGAGGGAGCAGTCAAACGCATTATTCAGACTCCAGGACGTTCATGGTATTAGGTTAATATTACTGTAGGTAACATAGGGGTTTATATGTACCCCATGGTATGGGGTTAATGTTAGGTGCTATGGTGGTCCATAGGGACCCCCATTGTTGTAGGTTATTTATTTTAATTCCTTCTCTGCCATGGTAAGGGAGATAGACAGCATCACTTTGCAAGTAGGGTTGTTCCACTATTTTTTCAGTAAAGTACACATTTCTCACATTACTTCCAAGTAAGGAAGTAATGAAGAATGTGAAGCAAAACTAGTTTTATATTTTTGTCCTGTCATTTCTTTGTACATTAGCCACACATGTAGGTTTAATATCAATGAAACTACATTTTAGAACTTTATTTATACACTGGCACCATTTATGTTACACAAATGTTGTATGCCTAAATCACATCCAGTCAACACATCTTAGACCTCTTAGTAACATTATGCAATGGAGCATAATAGATTTGTGCATTTTTTACCTAGTTACTAGTTACTGGAGCCCGTAATGTAGCCGTAAACTAATTTTGCTATTCAATTGGCGTCTTTTTGCAAGCGACAAATGGTCTACGAGTTATGGGCTGAAATTCCCTGCGGTTGTTACAACCATAACTAACACCCATTCTAAGTCTTTGATCTTTCACGTCCGCAAGAGTTACCATCTCTAAAATCGTAAATCGCAAATGGCTATTCAATTGCTACAATTCCTAGAGCCAAATGTTTTCACACCCGGATAAGGCAAATGTAGTGGACTAGAACATTTTTAATTTTTGTGTATTTTACGGTTTTGCAAGTCCGATCGCATATCAGACCTCTAAACGCTATTTGATTGACATATAACCTCCATCTTAATGATGACGGTCTCATTTGCTATTGGCTGTTTCTAAATGGGTAGTTACGGCCTTGCTTAATTGATCATGTTCACGCTCTGAAATGCTACATATGTTTGCATGGTTTACAGTTTTGGCTTTCGGCCATAACTTGCGGGCTTGTTCAATTAAATCGCTCCGTAATTGTAGCAAATTTCAAGCCCGCAGACATACGGCCTGTATACCGCGAGATGTGGCCTTGCAATTGAATGAGTCCCTATATATTTAGATGTCCCTATAACTTCTTACCTTATGTATTAAATTTGTTTAGGTCCAATTAGACCAGTCGTTCTCAACCTTATAGATCTGGAGACTAGCTGATCACCTTCCAGTGCTCATGATGGCAACATTTGAGATTAAGAACACGATATCTGACACATTAATTTTCATTTATTTTTACACTAATATGAATGCTTTTTAACTATAGATAATTTCACAAATTATCTATAAATGTTACTAGGTTGGACTAGCAGGGACCATCACAGGTTCTGAGCTTAGTTATTTAAAACCAATTAGCGAGTTCTAGACTCCTTTGCTAAATACTGTCATTTAGTATTTCATGAAATAAATAGTAATTGGGAAACATGTAAACTATCTAAAGATATATAGTCCCTTTTTCCAGGCTGCTGCCAGTAGCAGTGGGACCAAAACCATGTAATGGAAATGCATTTTGTTTTATATAAATGTTTTAACTAGATTAATTCATTCATTTTGTCATCTTGAAAATATTTATATAAAATGTACACTTTACATACTTCTAAGAAGCCCCCAGATTCTCACCTTATGGAATCTCCCCAAATTCTTCCTGTTCTCCTCATGATAGCTGACATGTAACCTAAAACCAGGCCCATGGAAGGAGGTGGCTTCACACTACCAGTGTTCCATGCTACTAATAAGCAGGCAATGACATGCTTTGATTTACAGCAGCATAAGACACTGAAACATTCACATAAAACAAAAAAATGCTAAAGATTCCCTTCAGCACTATTTGGACATCTCAGTTTTCCTTTATATTCCTACAAGAGGCTCTGGGTGGACAGAGAAGAGCATAATCTGATATTTTGTGCACAAACCCAAAATAAGTTATTATATACAATATTTGCTCTCCCCCACTCCACCAAAATGTTTACTTTGGCTCCATAATATTATTTTGAACCACTGTGCTTATTTATTGCTTTTTGTGTTTTTTTTAATAACTAAAATAGGTAATGGGCAAAATGTTATATATGTATACAAGCCAGGAACCCACTCACAGGCAGCACTGTTTCATAGACTTTCAAATGGACTTACAAATGGACTATTTATTTTCTGTACACTAAATGGTGGAGAGCTTCTTAAACTCTTTTGCTCACCATAAGCTATATGATTATTGTGGTAAACTCCGTCCACCAAAATCTAATGCACAAAACCAGGACCAACCTCTCATTGATGAGAAGCATTAACCTCAAAACAGTTAAAAAACCTGCATGTCCCAGCTCAGCTTCCCGGAATGCAGTGTAATAACAGTTTATCTCGGAATTCTG
This sequence comes from Discoglossus pictus, assembly GCA_027410445.1. Lineage (NCBI taxonomy): Eukaryota > Metazoa > Chordata > Amphibia > Anura > Alytidae > Discoglossus > Discoglossus pictus. The sequence continues at coordinate 92,554,540 of CM050167.1, forward strand.
ACCTGGAAGCAGGTTTTTTAACTTGTTTTAGACATTCAAATGTGAACACAGATGTACTATTTATTTGCTGTACTACTGTACGGTGTAGGGCTTCTGTCGCTCTTTTGCCCACCAAATACTAAATGATTATTGTGGTGAACTACCTACTACTAAGCTTGAAACAGGATTCCCAGCTTGTGTACGTGGATAGGATTCCCAGCTTGTGTATAATCCAACCTTGGCTTGCTGTGTAATGCAATGGGCATAAGCTTAAAGGACGCCATGTTTAAAAATGGCTATGGATTGAAGAGCGAGGCATTTGCATGTCACTGCTCAGCTTCTGTGTAATAACTGTTTTTCTCGGAATTCTTAGCTGGAAACTGTTTGTTTTAACTTGTCTTAGACATTCAAATGTGAACACAGATGTACTATTTATTTACTATATATATATATATATATATACACATAAAAGTATGATTGGAAGTGTGCAAGTGGGGAATTGGTGGTGCACAGATCTGAATGGCCTAAAGCAGCATAAACCTAAAAATGCCCATGGAGATCTGACAAAATACATCCTCAACATATACCACAGAATTGCTTCAGCCCATCTGTGAGTATTCTTGTAAAAAAAATATATATATATTTTGAGCTTCACAAAGCCGTGTTCTTGTATAGTACAGCTACACAAGGACACACTATCATCTATTAACACCATCCTACAAGCCACTGCCATTTCCTATAAGTTTAAACACATTCTTATAAATCACCAGCCTGGGGTGAAACGTCCCCTAATTACCATCATCACCTACAAATAGGGTCTGTGTTTCTTCAGCAAGCACGGCCTGGGTGGGGCGAGCCCTATTTATCCACAGCCAGGATCTATGTTCGCCTTGGAGCCTTCAGATAATTATTGCAGATGATGATATGTATTCATTGTAATAATTTAGTTAATGTGCATAAATCAAACGGTCATATATAGTAGCTTGATTAATGCATCTATCAGGAAGAATTAATGGCCTCTATTAAACAAACATAAAAAAGCTTCTATACATTCTTCATTGATTCTATCAGAGTTCATTATATTTAATAGGCGTTTCTTTTAGACTCAATATTCTGCAGAATTGATTTGTCTTGGTGTATTTTCTGTCCAAGGGCCCTCCACACTAGGATTTTTTTCCTTAAAGAGCCATTGACCACACTGTAACTGCTCTTCATGGTGTGAAAGAGCACACAATTGTATGTTAAAATTTAATTTTTAATGATATAATAACAGCTAAATAATCAAAAGTTTTAAGTCTGTTTACATGACACTGTCTACTGACTGTTGTATGAGTAAAACAGGCAGCCGAGCCACATGGTGAAAACAGTGATTGATAGCCGTTTTCCCTGCACTCAGGAATGCACTGACCTGTTAACCAACAACTGATCTGTGCAGCATCCCATTCTCTGCACAGATGTATTTGTTGTTCACTACACACAGCTGTAGCTGTGGGTCTAGTTGGGAGCACCTAGTGACACATGTAAACACAGATTTAATTTATTTGATTTCTCAGTGAAAAATGCACATATTTCAAAATGTAAAAAAGTATTTCAACATGCATTTAGGAGATCTTTACTGTGATGTGATCCAAATTGTGCTGAAGGAAGGGGGGTTTTATGTGTGTCCAGCATAACAGGCACGGACAGAGCTACGAGTGGTGCAGCCAATGCACTGGGGCCCTTCTCTTGGGGGGCCTGGAGCAGTTCCATTTTTTTTTCTTATATGAGAGAGAGAGAGAAAAAAAATAATAATGAGTTTTCATTGGAGGGGGCCCGGGGGGTCTATGGCAAAATAAATGGGGGCCCAACATGTATTTTTGACCGGGCTCTCCAGTCACTAGCTCCGCCACTGATAGGAGCAGTTGCCTCCATTGGTAGGGGATTCAGTCTCCTCCCTCTCGCAAAGAAAACAAAAGTTGTTCTATTCTGTTGAGATATGGTGTTGTTTATTGTTGTACTTTGATTATATTACATATAATGTAATGTTGCAGCAGGGAAGGCTGAGGGTAGCCACACTCAAGGTACCGTAGATACTCAAATATAGCGCCACCCGAATATACCGCGAGGGTTACGAATTTGGTAGGTGAATGGGTAAAAAGTGCAAGGCTCGAATATAACGCAAGGGTTAAAATTTATGGAATTGTAAAAAAAATATGTATTGAATCCTGTTCTAAAAACACCCCAAATGGTGCATAAATGCTTTATTATTCAATATAACAAGTGAATACAACAGAATGTTATGGTTAATGTGATGTTAATATATATATATATATATATATATATATATATATATATATATATATATATATATAATAACCAGTTTTCCAGAATTTAGAACAGCTGCATCTTGAATATACCACGCTCCTCCGATTATTGGTTAAAACGGGAACATAAAAAGCTAGCGGTATACTCGAGTATCTGCAGTAGTGGGATAAAGGCAAAGCCTCTCCCAATGCTAGGACAACTATTCTCCATTATGGATTTGAACACAAGTTCAGGGATAGGATGTTCTAGATAGTGGCTGAATCCTCCCTTTTGCTACCAGCTAGTTTGTTTTTCTGAGTAATCAAAAAAATCCTGAGACTCCATACTTGGAGCCACATTCAATTCCAAGCCCGCAACTTGCCTTATGTCTGCAGCTGTGTTGTGGGCTCCCCTTCGTCTCCGATTGTGATGCTATTCCATTGCTCAAGCCCACAAGTTACTGTTCCAAAGCTGAAACTGTAACCGTAAACCATGCACTGGTTCGTAGCAGTTCAGGTCGGGAACATAATCAATTAAGCAAGCCCGTAACCTTCCATTTCAAATCAGCTAATAGAAAATGAGACTGTCATTATTACGGCAGTAAAACATGTAGGTTAATTGATTGCCAAAATAAACTATGTAATGATTAATGAGAAATCGACTTACATTTTGCAGGATTCATATCCTCTGTTCGTTAAGAAAAGGACGCAATGGCTAAATTCCCCACATAGTGTTTCGATTTGTTGATAAAATACACTAAAGGTGCAATCCTTAATTCTGACTTTCCCGTGGAGTGCTGAGGCGTGGGGATCTAGTCATTGGTCTTCGGATGAAGCAGGTAGACTTGAGACTTTAAAGTGAAGGTAAGCTAGCCAGATTTCTCACTTATACCCCCCCCCCCCCCCTTTGTCACCTTTTTATTTCATATTTTTTCTTTTTTGTTTGGTTCTCGCTTTTTTGTTGTTGTTGTTTATTTTTATTTTTATAGAAAGTCTTTATTAATTAAAACTCTAAGTGCTAAATAAAAAACAGTAAATTCATATAATGGTTAGCTTTTGTTAGTATGTACCCCTAAGCACGGCATTGTACAATTTGGTATTATATGGTTATATTTGTAATCTTTTTTGTATTCCTGTTGTTTGGAATGGTATGTTATATGTATCTTGAAAAAGTCTTCAATGAAAAGATTTAAAAAAAAAAAAAAAACATGGAGTTTACATGTCAATCAATTAGGTTTGGGGGTCCATTATGCGATCGGACTCTTAAAATAAAGAATTATGAAAATGAATGCCAATACTGTTCTAGTCCATGTGGGTGGCCTGATATGTATTAACTAATTGATACCCGAGATCGATTTAGCCCCAAAATGAAACATAATTCACTGTCGATTTGCTAGCTTGAGACTGTTGTGCAATTATTTCTAATGTCTGTTACTGCTTTACCCGTTATTTACGGTGCAGTATTGTTTTGTTATTTGCATTTACAGTGCTACGAATAGCTGTTTAGCCCCCTTGTGGGTCCTCTCTAGCTCTCGTAGGATTTACTCCTTCTTTTGCCATTTACGGGTGTGAAAACATTTGCGGGCTTGGTGAAATTGAGAAATTGAATAGGGATTTTAGCCATTGTAACTCTTGCAAAAGTGAAAGATCAAAGGCTTCGGGACGATGTAAGTTACGGGTGTAACCATAGCAATTTCTTCAAGCCCGTAACGCATAACCCATTTGGAGCCTGCAAAAAGACGCCAATTGAATAGCAAATAGCGACCTCACTTACACTTGAATTAAATGGGGGCCTTGGTTTGCAGTGTCCTAGTTTGGGGATTGGTTGGGGTTATTTGTTGCACATACCCTGTTTAGGTCAAACTATATTAACCCAATTATACGAGCAATGATTCCAAAGAGTTATTTTTCAGTATACTACTTTTGAGGGTCTTAGTACGGATTTTTACTGATAAGGGTCTTCATTGAATACTTAAAGGGGCTCTTTAGCCAAAATATTTTCGTTATATATCAGAATTTTAACTTGGTTGATTAATTAATTTTATCCTCTTTACTTACTTTAAACAACATCCAGGATAACGTTTTTTCACCTTCTGGAGTCTCTCCACTCTTTCTGTTCTCTCTCATGTAGGGTGCCCAGTTACAACGCTTTGACCTAAGGTCACACCCACTGGGTGTCATGTTACACAGCTGTGACCTATGTTCACAAACAGAGATGGGCTCATACTTCCAGTGTAATGCTTTTAGCTGCATTTTAAAGGTTATATCATTATTACAATAAGTAGAAGAAAGTTAATTAATTAACTTACTTAAATCATGGATATATATATATTTTTTTACAGGACATTCATATAATCAATAAAATCTATTACCTGTGCATTTTCTCACTACCTATTTATGCATGTAGAGCAGTAATACTGTACAAATGTTTAATGGCAAAAATGATGCAAAACAGTAATCTTATAGAATTATAACTGTACTAGAATATTGCCCATCAAAAAATGACGGGAATCAAATTGTAAGTGAGCTAATGCTGTTTGGTGTATGGTAATGAACTAAATAATACATTAATAAATGAGTATACTTTACCTATTTTGAAGTAATAAATGCAGGAAGCATTATGCTGAAGAGCTGACAATCTGTTTTCATGTTGCTGCAGCATACAATGTGTGTTTTCAGTGTTGTGGAGCTGCTGTGTAAGTGTGAGCAATGTGTGCAGTGTGTAGTGTAAATAGTGTGCGTGCGCGAGCCAAATCCGTTAGGGTAGCTGTGTACTTCTGCATTATGTAAGTGTTGTAAAATGGTGCCTAATGTGTGGTACCCGGCTGTTGGTGATTTAGAGTCCTTGTTCTTGGACCTCGTCCGGCTTTTTCGGAAAATCTGTATGTGTTTGTTGGTGTTTTGTGTGTTTAGGGTCCTGTAGCCTCGTTTTCTTTTTTTTTCAGCTGCCATTTTTTCTCTCGCTTAGTTGATTTTCGGGTGTCTAAACTCTGTAATTTGGACTTAAATTGAGGTGTAACTTCACTTGCAGAGGTCCTGGGTGCACCCTCTTGCTGTGGGTAAGCTTTGTATGTGTTTGTTGTGTGTATTTATTGGGTTTTGAATGTTTTCAGGTTCGCGCGGGTCGGCCGTTAAAGTCGTAATTTTGCGAGGTCGTAATGTTTATTTTTTTCTAAGTCCCGCGTCTCGTATTTGTGTGTCGTAAGTCCGTAAATGTTGCAAGGTCCACAGTTGCTGGCAAGTTAGTAACAACTTTTGACAACCCGCAGTTATGACAACTATTTATGTGATAATAATGTTTGCATTTTCATTATATAATATGAATTGAATCTTCATGAGAAAATGCACAAATTAAAGGGACTCAGTTACCCCAAAATCAAGTTGTTTTTAAATCTTTTCTAAAAGAGCATACATGAAACTAACTATTCATTGTTCTAGATGTTTGTTTCTAAAAAAATCATTGTTGGGATATACACTGTATAATGAGTGAATTTTAAATACCAATTAACCACTTGGATGTGCTAATTAGGATTACAGTCTGACTGGCTATTTCTATGGTGGCAAAAGCAATGTCCCTTAAGGTTATCCTGAAGCTATATCACCTGGAGAAAAAAACAAACCAAAAGCTGATTGGTTACAGAAGAAGCCGGGCAGATTCTGATTGGCTGAACAAAAGTGAAACCATAACTTCTTCATTCTTAGAGAGGGTGGAGCTCTGTTCAAAGCCAACTTTCCAATTAGACAGAGTAGGCAGCTGCCTGGGAGCTCCTTCAGTCAGACTCCATGCAGTAAAAAAATATATCAAAAGACTGCTCTGGGGCTCTGGATCCATGATCTTCAGTATAAACCATGTGCAAAATAAAAACATTTACATGCTCGGACCCTAGTTAGCAATGTATTTAACCGGGCAGTCATATTTAAATACTAAAAGGACCACTGTACAATGGAAAAAAATATGTTTACACATTTGTAGCAAAATTAAGAGTATAAGTAGAAAAAAAATAATGTACTTTATACTGGATGAAACCATGATACATTGTTGAAATGTGTGTGTGAGAGAGGGTGTCACATTTCTGGACAGATATGGTTGCATTTTTGGAAGCTGGTGTCTGCTTCTGGGATAGTGAGGATGAAGAGGTGTGGTGTCAATTTAATTAATCAATTAACTTAGCAAAGGCTTATTGTTCCTTTCTTCCCCACCCTCTCTCCACTGGTAGTCAAAACACACCCCCTCATGATTCAGGAAGTGATGTAACAAACACAAAATGGATTCCTATACTCATAAACATGCAACATTTCAGATTTTCTAAAAATAAAGTCGATGGCTTACACAGCTGCTACCATTGTTACTTGACAAATTCCTGAATTTCAGTGGTCCCTTAAACTAAAGGCCCTTTAAAGGAAGAAAAAAGAACATTGATCAAGTTGTATGGCTTCCAGTCATGCAGTGGAGAAAGTGAAAATAGCCCAGGTAGCAAACCTGCCTTTATCTGTACATCACAGTCTCAGTCTTCAAGTACAATCTGTCTTCTTTCTTCCTTTAAGACCTCCTGTAGCTCCTATGAATAGGGCACATATTGAGATGCTCATCTCTCAATGTCTCAGCTGTGAATGGCTATCCCTTCTCCACACAGATATTTATATAGTGACATCATCAATTATGACAGATCTGTGATGTGAGAAGTTTTAAGTTCCAGGGTGTTTTATTACAACTCAGCCTTGTGATATCTGCTATAAGACAATAAATCATGTATTATCAGAGATATACACATTCACACACACACACACACACACACACACACACCTATACATATGCGGATAGACAAACAAATATAAACGTTGGAAGCCACAAAAAATTATAAGGTCATTTGAAGTCTCTATGTTATAGGTGTGAGGGCTATAAGTGATGGGCTCCTTTAAAAATGTGGGCCCGAGCAACATGGGAGTAGTGCTTTAGGTTGGAATGGGCAACAGTAATTAGAATCAGTGGCAGAGTTACCACCAGTGCAGCAGGTGCAATGCACTGAGGCCCTGTTCTGGGGGGGGGGGGGGGCAGTGATTTCCCTTGCCCAATCTGACATGGCCTGCCGTGAGGCAGTGATCCTTATGGATGTCTGGACTATAACATATTGTGCTTTTGTTCTTATTGGTTTAAATGCAAATCAGATAAGAAAACACACATAATAGCCTCCATGATTCCTTGTTTAAAATTAATGCTGAGATAAAAGTGAAATCAAACACAATGTTATCTGCCTGTCTGTTGTTTTAGTGTTAATTTTCCTCAGTTAATATACTTTATTTCCATAACAGAAACCGCTATAGTAATTTATAAAAGATGATCTTTTAAAACAATAAAAGAACGTTTTGTACTATAGTGGCCCCTTAAAGATTCACCCTCACAGTACAGTAGCGGCACTTGAGGAAACTTTGCCTTATGAGTGACACAGATGTAAGTCCTGTCATGACTGTGCTGTAAATAAAATAACACTTGTTTTTTTAAGAAAATTATTGTTTTTATGTTTCTAAGCATATTCTTTTAAAAATATATAGTTTGCGGTGTGTGTTTATGTTGTTCAGTTGTGTCCGACTCTTCATGACCTCATGGACCACAACACATCATGCTGATCCACTTGGTATTCATGACAAAGATACTAGAGTGGATTGCCAGTTTCTTCTCCAGTGGCCCACAGCATACAGTTTTTGGTATTCCTAGGTGGTCATTCAAGTCCAACTCTGCTTGGCTTCAGGGTAGTGGGAGCTCTTGGTTCCCTTGCTGGAATGAAACCAAGGTTGCAGCAGTGAAAGAATCCTAACCACTGAATCCAAACCACTGGACCACCAGGGAACCCTAGGTTGTTACTGTCCCTTTAATTAATGTACATAATATATTCTTTATTTTATAATCTTGGTTCCTTTGCACAGTAATAATGTAAATTGGAATTTTAATAAAAAGGGCAAACAATAAGGAACAACTACATAAAAAGTTATTTTATATTAAAATATACACAAATAAAATAATACTTTTCCTAATATCTTTTTGGCTGCTCTATAGGTGAATAGGTGTTGATGTGGTCAACCTCTTCTGGTAGGTAAGAAGAAAATTGAGACTTTGTGGTCAGAGTTTATTCTTGTAAATCTATTTTTTCCATTTTCCTGGCAAAAGATCCTAGCAGTATTTAGAGCATAGCTCGACTGTACAAACCTCAAATCCCATTAGTCAGGGGAAGTTCAGAGCAGAGTTTGACTTGTATGAGAGATTAAATTGTACTAAACCAGGTGATTGACCAGACAAGTGTAAGTATTTGGATATGAGATGTCATTGCTTTAATACCGTGCTTGGGCGATGGGTAGTTTAAAAAGGTAAAAAAAATGTGATTTTATTAACTCATTAAAGGGGGCCTTAAAGTCCTATTTTTTAGGAACAACTTCTTACAAAGAAAAACAAGTGTCTAAATTACAAGTAGTAAAATACGGATGTAGAGAAGAAGTCTGAGTGCCGTAGAATTGACGTCTGTGGACTGCAAGAAAAAGCCAATAAATCAGTACTTCAGGAAATCAATACAAACTGTCCACTAGAAGGTTTGATCATGAGGCTGAAGCTAAAATATTTTATCCATATCATGAGACAGCAGGATTCCCTGGAAAAGTCTCTGATGCTGGGAAAGATTGAAGGCACAAGAAGAATAGGACGGCATAGACGGAGATGGATAGATGAGGCCATTGAAGCTATGATCATGAGCTTGAGGGGCAGTGGTTGAAAGATGTGCCTGTTGTGCTACTCTCCATTGAGTCGTGGAGAGTTGGACACGGCTAGACGAATGAACAACAAAAATAACTTGTATACTTCAGCACAGCTCCACTTTCTTTCAGTTTAAAAATGTGGGAGATTTGTTACATTTTAGCACATCAGTCAAAATTATTCAAAGGTTTATCAATCAGCTGTGTTGTGTTTTTTTTGTGTGTGTGTTTTCTTTGTGTCGTTCAGTCATTTCCGACTCTCATAACACACCAGGACATTTTTATGTCCATGGTCATTCTGATCCACTTGGTATTCATTACAGAGATACTGGAGAGGGTTGCATTAAAAAATGCAAGGTATCTGCTCCTGGGCCAGTGGGGGGAGGGGGGTTGGTGTGAATTTCCATCTTATATTATTATTAAACCCGTTCTCCACTGATAGCCAAAACACACTCCCTCATGAGTCAACTCTGAGGAAGTGATGTAATAAACACAAAATGGATTTCTATACTCATACACAGAGTGTTTAAAAAAACAGACTTTGCCAAAAATGTTTTATGCCCATGGCCTACACAAATGCTTATATTGTTAGTTAGGTATACACTTGACTAACAAAAGTATATTATCTTGAACGCCTTTAACAAATAAGCTTAATAGAAATTAGTATATACCAATACTGTGGAATCACGTAGATTACCATATTAGGGGCCTCATTCAGTTGCAAGCCCGCAAACTGCGTCCTACAGGCTGTATGTCTGCAGACTTGAAATTTGCTACAATTAAAGACCGATTCAATTGAACAAGCCCGCAAGCATGTGGGTGGCCTTATATGTATTAACTCCTTGATTACTGAAATGAAACGAAAAAAAAAATAATTTATTGCAGATTTGCGAGCTTGAGACTGATAGCAATTAGTTATAATGCCTATCATCACTTTCCCCGTTATTTAAAGTGCAGTATTGATTTTTATTTGCATTTACAGTGCTACGATCAGGTGTTTAATCCCCTTGCGAATCCTATCTGGTACTCGTAGGATTTTCTTCTACATTTGCCATTTGCCAGTGTGAAAATATTTGCAGGCTTGAGGAATTGTAACAATTGAATATCAATTAGTGATCATAACTCTTGGGTCCTTGACAGATCAAAGGCTTAGATGGGGTGTAAGTTACGGTAACAACCGCAGGGATTTTCAGCCCGTAGCCCGGAGATTGTTTGCGGATCGCAAAAAGATGCCAATTGAATCTCATAGTTATGAATTCCTTGGCATAGTCACAGTTAAGGAAAATTGTCAGAACAACAGTATCAAGACGTGTAGCTCCTCACAGAATATTTTATATTAACTAAATGACATATACTATAATGGTACATTATATATGTGTGATACAGCATTCCCTATTGTTAATATTTAAATCAATTACTTCTGATATTGAATAGAATGAAAGCAGTAGGGTAATTAGGTTTAGATAATGCCTATTATCTAAACTGAAGGATCACCAATAATAGTTGTCAAACTGTGTAATGCTCCTGCCGCTCATGCACATTGGCGGAGGGAGGTTACACACTACGTAAATGGCGCATGCCCATTGCGCCTGATGAGTGTCGCATGTGCATTGTGCGCCACAGGCGGGAAAGAGGGGGGAGAGACACATGGGGGAGGGGGGGGAGAAATGGGGGAGAGACATGGGGAGAGATACAGGGGAGAGGGTGGGGGAGAGATACAGGGGAGAGGGTGGGGGAGAGAGACAGGGGAGAGGGTGGGAAAGAGACAGGGGAAAGAGAGACAGGGGAGAGAGGAGGAGGGAAAGAGGCACAGGGGAGGGTGGTAGGAGGGGGAAAGAGAAACAGGAGAGGGAGGAGGGATGGAAGAAGACACAGGGGCGGGGGGAAGAGACACATGGAAGAGAGATGTGGGCGAAGAGAAACAGGGGAGGGAGGGGGGGCGTAAGAGACACATTAAATATTATCCCATCATTTATGACAGGCAATTGACTAGTAAAAAAACTTTGACATTAATAGTAACTAATAACATATAGGGTTCCCTGGTAGTCCAGTGTTTAGGATTTGGTGTTTTCACCTCTGTCGACCTGGGTTTGATTCCAAGTCAGGGAACCAAGAGGTTACACCACCCTGAGCAGGGTTGGGCTTGGTATGTTGTGGCCCACTGGAGAAGGAACTGGCAACCCACTCTAGTATCTCTACATGAATACCAAGTGGATCAGCATGACCATGGAGAGTTGAAAATGACTGAATGACATAAAGAAACAAACAAAAAAATAACGTACAATATGTTTTTCAAAAAGTAATTAAACAATGAGAGTTCTGAGGCAGCAATAAGTGACAGCAAGTGGGTGAAAATGTCCACATTGTACTTACTCCATAACATTGTTATTCTATGGTTATTCTATTGAAGGACATATACGGTCAAGGGAACATCCAATACAGTTATATGGCCAGTACCAGTAAAAGAGTCTAGCCCATTCCTGACCAGTCGGGTATGGTCTAAAGGTCTGAGGTTACCTTTCAATGTATTTGTAGAGGAGCCAGTATGTCTCCAATTTCTCTTTAGCATGGGATGGAGTAGAGGTAAGCCTCTGAGCGAATTACCACTTGCAACCCTCTGCTGGTCACATGTTCAAGGTAGAAGCAATTTTTTCCTCCTTAAGATGCTACTAAAAAAAATACCATAATTAGCACTGGTAAGGACGCATCTTGCCAAGGTGACATGCCTTTAGCTTCCATTTTTTTGTTGTTGTCTGCAGAGTCCAGAGACCATTGGTCGACATTACGCTACAAGTAGCACTGATGAGGAAGAGTATTGCCAAGGTGACATGCCTTCAGCCTCCATTTTCTTGTTGTGGTCTGTAGAGTCCAGAGACCATTGGTCCATTGCGCTACAAGTAGGAATCTGCATTGCGCTACAAGTAGGACATCTTGTTAAATATAGTTTCCGATGGTGGCCTGCTGGATGGAATTGCCTGTTTTATTTATGTATGTCTCTATAACTTGTGACTTATCTGGGGCCGTTTGATCCTGTGTACTGCTACAAGTATTTCCGCGGTAGCACAAGTTTCCTAATAGCTTGTTGAGGTTTCTTCTCGCATCTGGAGATCTCCGAGAGCGGTAGCTCTGGCTGTTGCATGGCTACACGAGGGGAGTGGGGAAGTGTGAGTGATCTCTCTGATCTCCTTAATAATTTCTACGGTATGAGTTATAAGGATGCAGGAGATTGCTTACACCATATGGTCCACAATCTGTTGAGATAGGCTTTCAATCTGTTTCTTTGTGGTAAATGTAGTTTGTATTCAAAGGGGAGATACAAGTATAGTCATAAGTGTCATATGTCATAAGTTAAAGGATGTATCTTGCTCTCCATGTGGCAAAAGGCTAGTTATTTTTTAACTAGATTTTTTAGGCAATTATTCACTGATTAGGTCTATGGATGGAGAAAGCATAATTGTCCTCCAGTTTTTCAATATGGATGCTCACCCAGAAGTCCTGAGTTTAGTTTTTAAAGGGACACTGAAACTATTGTTGGAAAACATAACATTTTTACTGTTAAGAATTACTACAACCATATTTATTTTATATTACCTCTTTACTGTTAATTTTGAGCTTTAACTTGTGACCAAAGTAAAAATTACTACTGTAGAAAATAGAGTATACCGCTAGTTTTTTATGTACCCATTTTAACCAATAATCTGGGGATCGCAATATAGATACAGCACTTCTAAATTCTGGTAAACTGGTTCCCTGCAGTTCTTATTGTTGAATGAAGTTTATAGCCTTCCCACCAATGCAGCAACAAGCTGCTCCTCACTGTCTTTATTAAAGTGCATCCTGCTGCTGCAGCCAGTGCACATTTACCACAGTTGTATTTGCTTCTTAGTTTGAATATTAAAGCATTTATGCACCATTTGGGGTGCTTTTGGAACAGGATTCAGAACATATTTTTTCTACAATTCCTTAAATTTGAACCCTTGCGTTATATTTGTGGCTTTCACTTTTTACCCAGTCACCTACCAAATTCATAACCTTTGCGGTATATTCTGGTGGCGCTATATTCGAGTATTTACGGTAATTAAAAAATCTTATTGAATTTGACAAGTTTTGATAAGTTTCCCTATTTTTACCTTTCTCTAATCTAACACATGCTGCTTATATCAGAAACCCACATTACATTGAGTCATTCCATACAAATACATGTTTACTTTATTTAAAATTAAAACTTATTTTCCACACTCCCAGACCTGATTACATAGGCACAGTGCACCTCCTAATAGAAACACTGCATTTGGGTATGGATTGTAACCCTTTACTATCCTTCAAGCCAGCAGCAGCACAATGCAAAGATCTACAGAGCATTGTCTGGCTCCTCCTGCTTCCTTCTGCAGGGGACTACACCTACCGCAATTCTTACCTGCACAAGCTGCTATTACAGATGGATACAGGTATGGATAATTTACACATTAGGCAGACTAGGCAGGTGCCTAGGTGCGCTTCCCTGTGAGGGGTGCCCATATTTTGACCCTACAGAACCCTAAAATTTGATTCTGCCAAAACAAATACTGCAGTTCCAGACCATCTGGAACTAGAGCTACACACAGAAACATTAAGAAACTGTCAGACGTCACAGCTAGGAATGGTGACCGGCTACCTGTACAGAGCCTGCAAGTGGAGCTGCCTGAAGGTAACATGTGTCACCTGTGTGTAGTGATTGTACTGACACACTAATGTGTGTGTGTGATGAGTGAGGCACTGCACATAATACTAACTTAATAATCATAGCGTGAGAGAGGCCAGAGAAGGTATTTAAATATCCAACAACAGCGATCATTGTAAATGTGTAATTATCGTCAATTAGAGACATGAATTGTATAGGAAGGTGTGTGATTGAGATAAGAGTCCATACTAAGGAGCACAAGCGCACACACAAGGGGATATAATACAGACGGAATCAGAAGTGGATATATACCAGGTCATGTAATTATGAGATGGGCATAGGATAAACCCTCTGGGTCACTCTCTGTATACTGTTCTACCTTATCCTAATAAGGGCAAATATGTATAGAGAAATAAAGATTATTTATGTTTTGGTCTTTCACATTTCAGCAGGTAGAGATTATTGGAAGTAATAATGCTCATGGTAACACATAATGACTGCAAGTTCAAGCTAAAAGTAGAAAGCCTTATAGGGTGCCAAAATCTCAGGGAAACACAGTATAATAACATATAACATACACATAAACGGAGTGGATAACCCTCACAGCTAACAAGTAAGGAAAGCAAATGAAGCAACACACAATCACAATAAAGAATAACTGCATAGAACAGGTATTACTTTATTATTATTATTAACTAGCGAATTGCCCATTAAAAAATGACGGCAATGAAATTGTAAGATAGCTAATGCTGTTTGGTGTATAATAATGATATATGTAATACATGACTAAATGAATATACTTAACCTATTTTGAAGCATTGTGATGAAGAGCTGGCAATCTGTGTTGATGTTGCTGCAGCATTAGTGGTGTGGAGCTGCTGTGTAAGCATGCTGAATGTGTGCACTGTGTGGTATGAATATCCGTAGGTCGTTTGTGGCGTTTTGCGAGTTTCTTGTGGTGTTTTGCGAGTTTCTTGTGGTGTTTTGCGAGTTTAGAGTGCTGTAGCCTCGTTTTCGTTTTGTTCGGCGGCCATTTTTTCTCTCGCTTAGATTTTTTTTTAGTCTGTAAACTCTTTTATTTCGAGTAAAATCGAGGTCTAAGTTGCATTTTTGAGGTCCTGGGTGCTCCCTCTTGGTGTAGGTAAGGTTTTTATGTATGTTCTGTGTGTATGTATTGTGTTTTACATTTTGTAATGTTCGCGAGTTGCGTCCGAGTGTTGAGAGTCCGTAATGTGTGTGAACGTGTGTCGTATGTTGTTTGCGAGTGTCGTAATGTGTGTGTCGTGCTGTTTGGGTTGCGAGGTGAAATTTGCGAGGGTCGTAGTTGCTGGCATGGAGCGCCTTCGGCGCTCCATGCCAGCAACTGGGGCCCTCGCTTTGCGAGGTCCTCAGGTGCTGGCATGGAGCGCCTACGGCGCTCCATGCCAGCAACTGAGGCCCTCGCTTCGCGAGGGTCCTCAGTTGCTGGCAAGGAGCCCCTTTGGCGCTCCATGCCAGCAACTGAGACCCTCGGTCAGTGCCCTCACTTCGCGAGGGCCTTGGCTCGCTGCGCGAGCCGCAGCGTTAGCAACAACTCGTACGCTCACAACTATATATGTGATTTTATTATTATTATTATTACTAGTATTAAGGTTACTTACTTTGATTTTTTTTATTATCTTGCACATTACTTAATTTTTTTAAACCACACACTCTAATATCACACTTTTACAACCCTTTTACCAATTCTACTCATGCAGGAACACCTTTAAAACATGAGTACTGGTGCTGGACACCTATTGAATATGATTTTCATTTACTATGCACTGGGGCAATTCATACCGGCAGAGATTTTAATGAATTTCAGACAACATTTTCCTCAATTTCCTAGCGTTAGGTATTAGGGTTAGGCTTCCCCCTCGCCTGCCCGGCCACCCTCTACCTTCCCTGGTTTAGGTTTTTGGCTTAGGGTTTAGGATTAGGGTTTAGGGTTATAGTTTAGGGTTAGGGCAAGAAGGTGACTCAAATATCGGCTGCGCCATCTATTTTTCTTATTGGTCCTAAAGGAAAGGAGAGCATCATTGTGGAAAGCACAAAGAGTCGTCCATGGGTGTATTTTCTGCCACTAGTTGGTGCATCACAGATTTTAATACATTTCAGCTGACATTTTCCTCAATTTCCTAGCGTTAGGTGTTAGGGTTAAGGTTTAGCATTAGGTTTAGCATTAGGATTTATGGTTGGGGTTAGTGTTTAGGGTTAGGGTTATGGGGTTAGGGCTAGGAATGGACACAAATTTCTTATTAGTCCTAATGGAAAGGAGAGCATCATTGTGGAAAGCACAAAATGGTTTAGACAGTATGCAATCCTAGCATTGTGTGCCGTCCCTGGGTGTCTTTTCTGCCACCTCTATATATATTCCCTGCTAATGTATCACAATTTGACCTCGGATCTAAAAGCGACATTACTTCAAGTGTTAAATTTTCTGAGCAAACACTGTCTCTCCGAGACGGCAAATGAGACTGAGTTACAAATACATTCTGTTCAAACACAGATTAAAAGCAAACAAGCCCAGAATATGGCTTTGTGTGCAATATCTGCACCAACGTAAAGCTGTCTACCCAGAAAACTCCTGGGACTCCAACATTCATTTATTTCTCTCTCCCTAAATTTGACATTTGACCTCTTTAGAGAAAGCTTTGAAAAACATTTTTTTTTTGTTTTAAAATAGTTTTCTAAAAAATGCAATGTAAAGATCTTGCAATCCATAGATCTCACTTTGCAAAAAATATATTGTTCAGCTATTCTGCCCATTTTAATATATATTTTCAAATATATATATTTGTTTTTTAGACATATCCTGTATTTAAAGGGGCATTGTAGCCTTATATTTTAAATATATTGTTTGAAGAACTTAAAAATATCACATATGTAGTTGTGAGCAGGCGTGTTGTTGCTAACGCTGTGGGACCTCGAGAAATTTACGGACTTACGAAACAAAAATAAGAGACGCGTTACGACCCATTACGACCTCGCAAAAAATGCCCGAAACCCGCGCACATGAAAACATGAAAAACACAATAAATACACACAACAAATAGATAAAAAGCTTACCTACAGCAAGGGAAGAAGGGGCACCCAGGACCTCGAAAAATGAAGTTACACCTCAATTTAACTCAAAATAAAAGAGTTTAGACCCCCGAAAATCCCCTAAGCGAGAGAAAAAATGACCACCGAAAAAAAACAAAACGAGGCTACAGCACTCTGAAGACGCAAAACACCACTAAACACCTCCGGATTTTC
Organism: Discoglossus pictus; assembly: GCA_027410445.1. Lineage (NCBI taxonomy): Eukaryota > Metazoa > Chordata > Amphibia > Anura > Alytidae > Discoglossus > Discoglossus pictus. The sequence goes on from CM050167.1 coordinate 92,571,478, forward strand.
CGAAAAAGTCGTATGAGATTCGAAAACAAGGATGCAACCCATGCGACCCAAAAAACATTAGAAACACAAAAAATATACACTACAAACACATAAAAACCTTACCCACAGCAAGGGGAAGCACCCAGGACCTCTGCAAGTGAAGTTACACCTCCATTTAAGTAAAAATTTCGGAGTTTAGACACCCGAAAATCACCTAAGCGAGATAAAAAATGGCAGCCGAACCAAACGAAAACGAGGCTAAACACGCAAAACACCACCAAACACCTACGAATTTTCCGAAAAAGTCGGACGACATCCGAAAACAAGGACGCAAAATCAGCCACAGCCGCATACCACACATTTGGCGCCATTTTAGAACACTAACTTATACAATCCAGAAGTACACAAATACCCTAACGGATTTGCCTCATGCACGCTGTTACACTACACACTGCACACATTCATGACGCTTACACAGCAGCTCCACAGCACTGATGCTGCAGCAACATGAAAACAGATTGCCAGCTCTTCAACACAATGCTTCCTGCATATATTACTTCACAGTAGGTAAAGTATATTAATTTTTTATTTTATTAATTATTCATTGCCATATTTTAAAAAAAAACACCGACGCTGCTCATAGCACACAAACAACCAAGAGCCTCGCAATGAGCGCCAAAGGCGCTCAGCGCGAGGCTCACAATGAGCGCCGAAGGATCTTAACACACCAACAAAATTAATTTTGCACACAAACAACATTACCTGCCTTACATTCTTATTGCCACCTTTTTTTTATGGGCAAGTCGCTAGTATATTATAAAGCTCATAAGCAGAAACACTTTTGCAAGATGCTTTCCTTTTCCTTCTATATGAAAAAGCATTCTAACTTTGCATACCTTGCTACCTAATTAAACTTCCCTTCTTCCTGAACCTTGCTATTCCTTATCTGTCGCTTCCATTCCTTTTAGATTGTAAGTAGGGTGCTTTGGAAAAAAAACACTTTCTACAAAGATTATAAGATCAAAACAGGGCACTCCATTTTCTGCAGTTTGTTAACATTGTATTTTTCCTTGTTCTTTTCCCCTGTATAGTGCTACAGAATATGTTGGTGCATTACAAATAAACTGTAATAATCATAATAATAATAATAATAATAATAATACAGCCTCCAATTTCTTACTATTAAATGTAAATCTAAGTTTCCCTTTTCTAATATAACACATACGGCGTATACACACACATTACATTGAGCCATTTTATATACATTCAGATCTATTTTATTTCAAAATAAAACTTGTTTTCCACACCCCTTGAGCACTTTACATAGGCATCTGGTACCTACCAATAGAAACACTGCATTTTGGTATGGTTTTTAACCTTATACTAACCTTCAAGCCAACAGCAGAAGCAATGCAGGAATCTACAGTAGCACTGGTCAGTTGTATTATTCAAAGGAGGATCGAGAGGTGTGTTTTGGGAACTAAGGGCCTCATTCTATTAATGTAGGAGATGAGTGGCCGCAAGGGATGGCCGCAAGCTACTTCCCTATTCTATTCCCTTGCGGCCGTGGGCTCCGTTATCCCTTTCTGCCACCCCCGCCGCAGGGAAAGCCTTTAATCTTACGCGTCCGCAAGAGTTGCGGACGCAAGAAAGCCCAGGTCACTATTCAAATGCTATGCAAACTCTTCTGTCAACGCCATAATTCGCTAAAACCGAGCCGCAGCTTACTTACACCAAAAAAGTCCTGCAAGGCTCTTACTTACAAACTGTAGCACCAATAAAGCACATAAAAAAGCCATCCTGTACTTACTTTTATGAGACGTGAAAGTGATTGTAGGTGTTAGAGTTCATAGCACAACATTCCCCTAAGCTCAAATCTGCAAATCATTTTTTTTTATAATTCATGTTTAATTTCCGTTTCCAAATCCCATGGGCTTGGAGCATATCAGACCCACAATGGCTGCGGGATTAGCCTCCGTCAAGTCCGTAAATGTGTAAAATAGACCCACAGGTTACTTGGGCCCTGGAGGTGTTGCAAAGGGCTTACTTACAAATCGTAGCACTAATCAAGCAAATAGAAAAGTCATCCTGTACTTTTATTATTATTGATGTTTGGTCTTATAATTCATAGCTCAACATTCCCCTACTCTCAAATATGCAAATAAAGAAATTTAATTTCATGTTCAATCTTCGTGGTCTATCTATCATGCAAGTCCCACGGGCTTGGAGGTCATTCACCCTCCAAGCCTGCACGGGCCTGAATAACGAGCTACGAGCTTGGAGGTCATTGAAACCCGTGGGACTTTGGACGGAAATTAAACCTAAAATCAAAAATTATAATTTGGATATGTGCAAACTTGAGAATGTTTTGCTATTAATCCTCATGCCCCGCATTGTGTTCCCCATTATTTACAGTGCTTTACAGGCCTGGATTGAATATATATTTGCATCTACCATGCTTTGAGTTTGCGGCCTTCAACCTCCAAACCCGTACGGGTTTTAACAACGATTTACTGGCCTGGAGGTCATTGAAGCCCGAGGTACTGGGACGGAAAATAAACCTGAAATGAAATATTGGATTTGGGCGATGTGCAAGCTTGGGAGGGTGTTGCTATTAATCCTCATGCCCCCCACCCACCCCCCATTATGTTGCCTATCATTTACTTTACAGTGCTGTCTTGGATTTATATTTGCATTTACAGTTTTCCGACTTTGCGGCCTTGAAACACGATTTACGGGCACGCGGGAAATGCTTGCGGCCAACTGCATAGTTTGCGACCGGCCGTAAGGGGGACCTCCTGGCGGCGCCGTTTAATTGAATAGCAGCGTAGCCATAGCGATACACAGGGCCGTAAGCTGGCCACAAGAAATCACAGTTTTGCAACCATTTTGCGGCCCTTAATAGAATGAGGCCCTAAGACTGCTCTATCTACCTCTGATTGGCCAAAACAAATTTTACTTATTTTGCTGATTGTAGTTGGGAGTATTAGGGGTGTTAACTCTCAAAATAAACTGCTTGCACAAGAGATATAGCAACGTTTAGGGTAAGCTTAATAATCTTTATTTTGGTATTTCTCATGGAGAACATTTTTTTCATACACTGCTGATTCTCCTCTATCAGATGCATTCATAATCCAGAAAATTACATATGCCTTTAACATGCAATTATGCTGCTGTGGAATCTACAATTGTGGTGTCTGGCGATTAACCTCCTCAAATGGGAGGAGTCTTTGAATGAAGACATAATTTCTATCATCTAAAACTGTCAGTGCTTTCATTAGGAGTAATGGAAATCGTATTAGTTTACAAGTACACATCCTCCTGAAACAGTAGCAGACAAAACTAACTGAGAAAAGAAAATGGAGTCACACAGTAAAAAATAATTGCATATAAAATGTAAAAAAGTAACCGTTGAGGAAGCTGGGCAGATATTATATTATATACATTAATATTATTATATAATGAGGGGGCCCAGAGAGCCCCATACAAAATAATTGGCCACACACCCTTGGGGGGGGGGCGGTATGCACCAGGGCCCTCTATACACTAGTTCCTCTGCTGGTTGCATAGTACTGCTCTCTTACAGTTATGGTAACTCTTTATTCAGACTTGATCTTGGCTTTATCAGCACTTACATTCTAGATTGTTTTTCCAAGCAACCCAAGCAGGTGTTAATTTTCCTGTACTTGTAATTTATATGAGGTGCAATATCTAAGGCCTCGCCCCAGGGTCAGGGGTGGTTGTCCATCTTTCAGGAAAGTGTCCACAGTCTCCAACCCCAATTTCTGTAGAGTCTTGGGAACACAATCCATTTGTACAGTGTTTCCAGGGGGTATCTGAGTTAGCAACCACTCCTCAGCCACCCTCCCTCATTTTTCTTCACAACATTTGGGACCTCAAGGCCCAAGGTAGCAACACAGTCCAACCCCAGCTCCTTCTCCTTCAATAACCCTCCCCAAATTGCAGGCATCATTCTTGGGGACACATCCAAGGTCTTGGGAACTTGGATCTCATCCAGGGGCATACTGCTACCCCTTGGCCACAGGTAGTGGCTCTGGGGTATCTCATCTAGTCAAGGCAAGGTTGGGGAAAAACAGAGCAGGACTAAGGATTAGGGTCTCTGGAGACCCTTTCCTGGCTGTGGCTCACCCAGCATAGCAGACTTTGCTGGGCTAATAGCTCCTAAGGGCTGGTAAGGTTGGGATCAACACTGCAGCTACAATATGCTGTGTCAGGTCCTCTGGTACCGTGGGCCGCTTGCCCATATCCTTTAATTCTGCAGGGCTTGGGAGTGGAGCCTCAACATGTTCCGTCTTCAGGGTCTCAGAGCCAGTGCCCTCACCTGAACAGAGACATGCACATACAAACAAATAGACATACAGAGATATACAGTATATAAAGACATACAGTATACAGAGAAGTACACATACTGACATATACAATATAAAGAGACATACAGTATACAGTGAATACACATACATAGAAATACACATACAGAGAAATACACATACGGAAATATACAGTTTATAAAGACTTACAGTATACAGAATCAAGTACAGAGAAATACACATAAAGGGACATACAGTATACAGAGAAATGCACATTCAGAGAAATACACATATGGAGATATACAGTAGACAGAAACATACAGTATACACATAAATATATATATACAGTATACAGAGACATACAGTGCACGGATAAATACACATACAAAGACATAACAGTACACATACCGAGAAATATAGCATACAGAGAAATACACACACATAAGGGAAATATAGTATATAGACAAACACATGTTCACATATGGAGACATACAATACACAGAGAAATACACATACAAAGACATACAGTACACATATGGAGTCATATAAAATACCTAGAAAAAAACACACATGTGTAGTCTTACAGTACATAGAGAAATACATGCACACATATGGAAACATGCAATATACAGAGAAATAGACATACAAAGACATACAGTACACATATGGAGAAATATAGAGAGAAATACACACACATAAGGAGGCATATAGTGTATAGAGAAATACTCATACACATAAGGAGGCATATAGTATATAGAGAAATACTCATACACATAAGGAGGCATATAGTATATAGAGAAATACTCATACACAGAAGGAGACATACAGTATGTAAACAAATACCCATACACATGCACACACTGGCACCCTAAAATACTTCCCTTTGTTTAATCCCTTAATGATACACTTCAATCATATCTCCCCTCTCTCTTCATTCCTACGAGCTAAACATATTAATGTCCTTAAATCTTTTCTGAAAACTTTCATCCTCCAGCCTAAGGGTCTCTTTCTGTGTTATTTACCACTAGTAATAACAGATTTCTAGTTAAACTATAAAATATTTATGTTTCTTTATGTGCTTTTTCACATTTCTCAGTAAAGTCCTGTTCTGTCTTAAATTACTTCTTAGGAGTGGTAATTAGGATCATAAATCAACAAAATATTATTGGTAATAGTTACATAATAATTGAGGTTGAAAAAAAAATTTTTAGTCCAGCAAGTTGAACCCTTTTAGATTTGCTCTTCTCTTTATATGTGGATTGTTGTTGTTGTTTAGTCGTTCAGTCACGTCCGACTCTCCGTGACTCCATGGACCACAGCATGCCAGGTGCATCTCTCAGTCACTGCCCCTCTGAGGTCCATCAAGTTCATGTTCATTGCTTCGGCAACCTCATCTATCCATCTCCGCCTCTGTCGTCCCCTTCTTCTTGTGCCTTCAATCTTTCCCAGCATCAGAGTCTTTTCTAGGGAATCCTGACGTCTCCTGATATGGCCAAAATATTTGCCCTTCAGCCTCATGATCATACCTTCTAGTGAAAAGTTTGTCCTGATTTATTGAATCTTCTCGCAGTCCAAGGGATTCTAAGCAGTTTTCGCCATGACCACAATTCAAAGGAGTAAATTCTACGGCGCTCACACTTCTTTATAGTCCAGCTCTCACATCCGTATGTTACTACTGGGAATATCATAGTTTGAACTATTCAGACCTTATATGTTGATAGTTTAATATTCTTTACTTTTTACTAGCTTGTCCAAGCTTGCCATATCTTTCCTCCCCAGAAGCAACATCTTTTAATTTAATGACGACAATTACCATCTGAAAAGATCTTGGATCCAAGGAAAATAAAATCTGTCACTGCCTCCACTTCTTTCCTGTCTATTTGCCAGCAAGTGAGATTGCCATTTGCCATGATCTTCGTCTTTTTAACATTGAGCAGCAGGTCGACTTTTGCACTCTCTTCTTTTACCCTCATCAATAAGTCCTTTAGTTCCTCCTCACTTTCAGCCATCAGATGTGTATTAATTATTAATTGATCCAGATGAGGGCAAACAGATAAAAACTTATTGAAACATTGCCAATTGTCTCATTGTGGAAAAAAAACCTGAATGCCCTTCATATTCAAAGATATATCCAATCCCTTTTTAAAGTTGGCTATCGAATCCGCTGTCACCATATCCTTTGGTAGAGAATTCCACAGGTTAACCACCCTTACTGTGAATCCTTTTCTTTCTTTAAGGTGGAATCATTTTCCTTCTAACCTCAAATAATGTCCTCTTCTCGGTTGAAAACCTCTTGGCACAAAAAAATTAACTTGACAAAGCTTTATACTGACCCTGGATGTATTTATATAATGTAATCATATCTCCTCTTAGATGCCTTTTTTCTATAGAAAAGAAGTTTAATTTATAATTTGAAAGGCAACATACAGCCCTATTAAATTCCCTCAACGTGTAAAACCGTAGCCCATAACGTAGCCCGCAAGACTTAAGGCTATTAAATTGGCCTCTCAAAGCTGTGACACAAATGACTTGGGTTAGGTGTGAAAAAAACCTACAGGACGTCGAAATCTGAACTCCACAGCTGCAAATCTTTTGTTCGGTCAAGCCCGTAGCTATTACCTTCCCAATTTCGCTATTAAATTGCTATGAATCCACTCGCGTTCAACCCCGTAACCTAACGGGTACTAGAGAGGACCCGCAAGGGGGTAAAAGTCCTATGCATAGCACTGTAAATGCAAATATACACACACTACTGTACATATAATAAAAGGAAAAATTATGTTAGGTATTAATATTAATATTACAACATTCTCAAGCTCGCAAATCTGCAATATAAAACACTTTTACTTCTGTTTAATTTCCGTGTTATAGCGATCCCGGCAATCAATGTGTTAATACATATAATGGAACTCGTATGGACTAGAATATCATATTTGCTGATTTATTAATATGGCATTATCTATGGAATGCGGGTCCGATCGAAACTCGTAATTGAAACCCGTAGGGCTTTGACTAATTGATTGTGTTCACGGCCACACATCCAACGGCGCAAGAATGGTTTACAGGCTTGCGTCTCCAGCCCGTAACTCGTGGCATGGTGGAATTTAATAGCTCTGTAACGCAGCCAAACTTCAAGCCCGCAGCCTTTGCGAGCTTGCCGATGCCGCTACGGGGTTCAAATTGAATAGGGCTTATAGTCATGTATATAAGGTATACCTTTTAACAACTGCCCTTAAAATGGTCTAAATATTTTAAAAAGCAACAAAAAATACAACCTATATTTTTTAAGTTATACAGTAGATCCTCAGTTAGCCGGAACTCAAGCATTCAGAACTCTCAAGCAACCAGAAAATAAAAATGAAGACTGTACTTTAAATAATATGTTTATTTTATAGGGCTCAACAAATGCCAGGAGCCAGGTTGTCATGTCACAAAATGTTTACAGGCACCTAGACTGCATCCACTGTATTTCTCTGCAATTCACTGTTATCTGGAAGCAGACAGGCATGAGTGACTGAGCCAGTGTTGGCATTACAATCCCCGGGTTCAGCACCGCACCCTCCAACCGAACGTACCTGTGTGTAAGTGAGGAGTGAAAGCTGTTGCTGAGAGAGCAGCCCTCACTGACAAATATACTTAGCAGAGCAGAAAGCTTCTGTCTGTACTGAATGAATATAGGAGACTGCAAATGCCTTCAGTGGGATTAATAGAAATCCCATCTTCTGTGAAAGGAACAATATCCTTCCTCCACCATAATCCCCATTTTTCCCTTTAGCAAAATAAACTTTACATTTCTCCACAACCCCATCAAGCAATATCTAACACAAACCCTTTAATCTACAACCCTTCCAAAACACAAAATAGAGAAATAATGCTCATTTCCTAGTAGCCCAGTCATATAGCAGGGCAACTGACTAGCAGAGATACTCCTAAAGGATCACTATATAATAAAAAAAACATATGTTTGAAAAAACTCCAGTCTAATTACAAACAAAACTAGGCAGGAAAAATGTCACAAAGCAAATAAATTAGAAAACATGGATGCCTGTGCGGGCCTTTGGAGGCATATAGGATACACTGGAGAGAATTGCACGTGTGAAAGAGTCTACATCTCTACATGTTCATGTATTGCAGCTGTCAGCTTTTGAGCATCTGCAGGGCAAGGGTGTAGGTGTCAAATGCTATAATCTCCAATAATCTCCCCGACCTTTTGCCTAAACTATAATGGTGCTTTAAACTTGCCATTTCCTTGGGTTGTTTGTCCATGATGGTAAAGGTGTTCTGAGAGGAGACTTATAACAACTCAAGGGACTTTAATCACATATATAGTTGTGAGCATGCGAGTTGTTGCTAATGCTTGCAGGCTCGCGAAGCGAGGGCCGCGGCTCGCACAGCGAAGGCCCTCGCGAAGCGAGGGCAGTGGGTGAGGGCCTCAGTTGCTGGCATGGAGCGCCGAAGGCGCTCCATGCCAGCAACTGTGACCCTCGCAAACTTCATGTCGCAACGCAAACAACACAACACACCAATTACGACACTCGCTAAATTTGACGAGCAATGCAAACAACATACGACACACGTTAACACACATTACGGCCTCGCAACAGTCGGACGCAACTCGCGAACATTACAAAATTCAAAACACAATACATACACACAGCACATACATAAAAAGCTTACCTACAGCATCCAGGACCTCAAAAATGCAACTTACACCTTCATTTCACTCAAAATAAAAGAGTTTAGACACTAAACAATTTGCTAAGCGACAGAAAAAATGGCCGCCGAACAAAACGAAAACGAGGCTACACACGCAAACACCATACGAGACACGTTACGACACATTACGACCTCGCAAACATCGGACCCAACACGCCGACATACAAACATTTAAAACACAATAAATACACACAACACACACACAAAAAGCTTACCTACAGCAAGAGGAACCATCCAGCATCTCAAAAAAACAAGTTACACCTTCATTTAAATAAAAATAAAACACTTTAGACACTAATAAAATCGCTAAGCTAGAGAAAAAATGGCCGACGAACAAAACGAAAAAGAGGCTTCAGCACTCTCAACACGTAAAACACCACAACACACTCGCAAAACACCACAAGAAACTCCAAAAACACCACGAAGCACCGACGTATAATCCGCAAAGACGCATACCACAGATAACCCGCCATTTTACGCCAATGCGGAAGTACACCACTATGCTAACGGTTTCGTCTCACGCACGCACAGTATTACACTGCACACATTCAGCACGCTTACACAGCAGCTCCACAACACTAATGCTGCAGCAACCTCAAAACAGATTGTCAGCTCTTCAACAGAATGCTTCCTGCATATATTAATTCAAAATAGGTAAAGTAGATTAATTTATTAATGTATTATATATTTGATTATTACACACCAAACAGCATTACAGATTCATTTATTAATGTATTATATATTTCATTATTATACACCAAACAGCATTAGCTACCTTACAATTTAATTGCCGTCATTTTTTGACGGGCAATTCGCTAGTTCAATATATTTATAAGGTATAAAAATGTTCTTCCATTTTACAAAGCTCATACACCCACAAACATTGGGCCGTATTAAATTCCAGCCTTGTATGTCCCATGTGTAGCATGTTAGGGCTGCGTGCTTCAAATTTGGCCTACTTACGTTGCTCTTAAATTAAAAAGGACTGCGAGCTACGGGTGAGAAACACTATCTCATAAGCCAGTTCTTGGCCGTCAGGGTCGCGAGCTCGACTGCAAACAATTAAGCAATCACATAGTTACGGGTTCAGATGTAGCCAATGGAAAAAGAGATTGTTAGAGTTACGTCACTGAAAAAGGGGTGGATAGATTTTGAAGTCCTACGTGCTTCAATTACAGTTTGCGATAAGACCCACAGGCCACAAAAAAGGCAATATTAATAAAGCAGAACATATGATATTCCATTTACAGTAAATGTCTTAACACATTGATTGGAGGAATCGATATAACACAAAATATGAACATGAAGTATTTTTCGTGGGGCTATTTGTGGGCTTGGGAATGTTGTGCTGTTAATTCTAAGGCCTAACATCACTTCCCCTGTTAATAAATGTACAGTAATGTGTTTTTATTTGATTAAGTGCTACATATTGGACTTTACCCCCCTTGCGGGTTCTCAGAGCACACGTTGGCCTTTAGGCTCCATTTGCGTGTTACGTGCTTGCTCGCGAGTGACCACTTTGCAATTTAATAGCTGAAGTGAACAAGTAGCGGTTATGGGCTTTGTCATGAATCAGCCAGTGGCCATATTGTGTTTGGAGAAAGTTCATGGCTCATGCTGTGGAAGAAAAGGTTTGGGGCCCACTTGTTATGGATATATTGTTATGTTGTGGTCTAGGGGATAAAGTATTATAAGTTTATCCCTTAGCATATTCCCATACCTCCCATGTTTAGGCTCATTGTAATGAGTATCCTGTGAGGGATCTAATGGGATATATTGGTTGTATGTGGGTGAAACATTGGGTGTTATATTTGTAAATATGAATGTATGTTATTATATTAGTATGTTATTATATTGTAGAGGGGAAGCCGTTGAATACAGCCAAACCTCCTTTGTTCCCAAAGGCCTGTTAATCCCATTAGCTAAGTGTCCAGCAGAGTACTAACAATGGGGAGCTCACAGCTGGAGAGCAGACAGGCAGGCACCCAGAAACAATGGGATGGCCTGAGGCTTCTCAGCCTTCATAGCATGGGCACAGGAGAGCCAAGGTATGCTTTGCCCTGGAGATTCAGAGCCCAAATGAATTAGTGGGCCTCACCTAGTGGGTGGACCTGGGGAGGAGTCTCATGGTTCCCACGTAGTGACCCTGCCTTATTGGCCAGAGGCAGTTAGGGGCTGACTAAAGGTAGCCCCTCCTGGTAATGTTGTATGCCTGTTTAAAATATGTTGTTTTCCAAATAAAGTTGTTCATAATTTTCATCAGGACTTTGTGTGCAGGTGTATTATTGACCCAGGGGCATATGCTGGTAGAGGAGATCGTTTCTGACTCCCTTCCAGGTTTTCCAGGCACACTACCAAAAGCTGTGACTTATGCTCTTGCATCCGCAAAGAAGGTCCATTGGTCTGAGTCACCCAAATCTTAGGTCTAAAACCTACAGGAGATAAGAGGACTAGGATTCTCTATACTCCATCATCATTGTAGGTTGTGACAGGCTTGACAGATCAAAGGACTTACATGCGCAAAGTTAAGCGTTGCTCAGCACGTAGCCCATTCTCGGCTGTCCGGGGTGTTACCACACAAGTCCACTGCGAGCAACATTACAAGGCTAATTTAATAGCCGTAACCCGTAAATTTGGAGTTACGAGCTACGTTTTAAAACGCATCCCCAATTTAATAGGGCTGTAAATCACTCATTAACCATCTACTATCTTTTCAATTGCTTGCCAAGTCCTTGTTTCTTCCTTTTGTTTAATTAATCCCATTAGATTGTAACTTTGCAAGTTTTCAATCTTGTGAAATGTTTTGAAAAAAGCACCATGGATGCAAGCTTTTAAACTTAAAAACAGGGCCCCCTACTTTCTGGCACATGTTTAATATTGTATTTTCATTTTTTTTTTTTTATTATACTTACCCCCAGCGCTACGGAATAGGTTGACACTATATAAAAACGGTGTTAATAATAATAATAATAATAATAATAATAATAATAGTACATACAGTAGCTCTGAAGGTATTTTCTACCTCCTTATTACCATCCCATGGTTTTATAAGAGCATTTTTTTACGCATAATCAAGGATACATTGATTATATGTATTTTTATACATGGCCTGTTTCAGGCCTTAAATAACAAGGCAAAAAGATGAAAAGAAATCCTTTGAAATACAGATACCAAAGAGATCTAAGATAGCTGTTCAGTTCAAAAGTCAAGGCACAAATCACTAATTAATATCCCACAGTTTTCTTTGTAATTAAATAAAATCCTAGTTCTTACAACATTTACCAAAAGGTACACTGATGATGTAATCAGAAGGTACTTTATTATCTACTATCACTTGAACAGGCCGTAAAGTTCCTATTGTAAAAAACTCTGTCAGTCTATACAGTTCTTCCAGGTAATACATGAATGCGCTAAAGCTCGATTACCATGTCAATGAATTTAGTTATCATTTTGACATACCAGAGTGGTATCTCAAACTGATAACTATGGGCTTGATTCCATGGGTCCATAGGAACTCCCATAAGCTGACTCAGTCCTACAGAAGCATTTACAGTGGGTTTGCTTTAGCTCTCTAGCTCTAACATGTACTCACACCCTGCCTTAAGTGTCCCCATAGGGGACTCCGAGTCTGAATCTCAGCAGTCTCCATAGCAACACTAAGGAATGGTACCGTCTAACTAACGTGAGGGTTCTCTGGTGGTCCAGTGGTAAGGATTCAGTGCTTTCATTGATGTGTCCAGGGTTCGATCCCAGACAATAGGTCACAGCACCTTGAAGACATGCAGGGTTGGGACTGGTCAGTACTTGGATGGGAGACCACCTAGGAATGCCAGGAGATGTATGCTGTGGCCCACTGGAAAAGGAACTGGCAACCCACCATGGATACCAAGTGGATCAGCATGGCATGTTGCAGTTCATGAAGTCACTGAAAGTAAGACAACACACACACACAACTAACGTGAACACAATACACTAGTCCTAATATCTATAATTATCCATCTATAATTGTGTAATCCTATATTCTCTACTTTGATTGGCTCTAACAACAACCAGTCAGATCAGGTCAAATATGTTATTAAACTCTATTCTGATTGGTTGCTACTTTAACCAATCAAAATAAGTAAAATAGAGCTCTTGGATGGTAAACCGAGAAGGGTATTAAAGGGGCATTGAAAGCATTTTTTGTATAATCTGAAAGGGGGTATTAGATAATGTGCCACTGTGTGTTTTATCTTTATTCAAATAAGGCTCTCAAAGCAGAAAAAACTTGTCAGCCAATGAGCATTTGTATAGATGTATAAGATATACTTGTCTGCCAATTAAGTCTACTGACGTACATATGCTTTGTGCATTTTCTGTAATTATTTTATACTAGCGAATTGCCCGTCAAAAAATGACGGCAATCAAATCGTAAGTGAGCTAATGCTGTTTGGTGTGTAATACAAAAATATATAATATATTAATAAATGAATATACTTTACCTATTTTGAAGCATTGTGTTGAAGAGCTGACAATCTGTTTTGATGTTGCTGCAGCATTAGTGGTGTGGAGCTGCTGTGTAAGCGTGCTGAATGTGTGCAGTGTAATACTGTGCGTGCGCGAGACCAAACCATTAGCGCAGTGGTGTACTTCCGCATTGGCGTCAAATGGCGGGTTATCTGTGGTATGCGTCTTTGCGGATTATCCGTCGGTGCTTCGTGGTGTTTTTCGAGTTTCGTGTGTTGTTTTGCGAGTGTGTTGTGGTGTTTTACGTGTTGAGAGTGCTGTAGCCTCGTTTTGTTTTTTTTCGTCGGCCATTTTTTCTCTCGCTTAGCGATTTCATTAGTGTGTAAAGTGTTTTATTTTTATTGAAATGAAGGTGTAACTTGGTTTTTTGAGGTGCTGGATGGTTCCTCTTGCTGTAGGTAATTTTTTTATGTGTGTGTTGTGTGTATTTATTGTGTTTGAAATGTTTGTATGTCGGCGTGTTGCGTCCGATGTTTGCGAGGTCGTAATGTGTGGGAACGTGTCTCATATGGTGTTTGCGTGTGTAGCCTCGTTTTCGTTTTGTTCGGTGGCCATTTTTTCTCTCGCTTATCAAAGTTTTTATTGTGCAAACTCTTTTATTTTGAGTGAAATCAAGGTGTGAGTTGCATTTTTAAAGTCCTGGATGCTTCCTCTTGCTGCAGGTAAGCTTTTTATGTATGTGCTGTGTGTATGTATTGTGGTTTTAATTTTGTAATGTTCGCGAGTTGCGTTCGAGTGTTGCGAGGCCGTAATGTATGTGAACGTGTGTCGTATGTTGTTTGCGAGTGTCGTAATGTGTGTGTCATGTTATTTGCGTTGCAACGTGAAGTTTGCGAGGGTCGCAGTTGCTGGCATGGAGCGCCTTCGACGCGCCATGCCAGCAACTGAGGCCCTCGGCCAGTGCCCTCGCTACGCGAGCCCGCAAGCGTGAGCAACGGCCCGTACGCTCACAACTATATATGTGATATATTGTGCTATTTTTTTGTACTTAGTTTTGGGTGGGTAGTTTAGGGGGTTAGTGTTAGGGGTTATGGGGATCCTTATGGAAAAAAAAAATATTTCACATGCCTTTAAATGATATATGAAAGTCTTATAAACGTGAAGTTTACAAAGATGATTTGACACCCGAGACACCCAGTTCCCAAATTTTACAAAAATCTATTTACATATGTCTTCCGAGCAGTAGTAATGTCATTAAATGTAGTTCCAGGACACACAAAGCACTGTTTGCATTAATATTCAAAAAGCTACATCATTTGCTCTGTTTGTGAGTAAACATTTTTCGGCGCTGCCAAGGTCTACACGCTTGGAAAATATCAAATGTTCAAACAAAGATATGAGGCAAACAGCATTAAAAATAATGATGGTAAATACATTTTACAGCAGGCTGTCAGCAGGAGGTTAAGCAGCGCTATTTAACCCTTTCTCTGCAGGAAATGGATGGATAGGGGACTTCATTATCATACTAAGAAGCCCCCCGAACGTTAGTTCCTCACCTTCTGGAATCTTACACTTTCTTCCTGTTCTCTGTCAGTTCTTCACCATCTGGAAATGTATACTTTCTTTCTGTTCTCTCTCAGGTTCTCACCTTCTGGAACCTTACACTTTCTTTCTGTTCTCTCTGTTTCACACCTTCTGGAACCTTACACTTTCTTTCTGTTCTCTCTCAGTTTGCCACTGTCTGGAACCCTACAAATTCTTTCTGCTCTCTCTCAGTTTTCCAACAGTCTGGAACCTTACACTTTCTTTCTGTTCTCTCTCAGTTTCTCACCTTCTTGAACCTTACACTTTCCTTCTATTCTTTCTCAGTTTCTCTCTTTCTGGAACCTTACACTTTCTCTTTCTTGTATCTCAGTTTCACACCTTCTGGAACCTTACACTTTCTTTCTATTCTCTCTCAGTTTGTCACCTTCTGGAACCTTACACTTTCCTTCTGTTCTCTCTCAGTTTCACACCTTCTGGAACCTTACACTTTCTTTCAGTTTTCTCTCAGTTTCTCACCTTCTGGAACCTTACACTTTCTTTCTATTCTCTCTCAGTTTCTCACCTTCTGCAACCTTACACTTTCTTTCTGTTATCTCTCAGTTTACCAACATCTGGAACCTTACACTGTCTTTCTCTTCTCTCTCAGTTTCTCACCTTCTGGAACCTTACACATTCCTTCTATTCTTTCTCAGTTTTCTATTATTTCTCAGTATTCTTTCTCGGTTTGTCCTCTTCTGGAACATTACACTTACTTTCTGTTCTCTCTCAGTTCCTCACCTTCTGGAACCTTACACTTTCTTTTTGTTCTCTCACATTTTCTCACCTTCTTTAACCTAACACTTTATTTCTGTTGTCTTTGATTCTCACCTTCTGGAACCTTACACGTTCCTTCTATTCTTTCTCAGTTTTCTATTATTTCTCAGTATTCTTTCTCAGTTTGTCACCTTCTGGAACATTACACTTACTTTCTGTTCTCTCTCAGTTTCTCACCTTCTGGAATCTTACACTTTCTTTCTGTTCTCTCAGTTTGTCACCTTCTGGAACCTTACATGTTCCTTCTGTTCTCTCTTAGTTCTTGGAACCTTACATTTTCTTTCTTTTCTCTCTGTTTGTCACCTTTGGAACTTTACACATTCCTTCTGTTCTCTCTTAGTTTCTCACCTTCTGGAACCTTTCACTTTCCTTCTGTTCTCTCTCAGTTCCTCACCTTCTGGAATCTTACACTTTCTTTCTTTTCTCTCTCAGTTTGTCATCTTCTGGAACCTTACACTTTCTTTCTTTTCTCTCTCAGTTTGTCATCTTCTGTAACCTTACACTTTCTTTCTGTTGTCTCTCAGTTTCTCACATCCTGGAACCTTACACTTTCTTTATATTCTCTCTCAGTTTCTCACCTTCTGGAACCTTACACTTTTTTTATGTTCTCTCTCAGTTTGCCAATATCTGGAATCTTACACTTTCTTTCTGTTCTCTCTCAGTTTCTCACCTTCTGGAACCTTACACTTTCCTTTTATTCTTTCTCAGTTTCTCACCTTTTGGAACCTTACACTTTCTCTCTCTTCTCTCTGTTTCACACCTTCTGGAACCTTACATGTTCCTCCTATTCTTTCTTAGTTTTTCACCTTTTGGAACCTTACACTTTCTTTCTGTTCTCTCTCAGTTTCTCACCTTCTGGAACCTTACACTTTCCTTTTATTCTTCCTCAGTTTCACACCTTTTGGAACCCTACACTTTTTCTCTCTTCTCTCTCAATTTCACACCTTCTGGAACCTTACACGTTCCTGCTATTCTTTCTCAGTTTCTCGCCTTTTGGAATCTTACACTTTCTCTCTCTTCTCTCTCAGTTTCCCACCTTCTGGAACCTTGCACTTTCTTTCTGTTCTCTCTGTTTGCCACTGTCTGAAACCTTACACTTTCTTTCTGTTCTCTCTCAGTGTGCCACCATCTGATACCTTACACATTCTTTATGTTCTCTCTCAGTTTCTCACCTTCTGGAACCTTACACTTTCATTCTATTCGCTTAACAGAGGAGGGGCGTTGCATTACCAATGTCTCATGTTGCTGCAAGTAGACTGCATGCAGCAGCATTATATTGGTAGAGTGATGCCTTTCTGACATGGATGTGACTTTAGCATTGTCAAACATGGCAGAGTACATGAGAGAGAACAGGAAGAAAAGGAAAAGGTGAGAATCTGTTACTCTGGAGGTTTCTTATAAGTAAGTGAAGTGTTCATTTTATATGACAATTAAATTGTAGAAGATAAAATTAAACAATTAAGCTAGTTAAAAGGACTCTGAGCTCATGGATATTGCTCTGCACAATCATATGGCATAGTAATAATCATGATAAAATGGCCCTTTAAGTGTTGGGCTTTTACAACACTTAAAGGGCCATTTCATTTAGTACAATTTGGACCCCATCACAATAAACAACTCCTAAACGCATGTTAAAATATTAAAAATAAAAGTAAAATCTGTGTTTTTGCGAGTCACTGCCTACCCACTGCCACACCCACAGCTCTGTGTAGTGAGCAAAATAAAAAAATCTATTTGTGCAGAGCATGGAGTGCTAGAATCACCTAAACAGGTAAGTCATGGGTTAACTGGTCAATGCAGTCCTGAGTGAGGAAAAAACTGCTATCAATCAGTGTCCTCATTGCGCGGCTTGGCTCTCTGTTATTAATCATGCAACAGCCAGCAGTCAGGATACACTGTGTTTGTAAACAGACGTATAACTTAGATCATTTTAACACAGTGAGGCAAATGGCCCTTTAAGCTGTTTTTTTCATTGTATCATTGGAAGTCAAGCTGTAGTACAGGTTTTATTGGGTTTATGGGGATAAGCTCTCAGGTCCTGAAGGGAACATAAATTACAAGTTTTCTCTAAATTTTCTTCATTGCAATATTACCTCTGACATGCTTTTCTGTTTGTCGTTAGACTATCTAAACAACCAAAATGAGTGTCTTGCCATTGAGTGTGCTCGTGATTTTTGGTCACTTCAGAACCTGCCAACTCCACGCACCCAGTAGGGAAAACTTTGAGGGTTAACTGGGTTATACACCATTTTTGGAAGAACACAAGTTGGTAGCGCAGTGTTATGGTCTGGGGAATGTTTTCTTGGCATTGTCTGGATCCACTCATACTTCTGGAAAGCTCTCTCAACCAATTGGGTTATCTATCCATCCTTGCAGATCAAGCACATCCATACCCATGTTCTCTGGAGTGGATGGGGTCTTCCAGCAGGACAATGCAACATGTCATACGGCCAGAATTGTCCGGGAGTGGTTGTAGGAGCACGACGAAGACTTCCCTGGCCTCCAAATTCCCCGGACTTGGACCCCATTGAGCACCTGTGGGACCACCTTGATCACCATGTTCGCTGTATGGCTCCTCCACCACACACTCTTCAGCAGCTGTCGGATACACTGCAGTCTGCATGGCTCCAGATACCCTTTGCGAACTTTCCAGCATCTTATTGACTCACTAACACTCCGTCTAGCTGCTGTCCATGCTGCACACAGTGTTTATTCAGGATATTGGTCATAATAATGTGACTGGACTGTCACATTACAGTATACAGTAAAATAGGCATCACATTTTAAAATTTTAGTTTGCTATTTGATGATATTCAACAGTATTTATAAATATCATGTCTGTGTAGAAAGCATAATAAATCTAATTCAATGTATCTCTGTTTTTCTCAGTGCTTTATGTGTGGACAACACTGCGATCCAGAGACATATTAAACACATGAAAAAATATGATTGGCTGGCAGAGCTCATGCATAAAAAATTGAAGTAAGCAATTGCAGGACTGTTGTCTTCTTTTATCGGGGCTCTGTCCCAAAAAAAGGAAAAAATCATTAGGACTACAGTCACATATTTAAAATATTCTCTTTTGAAGAGTTGCACTTCAGAACAGGCACAATGATTTAAGAATGCAAAACAATTATACAGCTTTTAATTTATTAAATTTTATATCCAATTATGCTGCTCTGGAATCTGCCATGTTGGTTTCTGTAGACTTAATGATGGAAGGAGACTCTAAATATCAAGGAAGCTTCTAACTGCACAATGGAAATATGGCAGCTAAAATCAACAGTGCTCTCAGTGTGACTGATGGGAAGCTCCCTAGCTTGCAAGGATATATCCTCATGAGAAAGTAGCAGACATAACCAGATTAAAAAAAAAGAAAACGGTACCCAACATTAAAAAATAAATATAAAATTAAGAAAAAATTTAAAGGTTGTTTTTGTTTTTATATATTTTTTTTATTTGGTACATTTTAAAAACATTTCACCACAAAGGTCCTCTAACAGCCCTGTGAAAGGGGATGTCCCATATAAATATAAGCAGCTTTTAAATGAGAGAGTAAGCGGACATATCCTGTTTTGTGTTCGCCGATGTTGAAGCACACTGCTGCCAACTCTTGGAATGCGAAATCTAGGAAAGGACCCGACTCACTCTCTCAGTCAGTCTCACTCACTCCCATTCCTGGGTCTCTATCCTTCTTCACAGACTGTCTCTCTCCCCTCACACTGTCTCTAACCATCTTCACATATATATATACAGTGGATATACAAAGTTTATACACCCCTGTTAAAATGTCAGGTTTCTCTGCCTTAAAAAAATTAGACAAAGATAAATCATTTCAGAACTTTTTACACCTTTAATGTGACCTATAAACTGTACAACTCAATTGAAAAACAAACTGAAATCTTTTAGGTGGAGGGAAGAAAAAGAAAAAAGAAAAATAATGTGATTGCATAAGTCTGCACACCCTCTTATAACTTGGGATGTAGCTGTGTTCAGAATTAAGCAATCACATTCCAAATGGTTTTAAATAGGAGTCAGGATACACCTGCCATCATTTAAAATGCCTCTGATTAACCCCAAATAAAGTTCAGCTGCTATAGTTGGTCTTTCCTGAAATGTTCTTAGTCGCATCCCACAGAAAAAGCCATGGTCCACAGAGAGCTTCCAAAGCATCAGAGGGATCTCATTATTAAAAGGTATCACTCAGGAGAAGGGTACAAAAGAATTTCCAAGGCATTAGATATACCATGGAACACAGTGAAGACATCAAGTGGAGACATTATGTCTCCCTCCAAAATTGATGAAAAGACGAGAAAAAAAATGGTCTGGGAGGCTACCAAGAGGCCTACAGCAACATCAAAGGAGCTGCAGGAATATCTGGCAAGTACTGGCTGTGTGGTACATGTGATAACAATCTCCTGTATTCTTCATATGTCTGGGCTATGGGGTAGAGTGGCAAGACGAAAGCCTTTTCTTACTAAGAAAAACATCCAAGCCAGGCTACATTTTGCAAAAACACACCTGAAGTCTCCCAAAAGCATGTGGGAAAAGGTGTTATGGTCTGATGAAACCAAGGTTGAACTTTTTGGCCATAATTCCAAAAGAAAAGTTTGGTGCAAAAACAACACTGCACACCACCAAAAGAACACCATACCCACAGTGTAGCATGGTGTTGGCAGCATCATGCTTTGGGGCTGTTTTTCTTCAGCTGGAACTGGGGCCTTAGTTAAGATAGAGGGAATTATGAACAGTTCCAAATACCAGTCAATATTGGCACAAAACCTTCAGGCATCTGCTAGAAAGCTGAACATGAAGAGGAACTTCATCTTTCAGCATGACAACGACCCAAAGCATACATTCAAATCAACAAAGGAATGGCTTCACCAGAAGAAGATTAAAGTTTTAGAAATGGCCCAGCCAGAGCCCAGACCTGAATCTGATTGAAAATCTGTGGGGTGATCTGAAGAGGGCTGTGCACAGGAGATGCCCTCACAATCTGACAGATTTGGAGTGTTTTTGCAAAGAAGAGTGGGCAAATCTTGCCAAGTCAAAATGTGCCATGCAGATAGACTCATACCCAAAAAGACTGAGTGCTGTAATAAAATCAAAAGGTGCTTCAACAAAGTATTAGTTTAAGGGTGTGCATACTTATGCAACCATATTATTTTTATATTTTTTCTTCCCTCTACCTAAAATATTTCAGTTTGATTTTCAATTGAGTTGTACAGTTTATAGGTCACATTAAAGGTGGAAAAAGTTCTGAAATTATTTATCTTTGTCTCATTTTTTTACAGCACAGAAACCTGACATTTTAACAGGGGTGTGTAGACTTTTTATATCCACTGTACCTCCAGTCCCTCATGTCTCTGAGTGTGTCTCCTGTCTCTTTGCACCTCTCTCAGTCCCATTATCCTTGTGTCTCTTCTCAAGTCTGTCTCAACCATGTCTGGAGTCCTCTCCTTCCTCATGTGTCCTCTCTCTCCTGGCTCTCTCGGGCCTGCGTCTCTCTCTCTCAGGCCTGGGGGTCTCTCACCTTTTTCACAGACAGTGATATGTTCTCCAGTATCCAGTCCTTCACCTCCCGGGGCAGACGGTGGTGCCACAATTACCAGCAGCGAACACAAAACAGGATAGGTTTGAGGAAGCTTTATGTAGGAGAAGCTTGAGTCCTAACTGATTACCGATTCCCAGTTACCTTTCCTAGGCTTGGGCCCAAATAACCTACATAAATACAACCTCATGAAAAAAAATTGTCATGTATTTTTTTTTTTTTTTTTTTAAACCCCTCATGTTTTTAATTTAAATTAAAGAACCATGACCTTTGCATTGTCCATTACGGATTAACCCCATAAAGACACAACACAGTAAAGACCAAACACAAATTAGATTTGGTATATAAGGCCACAGCTTCTTTAATAATGATAACTTAAGTATCCAAACTAACCAACAATTTTGGAGAAAACACTGAGCAGTGCTTGACCACCCATAATACCGGAACTCAAGGAGACCCTGTGTCCCAGGAGCACTGACACTTGATGTTCTTACACATATTTGGGCAAGCACCCTATCACTGTACTCACAGTAAGCCCAGGGGGAGGTATGACCTACAGTATCCAGGCAATGAATCTATTGCTTTGTTTAGTACCACTGAGAATTGGGGCATTTTAGCACATCCTGGCAGTGCCACATCTCAGGCCCTGTGAGGCTTCGAACCTCTGCAGCGTGTGACAGAGGAGACCAAGAACTTGTAATACAGTCAACAGTAAGGAAAGTAATACCGTTAGGGGAAAAATAAATGTGAATACAATAGAAGGCCTAGCAACATCTAATGGTATAAAGCAGGTCCAGGTATAAAAACAATGCTGCAATTCTATATTTTCACTGTTCGGTTTTGAAGAAATAAAGTTAATCATGGAATTTTTTTTATAGAGTGATAAAAACAAACACCACCTTTAATTTATATCCTGTTATATGTAGTCTTCACAGTCCTCATTGTTGTTTAATACAGACCTTATAATTTGTCAAGGATTCTTAATAAAGCTAGGCTGTAAATAGGAAACATGTGGATGCCTCTGCAGGATTCTGGAGGAATCCATGATACCTCGCTGATGGTAGCACGCCGTGGCATAGCTAGTGAAGGAAAGGCCCTGATGCAAAATTATGTTCCCCAACTGCAATTACCCTATGCGAAGTAGGTATATGTTGGGTCAATAAAATACATCCCTATAAATAATAGTCAGATGACTTCTAGGGTGATAAAATCACCTGTCTTTAAAATTAAGTATCAGCCCCTCTCCCCCACATTTACTGAAGCTTTTGATGGTAGCATGTTGCTTTGCACCTCCACCACTTCCTTTATGTGTGAGAGGAGCATTTATAGGTCTGCAGGACAATTATTGCAGTTATTGTTGCAAGCTGCCTGCTTCTGAGGATGGAATAGGTAGTGGGTCAAATTCCAAAAGGTCCATTGATTTTGTTCACCCACAGAGGAAGCTTTGGATGCAGATAATATTCCTATTCATTTCTATTGAAAGGGCTTTTAACTTTAGTGTGAGACCTTTCAGAAGGATGGTAAGAAAGTTTATCAGTGTCCAAAGTACTCTCCCCACTGCAATGTCCTGTCCCATTGCCAATAACATAAACCCTTACCAAAGGGGTCCCTATTGACTCCCAGGCCGTGGCGTAGCTAGGAGGGGGGCGAGGGCACAGCACCCCCGGCGTCATCTCCTTGAGGGCGGCACTCATGTGCCTTCTCCCAGGCTTCCTCCTACCCCCTTGTCTATCCCCTTCTCCGCTAGTCTCTCTTCCCCTTTTGTATCTCTCCCCCTCTTGTTTCTCTCCCCCCCCCCCCCTTTCTCTCCCCCCTTTCCAGTGTTTCTTACCTCTGTGTACTGGGGCTTGGGTGATGGCTATTCCCCATGCCAGCCCCTGCTCTCATCTGACCTGGAAGAGGCAGGGGGAGCAGCCATCACCCAAGATCATACACAGAGGTTAGAAACATGGGAGAGAGGGAGAGAAACAATGGAGAGGACTGGGAGAGAGACAAGAGGGGGAGAGAGGCAAAGAGAGGTAGAGAGACAATGGGGGAGAAGGGGGAGAGAAACAAGGAGGGAGAGAGAAAACGCGGGAGGAGGGGGAGATAGACAATGGGGAGGAGGAAAGAGAAACGAGGAGGATAGAGACAATGGGGGAGGAGGGAGAGAGAGACAATGGGGGAGGTGGGGTAGAGAAACAAGGGGGAGGAGGGGGAGAGAAACAAGAGGGGAGGGGGTGAGAAACAGGGGGAGGTGGAGAAACAAGAAGGGGGGAGAGAAATAGGAGGGTGGGAGAGACAGGGGAGGAGGGGGAGAAAAATGAGCTGGAGGAGGGGGAGAAAAACAAGGGAGAGGAGAGGGGTTATATACAAGAAAGGAGAGAGACAAGGGGGGAGGGACAAGATGGGGGAGAGACAAGGGGGGAGAGAGACAAGCGGGGGAGAGAGACAGGGGAGGAGAGGGGGGAGAGACAAGGGGGAGGAGAGAAACAAGAAAAGGTGGGGGAGCAACAAGGGGGGACCAAGAAGAGTTGGAGGGAAAAGGGGAGAGACAAGGGAGAAGGGGAGAGACAAGGGGGAGAGAGGGAAGGGTGAGAGACAAGGGGGAGAGAGTAGAAATGGGGGAGAGTCAAGGGTGGGGGGGAGACAAGGGGGAAGACAGGGTTAAAGGTAGAGACATGGGTGGGAGGAGAAACAAGGGTGGGAGGAGACAAGGGTAAAGGGAGAGACAAGGGGGTGGAGAGGCAGAAGGGAGAGAAGGAGGGAGAGACAGAAGGGAGTGAAGAAAGAGGGAGAGACATTGAAGGGAGAGGCTGCACATTGGCTCTTACAGACACAGGCTGCACTTAGTTCTTACAGGCACAGGCTGCACCTTGATCCTTTCAGGCACAGACTGTTCAACTCTGTGACAGCCCCGGGCCGCAAAATCTCTAGCTATGCCACTGCCCCCATGATAACCTAACCTACTACCTATGATCCCCCATGGACTCTACCCTTCCATGGTGGTCCATGAGATGTATAACATTAAACTCCAAAACTATCTAATCTAAACTGACTACAGAAAATAACAAAATGCTACATATTGTAAAACAAAAGTATTGAAAACAATGAAACAATTACAATTAACATAATGATATGTTACTTTTAAAATAAAAATAAAATAATTAACATTAAACATTTAAGGGAAAATATATAGTTAATTTATACAATACCTATCTTAATTCCAGCACCATCAAACAACACTATCTTCATCTGTAATAACCGCATAGGTAATCTGTGTTGATAGAAGCCCTAAGATACTCATCTTTGACCAACAGAAAAATGGTCTTTTTTATCCTCTGGTTGAAGACCCTTGCATCCTTATTCTTTGACCTATGGCATAGGCAATAATAAAAAATAAAAAAATAAAAAAATAAAATATATATATATATATACATATATGCAATGGTACCTCGGCTCTTGTTGGCTTAAAAATTCGGTATTCGTTTACACAATTAATACAGTATCTTGGGGTGGAGGGGGATGGAGCTCGGTGGTTATCATGGGAACTTGAAACCTGGAAAGGAGACCCTCTATTTCTAGAGCAGAAACTGCTCTCACAAGGTTGGAAATGTCATTACTATTTTGAATTATATGTATATATATGGGAACAAAATTGTTAATATTTGTTCTGTTTGAAGAGGTTTAGTTTAAATTAGGGGAACCAAACGGGTTATCCAATCAATATGAAAAAGATAACGTAGGTATACAAATTCAGTTTACTTTAATGGAAATTTAACAAATAAGAAAAATACAGTAAGATATACTTATATTACAAATAATCTAGGGATAGAAAAAAGAAAATTTGGAGAGGAAGACAGATAACTATTAATTTTAGATCATAAGGTATCACACTGTATATTGTATCTCTATTCATTTGTTGCCATGAATATCTATGATGTTTATATACCTATCTGTCTAATAAAAATGTATTGAAATAAAAAAAATTGGTATTCTCCCCATTTCGGCCAGTAAAAAATACTTACTCACTAGCCGCTTGCTTGGCACTCGCAGCGATTGCATGCTTAAAAGTCATTATTTGGTACATGTTATTTTTGCTACATGTCGTGCCTTCTGGAACCTGCTCTGAGACTTTTAAATAAAAAAGAAAACATACTGTGCCAATGTAGCAAATACCCTCTTTCTGATGCAACATAAAAAAAATATATTTTCATGTCCCTTTAAAGAACCTGAATGAGTAGCACACCCTATATCTAAAAATAGGAACTTACCGGTAGGAGTTTCAAGTTAGTTTTAAATGAAAAAAATATATATATTTTTAAATATTAATATATTAATTGATGTGCTTAGAAAAAAGACTAAACAATCTATTTATCATTAATTCACAATCTTAGGCCTATATATACTGTACCATCATTTTATCTCATGTGACAAATACCACTTTATGCTTCATAATTCTTTGTCGCTTGAAAAATTATTTCAGTATCATAACATGGGGTAATAGGAAAAATCTCATAATGGAGGAACATTATGTGCTGAGCGACAGAAATTACTAATATTATTTATATCTTATGTTTATCTATGAAACACATATTTATGTTGGTAGTCTTAGACCTATATTTATTACAGGACTAGATTGTTCAAACAGCATCATTTTACCTGATGTGATAAATATAATTTTATAAAGCCTTATTCTCTGCTGCTTGATAAATTAGCTCCATATCATGACATGGGGTCAGATTGGCATACTCTCATGTAGAAGAAAAATCAAATCCATAATATTTCATCATGAACCACAGAAATTACTAATTTACTTTGATGATATTTTAATTATTACCCTGCGGCACACACATATCAGTTGATTGTAATATTATCCCTATATTCATTAAAGCATGTCTAAGTTTCCTGTATTATGAATGTATCTGGTAGATGAGAATCAGTAGTGTATGGAAGCATTTTTTGCATGAACAAATCCCAAAATAAACATTAATTAACTTACCCTGAAGTTAGCAAAATGTCTTCTATTTTCTGGCAGTTGAATTTGGCAGGCTAAATTAGCATAAAATTTACAATTTGTTTTTACCAATTAGTGGCAGCTGCAACATTGTGGCAAAGTATGGGGATCCTGTCTCTGCAGCAAAGCATCATGGGATTTGTAGACTGGCACATATCCATGTAAGAAGGTGCTATGTATTTTCATACAAGAGTCTCTCTCTCTGCAGCACATTCCACCTCAAGTCTCTGTAGCTCATTTCAACTCTCACATTCACTCTGCAGTTTATTCTGTCTCAGTATTTGCAGAACAATCTCACAGTCCCTGCAGCAAAGAATAACAGTTTAAATATAAAATACAAACACACTGCTATACCAAACACTGGCTGCAGTGTGGATTCAGCCTTGGTTACCTCTTTGCACCTCCTGTACCTCCACTGCTGGAAGTCAATTCTATGTATCAACTACTGTTGCAGGGTTTTTCTTTTCCTTCTCTCACTCTTTCCTTGCCAAGCGCAGCGTTTGTGCTGTGATGCCGTCCAAACATTTATTTGGATAAAACAGGCACTGCGCGGCCGTTAATTGAGTAACAAACGGGTTAAAATCTGTACTTGGATGCTGTGTTTCAATAGGATAGTACGGGTTGCTGACGTAGACAGATTTGGGGGTATGGAAATCAAGATTTCCTTTTACTGCAAATAAGCCTGTAGGTTTATTGAACTTTTCAATCTACTACATAATTTCTGTTAATCAATGTTTTCTAGGTAAGACACATTTAAAACCAGAGAAACTTACATATACCTTTAAAGGTCTAAACTAATCAAACAGCATCATTTTACCTTGTGTGATAAATATAAATATACATTTCTGCTGCTTAATGAATTAGCTCAATATCATAGCATTAGGTCAGAGTAATATATTCTTATGTGGGAGAAAAATCAAACCCATAACATTTTGTGCCCATCATAAGAAATTACTACTTTGTGTTAATTTGATCTTGCGGTGCATAATACATACATATGTTAATAGCAGCCTTAGGCCTGTATTCATTAACAAGCCAAGATTGTTCAAACCTCATCATTTTACCTCATTTGATAGATATATGACTTAATGCAACATTATCTATTACTAGAATAATTAGCTCCATATCATAACATGGGTTCAGAGTGATACATTATCATGTAAGAGAAAAATATAACTCACACTATTTCATGCAGTTCAACAGGATTTATTCATTTCATGTTAATCTTATCTGTTGATTGAAGTCTTAGGCATAATTTCATTAGAGGCCTAACTTGATCAAATAGCATACCTTGTGATAAATATAACTGTATGCAATATAATTCTTTTTCATTTGATTAATTAGCTCCATATAGTAACATAAATTGGTATATCTGTATATATATCCCTAACATGTCGTGGTCATCAAAATAAATTAATAATTTAATATTAAGTATATTTTAATTTGTACACTGTGAGATACACGTATCTTTTTGTAGTGGTTTTAGGACTATACTCATTTCAGACCTAAATTGATCAAACATAATTCTACCTCATAATAAATATACCTTTATGCCACATTATCATCTGCTGCACAATAAAATAGCTCCATTTCATAACATGGCATCAGAACGATAGATTCTTGTGTTGGAGAACAATATAACCCATAACATTTTGTGCTGATCCACAAAAATGACTAATTTCAAAATAATATATCTTAATTCTTACTCTGTGGAATACACTTATGTGCTGATAGTAATCGTAGGCCTAGATTTATTATAGGCATAAATTGATCAAACAGTGTAATTTTACTTCATGTGATAAATAAAACTTTATGCAACATTAAGCCCTGTCGCTCAATAAATTAATTCCATATCATTATATCATAAAGAATCAACCTTGGATTTTACGCTGTGGATCACAAATTAAATTTAACAAAAAACTTTACCTCATGATAAATATCACTTTATGCTAAATAGATACAGAGTGGTGCATTCTCATGTGGGTTAAAATATAACCCACAAATGCTATAAGAATATTTTATGCTGATCAACAGAAAATATTAATTTA
Source organism: Discoglossus pictus (assembly GCA_027410445.1). Lineage (NCBI taxonomy): Eukaryota > Metazoa > Chordata > Amphibia > Anura > Alytidae > Discoglossus > Discoglossus pictus. The sequence goes on from CM050167.1 coordinate 92,599,900, forward strand.
ATGTTAATTGTATTTTAACTCTTACCCTGCAGATAAAGCAATATCTTCTGTCTTGGGCCTATATTCAGCTCTGGCTTAAATGTATTAGGCAGCACAGTTTTACATCATGTGATAAATATCACTTTGTGTAACAGGAAGTAAAAATGTACTTTCTTATTGGGGAAAGTGACTAATTTCATGTTTATTCTTACCTTGAGAACATTTCTGCCATTCACAATATCCACTTGAATACAGTGCCTTGCAAAAGTATTCACCCCCTTGACTTTTTACCTATTTTGTTACATTACAGCCTTTTGTTAATCTGAATTTTATGTGATGGATCAGAACATAATAGTCTAAGTTGGTGAAGTGAAATGAGAAAAATATATACATAAAACTATTTTTTTGAAATAGAAAACAGAAAATTGGCATGTGTGTATGTATTCACCCCCTTAGTTATGAAGCCGATAAAAAGCTCTGGTGCAACCAATTACCTTCAGAAGTCACATAATTAGTGAAATGATGTCCACCTGTGTGCAATCTAAGTGTCACATGATCTGTCATTACATTTACACACTTTTTTTTGAAAGGCCACAGAGGCTGCAACACCTAAACAAGAGGCACCACTAACCAAACACTGCCATGAAGACCAATGAACTATCCAAACAAGTAAGGGACAATGTTGTTGAGAAGTACAAGCCAGGGTTAGGTTATAAAAAAAAATCTTTGATGATCCCCAGGAGCACCATTAAATCTATCATAACCAAATGGAAAGAACATGGCACAACAGCAAACCTGCCAAGAGACGGCCGCCCACCAAAACTCACGGACAGACCGAGGAGGGCATTAATCAGAGAGGCAGCACAGAGACCTAAGGTAACCCTGGAGGAGCTGCAGAGTTCCACAGCCGAGACTGGAGTACCTGTACATAGGACGACAATAAGCCGTACGCTCCATAGAGTTGGGCTTTATGGCAGAGTGGCCAGAAGAAAGCATTACTTTCAGGAAAAAACAAAATGGCACATTTTGAGTTTCTGAAAAGGCATGTGGGAGACTCCCAAAATGTATGGAGGAAGGTGCTCTGGTCTGATGAGACTAAAATTTAACTTTTCAGCCATCAAAGAAAATGCTATATCTAGCGCAAACCCAACACATCACATCACCCAAAGGACACCAGTGAAACATGGTGTCGGCAGCATCATACTGTGGGGATGTTTTTCAGCATGGTGCTAAATACAGGGATATTCTTGAGCAAAACCTGTACAACTCTGTGCGTGATTTGAGGCTAGGACGGAGGTTCACCAAACACACTGCTAAAGCAACACTTGAGTGGTTTAAAGGGAAACATGTAAATGTGTTGGAATGGCCTAGTCAAAGCCCAGAACTCAATCCAATCGAAAATCTGTGGTCAGACTTAAAGATTGCTGTTCACAAGAGCAAACCATCCAACTTGAAGGAGCTGGAGCAGTTTTGCAAGAAGGAATGGGCAAAAATCCCAGTGGTAAGATGTGGCAAGCTCATAGAGACTCATCCAAAGCGACTTGGAGCTGTGATTGCCGCAAAAGGTGGCTCTACAAAGTATTGACTTTAGGGGGGGAATAGTTATGTACATTGACTTTTTCTGTTATTTTGTCCTATTTGTTGTTTGCTTTACAATTAAAAAAAAAAGCTTCAAAGTTGTGGGCATGTTCTGTAAATTAAATGATGCAAATCCTCAAACAATCCATGTTAATTCCAGGTTGGGAGGCAACAAAACACGAAAAATGCCAAGGGGGGTGAATACTTTTGCAAGGCACTGTACACAATTAAATGAAAAAAGAAACACGACTAAAAAAAAAAAAAATGCAAGAAAACAGAAAACATTAATTTATTATAGTCATCCAGTTGGCTCAGAATCCAACATTCACAAATTTCCTTAATTGAATATATGATTTCATTTTTCTTCATTCACGCAGCAGAGTGATCTTCACAGTGTGAAAAATAATTGAACTATGATTAAATCGATAGCCAGTGTGTAGGAGTAATTTCATTTTTTTGTTATCTCTCCATTAAAAAGGATTATATTGGAGCCATTATCTGAATGTTTTACATGAGCGAGAAGAAATAATGTGTCATGTGTTAGATTTCTAGAATGCTTTTCATTTTCTCTGTTAATATTATTTGTGTTGACGCGGTAAATGTTTCCTCTGTTATGTTGTTAAAAACTAGGAGTTCTAAGACACGGTTCACAAAATTGATGAAAATTTAGAGTCTATTTTCCAAACAAGATACAATATATGATCTAGAGACAAAACACAGACTTAGCTACTTCTGCAGTACTTAATGAAAGGGAAGTTGTAGTTTGGAAGAAACTTCACATCTTTGTGAAGCATGTATCAATGTAACAACAGTGGCAGCTGTGTAGGCCATGGACATAAAACAGGTTTGAGGAAAATCGGAATTTTTGAAAACTCAGTTTTTAAGTAGAGGAATCCATTTTGTGTTTGTTACATCACATCCTGAGAGCTGTATTGATGGTGGTGTATGTTTGTAGTTATCTGTTTGTTAGTAGGATAAGACTCACTTGCAAAAGAAGCAGGATGCTTCATCATAGGATGCAACCAAAGTTTTCAAGAAATGGAAATACCACTCTCACTCACACAACTTTCCCTAATATATCATGGATCCCCCCAGGGTCCTGCAGAGGCATCAATATTTTTTTTCTAAGTTACAACCAGCTGTCATGGGTGCCATCCTTGACTGCTAGTTGACCTTAAGCCTGGGGGAGGGTTATCCTACTGGGGGTTTCTCTGGTACTTAGTTCTACTGTCAATTGGTAATTCAAAGTGGCACTATTTCAGTAGCGCTGATTAGAAATGTTATCTGAAACCGAGGTTCCTTCCATTCTTCTCAAGCCTGTAATCATCTTAGGAACAAAGGCAAAATGTCTGCTGCCATTAAAGCAAAACCAAATGCAAAAAATAAAACTATAGACTGGTGTTATTACGGTAATTTACATTTTCTAAATACATTTTCCACTGTAATGCTCCAACAATCAATAATAATTATACAATATAATTTCTATTAATAACTTTGCAATATACCTTGGATGCAAATTTCCTAGTTAATTCTTAGCTGTACAATTATATATTTTTTATGATTTGTGAGAGTTTTACTCCTGCTCAGCTTTTATCCACTTGTATCACTAATGTGTAAAATTCCTGACATATCTTGAATTTACATTTCATCAATAGCCCTGTAATTGTCCTGTCAATGTATTAAAATTCCTTTTGAAAGTGATTTTACTAGTACAAAATAATAAACGCCACTTTGAATGAGTCTGAGTAATTTGCTAACTGGAAGCATTTTATGGCTCCAGTAGAATGAAAAAATAGAACTTCCCAAGTGGAGTCTGACATTATATGTGACACTCAATGTTATACCCCTACAGACAAGTGGTATGTCAAAAAATATAAAAAGGGGGAGTGTTTAATCATTATAATCACAAAAACATCTTAATTAAAGATGGGAAGTAATCTAAAAATAATAATACATATGAGTCTAATAAATTACATCAAAGAATAGTATAGTATATATGATTCCCTCTCACAACAACCACACTAAATGATTTAATGGCCACCAAATATTCAATGGAAGATAAGTTTGTATTTGGGGGTATGGCTTTTTACTCCATTACACAGTAAATTATATTGAAAAGTTAAAACTTTTTAGATCTCCTCTGATCCTTGTATTTTATGAATTGGGAATTAATCCAAAGCAAGGCAAACAAAGAACTATTGACACATTAACAATTGTGTCATAAGGGGAAAGAATATTTCCCACTGACCTAGTGCTGAACCCTGATGAACCCCACTTAAAACATTAGTCCAATCTGAGTATGTTCCATTTACAACTACCTTTTGCTTCCTGTCTTTTAACCAGCTATAAAACCATGAGCAGATATTTACTGCAATTCATTAGTTTGCACAATAGTCTTCCATGTGGCACTGTATCAAAAGCCTTAGCAAAATCCAAAAAGACTGCATCCACTGAGTTGCCTTGATCCAAGTTCCTACTAACCTCCTCATAGAAACAGATTTGTTTAACATGACCTATCCCTCATAAATCTGTGTTGTCTGCTAAAAACACTGTTTTTGCATTGGAAGCATTTTACAAGCAAGTACTATAATATGCAGCTTATGTTTTTTTTAATGTTCAGACTGGGGGTCCCCTCTAATATTTTGTTTATTTATACACTCAGTATCTGTCTTATGTGTACACGTAAGAGCCTACAAGCATGAAACACAAGTCATCTCCCATAACAACACCACCCTCTAAACAACGTAAACACACTAAAACTAGACCTCACCTACGCCTTTTATACAGACTTTCTATTATTCTCATTGGCTGAAGTAGGTGTAAATTAAATTTCAACGAATCAGTATGAATGAATTGAAATCTTACAAGCTCCCACTAAGGCTGTTCAAAGCTTTAGAGGGTGTTTGCAAGGTCCAAATTACTACCTTCCTTGTAAATCCAATAAACACAAAAGTGAGGGAGTTAGTTACCTTTGAGCCTACCGCCCCCTCAACTATACATATAAAATTAGAAGAGTGGGGGCCTCAAGTACTCCCTCAATAACCAGAGGGAGGGCATTACATACTATCAATAACCCATAAGTCTCCATAAAGACCATCATGGTACATCTACCAACCAGGTTAAGGATGTGCCTTTGGCTTTTATGTAACCCCTTAACTTAGAGGACCCTATGGACCCCAATGGGATCTTACTGTAACCTCACAAAGGGTTCCATATGTACCTCATGAGGCCTAAACTGAAAATACTGTGTAAACAAACACTATTCAAATCAAACTAACATTAGATATGGACCCCCATAAAGTGGGATAATGTAATGACCCATGAGAGTCTTTAGGCTGCCACATGAAAATATGCTGCCCTAGTCCTGGGCCTCTTGGGTCTAGGCAGAAACACACTACTGCCTACTTATTTGTAAGCATGAAAGAAAACTATGTAATTCCCAAGTCCTTTTATGTATAGCATTCAGTGCGTTATTCTTTAATCATTCGGATTACCTGGGATAAGACTAAGGGTATCTTGAGGCTTAATTAAGATAATCCATTTGTAGAGAGAATTGGCAGACTAGAAGTCCATTTTGGTTCTTATTGGCCATCAAATCTGTGTTTCTATCTTTGGGATCTACAGAGACCTGTTTCTGCTCAAAATATATCTACGTACATCATAAAACCACAAATTTACAACATCTCTTGCTATGACAAATGGGATAACTCATTGGTCATGAATGGACTCTGAATTCTGAGATACTGCTCTGTACCATCATGTAGAGCAATCATATTCAAACAGAGTAGCAGTAAAATGGATTTCATTTGATGCTTCTTCCACTATAATATAGTTTTAATTATGGTTTCTTAGGTTTTAAAGCTCTCAAAGTGTTATCTGTAGATCAGCTGCACCAAGCAAGCTTATGATGTACAGTACTGGAAGGTCTCAGATCCTAATGGGACCATAAAATACAAGCTCCCACTAGATACTTATATATTAAGTTCACAGGAATGATATGTTGTTTTGTTGCAGCAAACAATTTTCCAAAAATAACATCTGCGTTTGATGGGAGGTTGTAATTTTTGCCCCTTTCACAAACTACACACACACAAACATTGCAGTGAAGAAGGACAGTTGGAGGAATAGCTGGATTATTAAAAAAACAATGCAATATTCATCAATTAAAGAATAAGTTCTTATTTTATGATGTGGAGCAGCATTACCAATTCAGTTTCCCTGTATAGAACTGACCTTAAAAAAATGGGACAATTGGCAAATACGCGCATATACCTGTTTTTTACACAGAGTAAAGCTAGGAAACGAAGGCAGCCAAAACTATTAGGTAAAGAGGTAAAACATAATCTTTCTTGTGTTGGTGACACAGACTGTCTATAACACGGCCAACCACACACTGCAAGTACAGAGCCGGGAGCAGGAGCTATTAATAAGAATCAAGACTTTTAATTCAAAGTCATTCTGTGCTCTCCCTCTGCAAGCGCTCCTCTGTATGGACGCCGCAGTGATGCACAGTGTCGATTAACAAAGCACTACATCTTGTTGATTATGGAATATCTCTTTTTTTTTTTTACTTGCCTTTATTGCTGGGTTGCACCCAAAACAGTAAGTTAGCGTGCCAGCTTGATGTATAAGATGTCTTGATCCCAATGATTTTGAGGTCTTCCTTGCCCCCTTGGCAAAATAGAACAGCTGTTTATCTTACTGGCCTTGCTAACTGAACAAGAGATCTGTCCTGTATGGTGCTGGATAAGGAATCACATGTGAAAATCAAGCAGGCCGGCCCGCTAACCTGGGAGAGACTTGATTGCAAATGTACAGGTTTTGTACTTACAGGCTCCATGGGTTTAAGCTGTGACTAATTAATTTTTTAATGTGCAAATTAACAAACCTCATAATTAACTAATCTCATAAACAAAACTTGCATGACTGAGGTAGTAATAACTCTGTTTGCCTTATGCCATTTTCCAGAATTTATCTGTATCCATTTTAACACATATTAAAGCAGTGGAGTAAACCGCCAACTAGTGGGCGATTCAAGCTTTCATGGTGGGCGACGGGGTAATCACCAGATAGCGTCACTGACAAGTGATGTCATACGCTGGAGACCCACAGCAATACACTTGGCTGATTGGAAAGCTGGTGAGAGAGCCTAGTGACAGCAGTCAGGACCCAATCACTATCTAGTAAGTACAGGGTGATACATAGCTAGGGACAGCAGTCAGGACCTTATCACTATCTAGTAAGTACAGGGTAATACATAGCTAGGGACAGCAGTCAGGACATGATCACTATCTTGTAACTACAGGGTGATACATAGCTAGGGACAGCAGTCAGGACTGGATCACTATCTAGTAAGTACAGGGCGATACATAGCTAGGGACAGCAGTCAGGACTGGATCACTATCTAGTAAGTACAGGGTGATACATAGCTAGGGACAGCAGCCAGGACCGGATCACTATCTAGTAAGTACAGAAGTCAGGACCGGATCACTATCTAGTAAGTACAGGGTGATACATAGCTAGGGGCAGCAGTCAGGACATGATCACTATCTTGTAACTACAGGGTGATACATAGCTAGGGTCAGCAGTCAGGACTGGATCACTATCTAGTAAGTACAGGGTGATACATAGCTAGGGACAGCAGTCAGGACCGGATCACTATCTAGTAAGTACAGAAGTCAGGACCGGATCACTATCTAGTAAGTACAGGGTGATACATAGCTAGGGGCAGCAGTCAGGACATGATCACTATCTTGTAACTACAGGGTGATACATAGCTAGGGTCAGCAGTCAGGACCGATCACTATCTAGTAAGTACAGCAGTCAAGACCGGATGACTATCTAGTAAGTACAGGACGATACATAGCTAGGGACAGCAGTCAGGACCGGGTCACTATCTATTAAGTACAGGGTGATACATAGCTAGGGATAGCAGTCAGGACCAGATTACTATCTATTAAGTACAGGTTGATACATAGCTAAGGACAGAAGTCAGGACCGGATCACTATCTAGTAAGTGCAGGGCGATACATAGCTAGGGACAGCAGTTAGGACCGGATCACTATCTAGTAAGTAGAGGGCGATACATAGCTAGGGACAGTAGTCTGGACCGGATCACTATCTAGTAAGTACAGGGTGATACATAGCGAGGGACAGCAGTCAGGACCGAATCACTATATAGTGAGTACAGGGTGATACATAGCTAAGGACAGCAGTCAGGACCGGATCACTCTACTAAGTACAGGGCGATGCATAGCTAGGGACAGCAGTCAGGACCAGATCACTATCTAGTAAGTACAGGGAGATACATAGCTAGGGACAGCAGTCAGGACCAGATCACTATCTAGTAAGTAGAGGGCGATACATAGCTAGGGACAGCAGTCAGGACCGGATCACTATCTAGTAAGTACAAGGCGATACATAGCTAGGGACAGTAGTCTGGACCGGATCACTATCTAGTAAGTACAGGGTGATACATATTGAGGGACAGCAGTCAGGACCGGATCACTATCTAGTAAGTACAGGGTGATACATAGCTAAGGACAGCAGTCAGGACCGGATCACTCTACTAAGTACAGGGCGATACATAGCTAGGGACAGCAGTCAGGACTGGATCACTATCTAGTAATTGCAGAGTGATACATAGCTAAGGACAGCACTCAGCACTGGATCACTATCTAGTAAGTACAGGGCGATACATAGCTAGGGACAGCAGTCAGGACCGGATCACTATGTAGTAAGTACATTGGGATACATAGCTAGGGACAGCACTCAGGACTGGATCACTATCTAGTAAGTACAGAGCGATACATGTCTAGGGATAGCAGTCAGGACCGGATGACTATCTAGTAAGTACAGGGCGATACATAGCTAGGGACGGCAGTCAGGACCGGGTCACTATCTAGTAAGTACAGGGTGATACATAGCTAGGGATAGCAGTCAGGACCAGATTACTATCTATTAAGTACAGGTTGATACATAGCTAAGGACAGAAGTCAGGACTGCATGACTATCTAGTAAGTACAGGGCGATACATAGCTAGGGTCAGCAGTCAGGACCGGGTCACTATCTAGTAAGTATACAGTGATACATAGCTAGGGACAGCAGCCAGGACCGGATCACTATCTAGTAAGTACATGGTGATACATAGCTAGGGACAGCAGTCAGGACCGGGTCATTATCTAGTAAGAACAGGGCGATACATAGCTAGGGACAGCAGTTAGGACCGGATCACTATCTAATAAGTAGAGGGCGATACATAGCTAGGGACAGCAGTCAGGACCGGATCACTATCTAATAAGTAGAGGGCGATACATAGCTAGGGACAGCAGTCAGGACCGGATCACTATCTAGTAAGTACAAGGCGATACATAGCTAGGGACAACATTCAGGACCGGATCACTATCTAGTAAGTACAGAGCGATACATAACTAGGGACAGCAGTCAGGGCCGGATCACTATCTAGTAAGTAAAGGGTGATACATAGCTAGGGACATCAGTCAGGACCGGATCACTATCTAGAAAGAAAAGGGCAATACATAGCTAGGGACAGTAGTCTGGACCGGATCCCTATCTAGTAAGTACAGCGTGATACATAGCGAGGGACAGCAGTCAGGAGAGGATCACTATCTAGTAAGTACAGGGTGATACATAGCTAGGGACAGCAGTCAGGACCGGATCACTCTACTAAGTACAGGGCAATACATAGCTAGGGACAGCAGTAAGGACCGGATCACTATCTAGTAATTGCAGAGTGATACATAGCTAAGGACAGCACTCAGCACTGGATCACTATCTAGTAAGTACAGGGCGATACATAGCTAGGGACAGCAGTCAGGACCGGATCACTATCTAGTAAGTGCAGGGTGATACATAGCTAGGGACAGCACTCAGGACTGGATCACTATCTAGTAAGTACAGAGCGATACATGTCTAGGGATAGCAGTAAGGACCGGATCACTATCTAGTAAGTACAGAATGATACATAGCTAGGGACAGCAGTCAGGACCGGATCACTACCTAGTAAGTACAGAGTGATACATGTCAAGGGATAGCAGTCAGGACCGGATCACTATCTAATAAGTGCAGGGCGATACATAGTTAGGGACAGCAGTCAGGACTGGATCACTATATAGTAAGTACAGAGCGATACATGTCTAGGGATAGCAGTCAGGACCGGATCACTATCTAGTAAGTACAGAATGATACATAGCTAGGGACAGCAGTCAGGACCGGATCACTACCTAGTAAGTACAGAGCGATACATGTCAAGGGATAGCAGTCAGGACTGGATCACTATCTAGTAAGTACAGGGTGATACATAGCAAGGGACACAGTCAGGACAGGATCGCTATCTAGTAACTACAGGGTGATACATAGCTAGGGTCAGCAGTCAGGATCGGATCACTACCTAGTAAGTACAGGGCGATACATAGCTAGGGACAGCAGTCAGGACCGGATTACTATCTAGTAAGTACAGGGTGATACAAAGCTAGAAACAGCAGTTAGGACCGGATCACTGTCTAGTAAATAACAGGGCGATACATAGCTTATTGGGGCTGGGGGAGTTATGGGAACGTTATCTAAGGTTTACGGCTTTTATCTGAAAGCTAGTGCTGATGGGAGGTTATTGGGGCTGGGGCAGTTATGGGAACGTTATCTAAGGGTTAGGGCTTTTATACAAAAACTAGTGCTGATGGGAGGTAATTGGGGCTCGGGGAGGTATGGTAACGTTATTTTAATATTAGGGCTTTTATCTAAAAGCTAGTGCTGATGGGAGGTTATTGGGGCTGGGGAGCTATGGGAACATTATCTAAGGGTTAGGGCTTCTATCTAAAAGCTAGTGCTGACGGGAGTTGATTGGGGCTGGGGGAGTTATGGGAACGCTATCTAAGGGTTAGGGCTTTTATCTAAAAGCTAGTGCTGATTGGAGGTTATTGGGGCTGGGGAGTAATGGTAAAGTTATTTAAGGGTTAGGGCTTTTATCCAAAAGCTAGTGCTGATGGGAGGTAATTGGGGCTGGGGGAGGTATGGTAACGTTATTTTAATATTAGGGCTTTTACCTAAAGTTTAGTGCTGATGGGAGGTTATTGGGGCTGGGGGAGTTATGGGAACGTTATCTAAGGGTGAGGGCTTTTACCTAAAGGCTAGTGCTGATGGGAGGTAATGGGGCTGGGGGACGTATCGTAACATTATCTTAGGGGTAGGGCTTTTATCTAAAAGCTAGTGCTGATGGGAGGTTATTGGGGCTGGGGCGCTATGGGAACGTTATTTAAGGGTTAGGGCTTTTATCCAAAAGCTAGTGCTGATGGGATGTAATTCTGTCTGGGGGAGTTATAGTAACGTTATTTAAATATTAGGGCTTTTATCTAAAAGCTTGTGCTGATGGGAGTTGATTGGGGCTGGGGGAGTTATGGTAACATTATCTACGGTTTATGGCTTTTATCTAAAAGTTTGTGCTGATGGGAGGTTATTGGGGCTGCAGAGTTATGGGAACATTTTCTAAGAGTTAGGTCTTTTATCTAAAAGTTAGTGCTGATGGGAGTTTATTGGGGCTGCGGAGTTATGGGAACGTTATCTAAGAGTTAGGTCTTTTACCTAAAGGCTATTGCTGATGGGAGGGTATTGGGGCTGGGGGACTTATCGTAACATTATCTTAGGGGTAGGGCTTTTATCTAAAAGCTAGTGCTGATGGGAGTTTATTGAGGCTGGAGAGCTATGGGAACGTTATCTAAGGGTTAGGGCTTCTATCTAAAAGCTAGTGCTGATGGGAGTTTATTGGGGCTGGGGGAGTTATGGGAACGCTATCTAAGCGTTAGGGCTTTTATCTAAACGCTGGTGCTGATGGGAGGTTATTAGGGCTGGGGAGTTATGGGAACATTATTTTAGGATTAGTGCTTTTATCTAAAAGCTAGTGCTGATGGGAGTTTTTTGGGTCTGGGGAAGTTATGGGAACGCTATCTAAGGGTTAGGGCTTTTATCCAAAAGCTAGTGCTGATGGGAGGTAATTCTGTCTGGGGGAGTTATGGTAACGTTATTTTAATATTAGGACTTTTATCTAAAAGCTAGTGCTGATGGGAGTTTATTGGGGCTGGGGAGTTATGGGAACGCTATCTAAGGGTTTAGGGCTTTTATCTAAAAGCTAGTGCTGATGGGAGGTAATGGGGCTGGGGGAGTTATGGGAACGTTATCTTAGGGTTAGGGCTTTTATCTAAAAGTTATTGCTGATGGGAGTTTATTGGGTCTGGGGGAGTTATGGGAACGCTATCTAAGGATTAGGGCTTTTATCCAAAAGCTAGTGCTGATGGGAGGTTATTGGGGCTGGGGAGTTATGGGAACATTATCTTAGGCGTAGGGCTTTTATCTAAAAGCTAGTGCTGATGGGAGATTATTGGGGCGGGGGAAGGTATGGGGACGTTATCTAAGGGTTGGCGCTTTTATTTAAAAGCTTGTGCTGATGGGAGATTATTGGGGCTGGGGGAGGTATGGGAACTCTATCTAAGGGTTAGGGCTTTTATCCAAAAGCTAGTGCTGATGGGAGGTATTTGGGGCTGGGGGAGTTATGGTAACATTATTTTAATATTAGGGCTTTTATCTAAAAGCTAGTGCTGATGGGAGTTTATTGGGGCTGGGGAGTTATGGGAACGCTATCTAAAGGTTTAGGGCTTTTATCTAAAAGTTATTGCTGATGGGAGGTTATTGGGGCTGGGGGAGTTATGGGAACTCTATCTAAGGGTTAGGGCTTTTATCCAAAAGCTAGTGCTGATGGGAGGTATTTGGGGCTGGGGGAGTTATGGTAACATTATTTTAATATTAGGGCTTTTATCTAAAAGCTAGTGCTGATGGGAGTTTATTGGGGCTGGGGAGTTATGGGAACGCTATCTAAAGGTTTAGGGCTTTTATCTAAAAGTTATTGCTGATGGGAGGTTATTGGGGCTGGGGGAGTTATGGTAACGTTATCTATGGGTTAGGGCTTCTATCTAAAAGCTAGTACTGATGGGAGTTTATTGGGGCTGGAGAGCTATGGGAACGTTATCTATGGGTTAGGGCTTCTATCTAAAAGCTAGTGCTGATGGGAGGTTATTGGGGCTGGGGAGCTATGGGAACGTTATCTATGGGTTAGGGCTTCTATCTAAAAGCTAGTGCTGATGGGAGTTTATTGGGGCTGGGGGAGTTATGGGAAAGCTATCTAAGGGTTAGGGCTTTTATCTAAAAGCTAGTACTGATGGGAGTTTATTGGGGCTGGGGGAGTTATGGGAACGCTATCTAAGGGTTAGGGCTTTTATCTAAAAGCTAGTGCTGATGAGAGGTTATTGGGGCTGGGGGAGTTATGGGAACGCTATCTACGGGTTAGGGCTTTTATCTAAAAGCTAGTGCTGATGGGAGGTTATTGGGGCTGGGGGAGTTATGGGAACATTATCATAGGCGTAGGGCTTTTATCTAAAAGCTAGTGCTGATGGGAGGTTATTGGGGCTGGGGGAGGTATGGGAACGTTATCTAAGCGTTAGGGCTTTTATCTAAAAGCTAGTGCTGATGGGAGGTTATTGGGGCTGGGGGAGGTATGGGAACGTTATCTAAGCGTTAGGGCTTTTATCTAAAAGCTAGTGCTGATGGGAGGTTATTGGGGCTGGGGGAGGTATGGGAACGTTATCTAAGCGTTAGGGCTTTTATCTAAAAGCTAGTGCTGATGGGAGGTTATTGGGGCTGGGGGAGGTATGGGAACGTTATTTAAGCGTTAGGGCTTTTATCTAAAAGCTAGTGCTGATGGGAGGTTATTGGGGCTGTAGGTTTAATGCTGGAGTCTGGTGTGAAGGTCACATTGGGGCAGGGGTCTGCTTCTCTCTGCTGTCACATGCATTGCTCCTGTGTACTTATCCCCTGTGACAGCAGGGACCACAAAGCTTTGCTATCACTCTCATAGCAGCCGCGTCTGAGTAACTGTATTTATCAGCTGTGGGCAGCTTCAGGAACCCATGTACAAGAAGACAGAATTGTGTTGTTTCTATCAGCTCTCTGGTAATAAAATTACATTGGAAAATCTCTGTGAACAAGCAGCAAATAATGAAAAAATAAAACAATATACAATGTGATATTATGTAGCTGTGCTGTTTCCACATTTGTTTTCAGGCAGTAATAGAAAATTCAGAACAGACCTGCTTTGACAGAGCTGCTCTGTTTAGTTATCAATTCTTCTAATCTAGTAACACTGTAAATTACAGGCCTCGGGGATCCACAGCGCAGGCAGGTCGCGCTCCACTGCAGGGCGACACAGTGACACAGAGCCTGGAGGGAGAGGCGCCTCGTTATATCTGGTATTATGTCACCCTGTAGTGGGAGGGACTGATCCAACACTGAGCCCAAGGATGGTAAAGAGTTATAGAAACATTGATCTGATGGCAGATAAGGACCAAAAGGCCCATCTAATCTGCCAATTCTTTCCAAATAAAATTACTGGTTTAATTAATCCTCAAGATAAGTGTATGCTTATACCAGGCCTGTTTGAATTTGTTTGTCCCAATCACTTATCCCCAAAACTTATCAACTACCATTTCTGTAATGTAGTACTTTCTGCAATTATCCCTACATTTCCCAAATTCAAATCATGACCTCTTGTACCTATGGAAGACAATTTCCTCCTTGTTGTTGTACAGTCCTTCAGTTGTGTCTGACTCTTGGTGACCATATGGACACAGCACGTCAAGACAATATGTCTGTGTTTCTGTGTGTGCTTATCCATATGGTTTTCTTGGCAAACATAATGGAGTGGTTGCCATTCCTTCTCCAGTGGACCACAATTTGTCTGATCTCTCTGCTATGGCCTGCTCATCTTGGGTGACTCTATATGGTCAATTCACAGCATAATTGATGTACACAAGCCCCTTTATCACAACAAGGTAGCCATCCAGAAGGGGAGTTTCCCCCTAAACATGATTAAATCCTTTGATATTCTGTCCTCTAGGCAGATGTGGTCTATGAGCCCCATTCATGTGGTCCACTATACAACTAAATTTTCCAAAAACAAAATAGAAACTTAATAAAAGTCTGTAAAAAATAGTTCAGAAGTGCCTAGATCCAAATGCCATGGTTTGTTTGTTAAGATGCTTTTTTTTCCAGAACAGTAAAGTGCATTATATTTGTTAAGAAGCAAACAGAAAAAATCATTAGGTGGTCCGCAAAGAGCCTCAACAGCATTCAAGTGGTTCTTCAAGACCTTGTCAGCTTTTAAATGATCCGTTGAATAAAAAGCCACTTCTCTGAGTTATTTATATTAAGGTCAAGTTTAGACCATGCACCATGGGCCTCATTCAATTGCAATTTTGTTGATTGAATAGGGCTCTATATAAGCACAGAGCATATTTTTTTTTACAGACATTTTTAGTTAGTGAAGACCTTGCTTTTGGATAGAAGTTCACTAACTAAAAACATCTGTAAAAAAAATATGCTCTGGGCTTATATAGAGCCCTATTCAATCAACAAAATCGCAATTGAATGAGGCCCCATGTTAGTAACCCTCCTTGGAAGTGTCTCTATTATAAATATCCTTTCGGAGATACAGTCTCCAGAACTGGAAATGGCAAGGTCTTTCTAGAGATCTATAGGCTTTAGTATCTCTATTGTTGCTGCTAATTCCTTTTCCAATACATCTCAGCATTTTACAGGCTTTAACTACAGCTTTGTTGCATTGTTTGCCTATTTTTATATGATTTAATAACTCCCAAATCCATTTTTTGTGGGCATAAAAAAAATCTAAATTTAATTTGGTGCCATATGTTTATCAGCTTTATCTATCTTTTAAATCACTATGCATTTGATTTACACCTCTTTAAATGTCAACCAGAAAAGAGTTATTTACAGCAAAAAGCCACAATAGGTTTATACATATATCACAACAATAGATTATTTACCCCTCAAGCTGTAGTTGCCATGTCTTGTGATTTGTTGGACATAGGGTAATATATGCACTGGCTAATAGGCCCATGTCTAGGGAGGCAAATTTGAAAAGGCAACAGGCGATCCTTTGAATTTGTCAGTCTATGCGTACAATATCTCTCCAGGCTCATGCTGTCTTGCTTAAATAAGAATAACAGGAATAGCCGGAATATGCTTCTTAATAAGGAGGGAGATTTCTTATTTTGGGGTGTCATTCCACCATCTTTTCTGAGAAAAACACATAACACCCACATATCGGCCTCTTCCTAATCCTTACCATAACTGTGGTGATATAGGAAACTCCATCTCGGCTCTTTTGCCTGCAACATTTTTCTGGCATTTTAGTTTCCATTGCTATATTTCCTGAATTGAAATCAGAGTGCACTGAAAGCTCACGTGAGAGAATAGAAATGTGATAGCTAAAGCAGCAAGTGCTGTCATTAAATCTAATGGAAAGTTCATTGGGTTAAAAGAACACACCCCCAGAGAGAGAAGCTGCAAAAAGCTGGCCATTAACAAAAATGGAGGTCTGCAATAAAAATAAAAAAATACATTAAAAAAATGAAAGAATGAAAGGATGTATTTATTTATTTTTTTCTAAAAACATAGTGGCTATTATGATGTTTTGGCATTCAAAGATTGATGGATAATATGCTTGCTGGTCCTGCTGGTACCTTAAATAGTATTAGCTATTTCTCTCTCCCTTATCAAGAATATATCTCTCGAACATCATTCATTTCTCTCACCTGTATAAATATATCAGAGGACCGGAAGCAGTATTCACTATATGGAGATGCCACGCTAGCTTTTATCAGTTACTAGCGACTTGCCCATCAAAAAATTACGGCAATAAGATTGTAAGGTAGCTAATGCTGTTTGGTGTATAATACTGAAAGATGTAATAAATTAATAAATTAATATGTAATGCTGTTTGGTGTGTAATAATGAAATATATAATACATTAATAAATGAATATACTTTACCTATTTTGAAGCATTGTGTTGAAGAGCTGCAATCTGTTTTGATGTTGCTGCAGCATTAGTGCTGTGGAGCTGCTGTGTAAGCGTGATGAATGTGTGCAGTGTAATAGTGTGCGTGCGCGAGACGAAACCGTTAGTGTAGTGGTGTACTTCCGCATTGGTGTAAAATGGTGGCTTCTGTGTGGTATGCGTCTTTGCGGTTTATCCGTCAGTGCTTCGTGTTGGTTTTAGGGTATCGTGTGGTGTTTTGCGAGTGTGTTGTGGTGTTTTACGTGTTGAGAGTGCTGTAGCCTCGTTTTGGTTTTTTCGGCGGCCATTTTTTCTGTCGCTTAGCGATTTATTAGTGTGTAAAGTGTTTTATTTTGATTGAAATGAAGATGTAACTTGTTTTTTTGAGGTGCTGGATGGTTCCTCTTGCTATAGGTAAGCTTTTTATGTGTGTGTTGTGTGTATTTATTGTGTTTGAAATGTTTGTATGTCGGCGTGTTGCGTCCGATGTTTGCGAGGTCGTAATGTCTGGTAACGTGTCTCGTATGGTGTTTGCGTGTGTAGCCTCGTTTTCGTTTTCTTCGTCGGCCATTTTTTCTGTCACTTAGCAAATTTTTTAGTGTTTAAACTCTTTTATTTTGAGTCGCTCCATGCCAGCAACTGAGGCCCTTGCCCAGTGCCCTCGCTGCGCGAGCCCACGGGCGTTAGCAACAACTCGCACGCTCACAACTATATATGTGATTGTAGAGTATATGTGTAAAATATTACATTCATTCTTATGGGCAATATAGTGTAAAACTTTTTGTAAATCTTAACTTTTAGCAATATATATATATATATATATATATATATATATATATATCATTTATAATACGGTGGGCAAAAGAACGATAGAAGCCCTCCACCGTACAGTAGTACAGTAAATCAATAGTATAACTTGTTTTAGACATTCAAATGTGAACACATATATACTATTTATTTACTGTACTACTGTACGGTGGAGGGCTTCTATCGCTCTTTTGCCCACCATATTATAAATGATTGTTGTGGTGAACTACCTACTCATAAGATCCACAACACGGGCTGAGATCCCGCTCCATGCTGATGATAGCCAGTAAGCTTGAAACAGTTGTACATGGATAGGATACATAGCTTGTGTATAATCCAACCATGGCTTTGCATTAAAGTTGTAATACAGCATGCATAAGCTTAAAGGAAGCCATGTTTGATAATGGCTAAGGATTGAAGAGCGAGGCATTTGTGGGCACATTTGCATGTCCCGGCTTAGCTCCCCAGAATGCAGTGTAATAACTGTTTTTCTCGGAGCTCTGAGCTGGAAGCAGGTTTTTAAACTTGTTTTAGACATTCAAATGTGAACACAGATGTACTATTTATTTGAAATATATATATATATATATATATATATATATATATATATCTATATATATATATTTATTCTTCCGTGGGGGGCTCTGTTTATCTATACACAGGCACATTTTTTATTTCCATATGGCACAACTATCAGCATTGTATTATGAGCACTTTATACATGTCAGAGCAGTATAATAACATTATAACAATCTGTTTCTGATAAGAAAAAATACGTTTTATATCACTTGCTAAAACTTGTATAGTTCAAACCTCATTTCAGAGCATTAGTAAACACTGCAATTACCACAATATATGTAATAGTTAGTCTCTGGCTACTTGTTTCACATTACCACTGATATTCTCTAATCAATCTCATACTGTTATTCATTATTATTTATCCAAATTTTAAAAATCTGTTCTTAGCCATTGTGTATGGACATTCAGTCCTAAAACATTACTGAATCTTTGTTGACTTCCAGGCTGTTACTATAGAGATGAAACATGCCGCCTGTTCACTTGTTAAATGTAATACCATTACCAGTTGCCTTTAACTCTAAATATTACTTTTACAAAGCCATGTCAAACAGTGTTTCTAATGGTGAAATTGTAATGTGAACTGCAGAGATTGTTGTTGACCTGCTGGTTGTTGTTATGGATATCAGACTATAAGTCTGCTTATTCTTATCACTTGCTCACTTGTTACATTTTGGGTTGCCTAGCTCAATATTTAATGTGAAGCTTCAGTAAACACACCCATCAATCTGTTTGGCAGATAAATTATTCTAGAGATAATGGTTATACAACTAACATGATATTGTCCAGTGTTGACACATCCTATTAAAATCAACCTATTTGAGAGACATATAAACATATCCTTAATTTAAAGGAACATGAAATTCATCAATATCGCTCTACATCAAGAAACATACAACTAAAAATGAAGTGATTTTTTTTCCAGTTCATGCGTATTTAACTATATCAGTTACTCTTGAAACATTTATATCTAACGATGAGTAAAGCTTGATAGGTTCTGCAAGGCTAAAAATCACTCAAATGATAATGTTTGATGCTATTCATATTGGTTCTTTAGATAATCTAACCTCAAAGTGAATAACATGTAGGATTTAATATTTCAAGAAAATATGAGGGAGCTTGTTATTTATGATCCATTTAGGACCTGATGGAATGTGCCTATATCTTGAATGTTGCTTGGAGGCATTTTAAACAGCTACAACATGGTTTAAAAGAGCTTCAAATGTAAGTGTATGTATGTTTATATATTTTCTTCTTGGTTTTGACTGTTCCACCTAAGGGTGTAGAATAGCGTTAATTCATTCAGTCTCCTTTTAAACTATGGTTAGTACTGAATTGGGTTGTGAGGTTTTACAGCAAGGAGATAAGACCGATCTTTGGTGTGGTGCACTATTCTTATCTACAGATTTCCTCTTTCTGTGTGTATTGCAGGCCACTTCAACGGTACTATATTAAAACCTATTTTACATTTTGTCTTCTGCTTTGATTTAGTCAAATGAAAAAAAAGAAATTGAAGTTTTTTTCTCTCGTCTTCTTTATTTTATGAATTTGTTGAAATAATTTTCTTTCCTTCTCTCTTTTCAGTTGCCAAGAAGAGGAGCCCCAGGGGAAATTGAGTTCTCTAAACAACAAACAATGCGATCCTTTCTACTCTGGTGCAATTTGACTTCCATAATGTAATATCAAGAAGGAAGGACTTCAGTGGCAAATCCTCAGCACAAGCAACCAAAGCTGAATATCAATCCGAGCCGGGGAACAGAGACACGTACAGACCGCCCTGGATTTAATGGAATGTAATTCTGCAAAAGGCAGAGGTGACACAGAGCCTAAATATTGAAAATAAATGAATTAATAATCAGAAGGCAGAAGAGGCAGAAAAAGGGATGAAAGTGGAATCAGGGGAGAGATGGAGTGTGACAAGTAACGAAGGAGAAAGAGAAAAGGAAATAAGAAAGGAGATATAAATATATAAAGGGAACACATGGAGAGTGAGAAGGAAATCTACAAACATTTTTCTTATTATTACTTTTAGTTCTATTGCAAACTTGATACTACTGCGGCTCTATTCATTTTGCCTAATGTCTATCATCAAAATGAGCACTGAATAGAGGAAACAATATTGTGCGTGAATTGTTGTGTAACAAGCAGATCAGTCTACGGGCTTTATTACTCCAAGATTGGGATAAAACCAAATGTTTGTAAAAAGTTTGAAAATGGTCTTTATCCATACTAAATCATAATTAATAATTTTGTGAATATTATGTCTATGAATTAGCTTTTTTCTCCTGAATTATTTTTTTTAAAAAGACTTAAAATAAATTATGATTTGTTACTAAAGCTTTGTTTTTGGGGATTACTTAATCACTATAAATTAATTTATTTTCCATAAATATTTATAGAGTATCCCATACCTGGAAACTTGTGAGAAGCCGAAAGCAAAGTCTACTGGGTTCCAGCTTTTCTGATGATAGACCTGCCAGTAATGGTGAAGTCCATGGCCAAATTACCCATTAGGCCAACTAAGCAGGTGCCTAGGGTCACCTCCCTGTGAGGGGCTCCCAATTTTTGACCTAAAGAACCCTAAATTCGATTTTGGCATAAAAAAAGAAATACCTCAGTTCCAGACTAGAGCTACACACAGAAACATTAAGAAGCTGTCAGACGTCACAGCTTGAAATGGTGGAGCTGCCTAAAGGTAACCTGTGTCACCTGTGTGTAGTGATTGTACTGACATAGTAATGATGTGTAATGAGTGAGGCCCTGCACATAATACTGACTAGAGTAATAATCATAGAGTGAGAGAGGCCAGAGGAGGTATGTAAATATCCAACAACAGTGGTCATTGTAGATTGCAATTATCGTCTATTAGAGACAAGAATTGTATAGTAAGGTTTGTGATTGAGATAACAGGGCATAGTAGGGAGTACAAGAGCACACACCTGGGGATATATTACAGAACCAATCAGAAGTGGATATACCAGGACATGTAATTACAAGATGGGCAAGGGATATACCAGGACATGTAATTATAAGATGGGCAAGGGATATACCAGGACATGTAATTATAAGATGGGCAAGGGATATACCAGTACATGTAATTAAAAAATGGGCACAGGATATACCCTCTGAGACAGATGTATTTTGTAGGTTTATTCCTGTTGACATTTTCCCCTCTCATCCTGTGACTGTGCATTCTCAATAATACACTAATCTGTCCTGAAGCTATCACATTATCTGGGTCGCTCTCTGCTTACTGTTCTACCTTATCCTAATAAGGGCAAATATGTATAGAGAGATAAATATTATTTCACATATCAGCAGGTAGGGATTATTGGAAGCAGTAATGCTCATGGTAACACATAATGATTGTGAGTAGAAAGCCTTATAGGGTGCTGAAATCTCAGGGAAACACAGTATAACTACAAATAACATTCACATAGACAGAGTATATGACTGGATAACCCTCAAGCTAACAAATAAGGAAAGCAAATAAAGCAACACACAAACACATAGAATCATTGCTTAGAACAGGTATTACTTTATTATTATTACTATTAAGGTTAATTTCTTTATATTTTTTATATCTTGCCCATTGTTAATTTTTTTTCAACCACACGCTCTAATATCACACTTCTATAACCTTTTTACCAATTCTATTCATGCAGGAACACCTTTAAAACATGAGTACTGGTGCTTGGCACCTATTGTATGTGTTTTCATGCCATCCTTACTATGCAATGTGGCCAGTCATCCCTTCTTTACAATTCTGTGATGTATATATTTCTTTTATTCAAATAAAAGAAGCACAAGCAGGATTAAATAGCAAGTGACTTCAGTTTGCTTTTACATATAATATTTATCTATTATTGACAAAGTAAAAAATATGTTTCTGACACTTACTTCAGGAAATGCAACTATATCTCTCCAAAAATGTAAACGCCACTCTCACACACGCAAAACTTCTACCTATGTATCATGGACTCCTCCAAATTTTTTCAAACAATTTTTGTTTTCATTGTGCATTGGCCCTTTAACTTTCATAATTGCTCAGTTTTTATTTGCAATTCAAGTGATCATGATATGTGTTTGTGTAACATGCGCTCACTGTCCTCCCATTGAAAACTATAAATAATATGGTCCACCATCAAATGCATTTAATAATCAAGTAATAGCTTGGTGTGTGTATGAGTAGCTGTGTACTTAAAATTACGAAAATGTCTGTGATTTGCTCACACAGCAAGACAGCGATATACAGTATATGCACAGAAAAGGGAAAAATGGGTGCGTGCATACCGTGTGTACGCACTTGCACTGGCTCCTCCACTTTACTGCTCAAGGGCTCCAAAAAGGTAGATCCGGCACTGGTGAAGTCACTTCAGACACAGAGTTAAAATTTTACAAGACACACCTTAAGGTGAGGCGGTAGATTTTAATGAATACATTATTGCCTATTTATCCCTTTATATTAAGAAAGAAATTACTATATAAATAATTAAAAACACAGTAATGTGGCATTCCAAGGAAATTTGGTCATTCACCTTTCCTTAAAGGGCAAGTTCCACCTAAACTTAAGCTTGTTTTATGTTAGATTGCTTATAGAAAAGATAAACTATATTAGAGCAGTAACTGGCAACTTATAGTTAGTCCTCTGAGTATGTGGAGAGCAGAAGCTGCCATTTTGTTTTGGTCAAATCTTCAAGAGTCATCTCAAGATCCAATCAGACTGAGTTCTAAGCTGTTGTAATACTCAACTCCTAGATGGTGATATAATATTTGGATGATAACACCAGAGCCTTGAAGAAGTTGAATTAGACAAAATGCGTTGGCGGTAGTACTTTGGGTTCTTCAAGAGGTCTTTTGTCTGAATATTGAGAATTTGGCACTGGTCTCCATCTTTCTAAAACGATCACTAAAAATATCATGTTTGAACATCAAAGTTTAAGTAAGTTGACGCTTCTTACCTGACTTAAGGACATTTGGACCAATTGGTAGTTAATGTAATGTGCATATGCATGCACTTATAAATGTGAGTTGAATGTAAGCTGTTTTTGTGAATACAAAGATAATTTACAAAGCTTATTACACTTAGAAGTGGTGTGTTCTTATTTTCATGGTCCTTGAATCGGAAGTGGCTCCAGATGTGTTGAAGAAGAGTTTCAGTTTTTTGTTTCTTTTTTCCTCTCTCTCCTTCTCTTTGTCTTTATTGTATAAAAATCAGTCGGATGTTAGTGAATCAAATTGCACTGTTTTACAATAAGTTGAGATGTACTTGAGTTGTAAGCTATGTAAGTTACATACAGAGGTTGTGTTGTAAGAATAGACAAGTGCTAAAACTTTTACAATTTTTTACACTTCTATAAGCTTACTTATTGTATAACCTATTGAACTGCAGAGAACTTTGTTGACCTACTGGTTGTCACTATGGAGATGTCACATGCTGCCTGGTATTCTTATGAGCTGCTTTGTTGTTTAATGTATTGCATTACTCCTTGCCTTTAAAGTGACACAGTTGAGGTTTAGAATATGGTATAATTTAACACTTGGTTTCCCTGGTGGTCCAGTGGTTAGACTTTGGTGCTTTCACCATCGCAACATGGGTTTGATTCCAGTCAGGGAACCAAGAGGTCACACCAACCTGAAGCCATGCAGGGTTGGCCCTTGTCAGTAATTGGATGGGAAACCACCTAGGAATACCAGGAGCTGTATGCTGTGGTCCACTGGCAAAGGAACTGGCAACCCACTCTAGAGTCGGAAATCACTGTCGGATAAAAAAAAAAAAAATGGTTTATCAATTGAATGTTATTTTTTTAAAATGCATTTTCCTATAGTAAACTAACATTGAAGTTTGCAATTTGTAGCTGTCATTCAGGTTTTCTGATCCACCTTCAAACAACGATTCATATCTCTTGTTAATTAAAAAAACATTAACAGTAATTATTAATTATTCTCCAGAGCTTTGGGTTTATTGTCCTGAACCAGGGAGAATGAAGTAGAAGCAGAGTCAGAGAGAAGAGATAATGAAGTCATGGAGAGTAGGAATGAAATCTGGGGAGAGAGAAAGATACAGAGAGAAAAGAAAAAAGGTAAAGAGAATACAATCAGCGAAGTGATGGAGAGAGAAAGAGTCGAGGGAGAGAGAAAAATGCCATTGGAAATGGAAGAAATCAAGAAAGAACAGAGAAGAATCCTAACTTAAAAGGAATGAGGAAAGAGAAAAGAAGGAATTCAGGGGAAACCAGGTATTAAACATCAAAACTGCTTCATTTCCAAGGCATGAGAGTGAGGGCAAGTAGAGTTTGCAAGTTTATTTGGAGATATATCCCCTTGCTAGTGACAAACCTTTTCTCTTAGTGAATAAAGGCCGAATGCATACACATGTATATTCCAGAACCTTTGCCGGAAGGCTGTTCAATAAATAAAAAATGGCTTTACTACTGTTTCAATGAAAAAAACTACAGAACATGATCTCTTGTTCTAACTTCTCTCTTCCTTTGGTGCTGCAAAACGCAGCACTGAATGCTTTGTCACTGTGTTTGCTTTTCAGACATGGAAAAGGTTCATTCTTCTTTCAAATGGTGTCCCTGGTTGTAAGTGTTTTACATTGAAAATGCAATAGACATTTAATTGCATGATTTCCTTCTGTCTGCATTTCACAGCTTCTACAGACAGAGCCTCCGTCAGGAAGACTTTGAACAGACGTACCCAGCTCCTATGGCTGGGCCAGACACAGATTTTGCACCTTCTGTTAGGGCTTTGTCTGAGCCCAGAAGTTTTTTTTAAGCTTGGAAGGTCTTTTGATTAACCCTATTAGTGCCGACTCATTAAAGAACTGTAACTGCTTAAAAAGGCTAGAGAAATCATTTTAGAAAGTGTAGAACAGTATAAAGGAATTTATAACAAGAAATGAATTGGTTTTGAGTTGCAAAAACATAGAAATGTATTCATTCTCCTGCTCTTCTCTCTGGCCTGGGTCTCTCTTACGGCACAATATATATGTAATGCTAAACCATAAGAGGAAAGGGACTGAAAGTAGGATGCTTCTTTGCACTGGAAGAAGACTTAGCAGAAAAAAATAGGTACTGATGTCACTTTATATATCCCTAACTAGAATACAGTGAACCCTAAAATACAGTGAACTACCTCAGAACTCGTCAATTTCAGTACTCAAAGCGTCTGAATAAGAAATAACTTGCTCAGTACTCATGCCGCTCGCGCCACCCCGCATTCCTATCTCTCCAGGAAGTTAAATAAAGTATTGTGGTGTAGTGTAGCTTGTGCAAAAAAGAACCCAGGTGCAGTCTGTGCCTACAAGAATCAAATTGCAGCCTGTCTCTTTAAGAACCAAAGTACAGCCTGTGCATATAAGAACCAAAGTGTAGCCTGTGCCTATAAGAACCAAGCATTATCCTCTCTCCTCCTTCTCCTCTACATCTCCACCATCCCATTGGGCCATCAAGTCCTCTCAGTACAGATAGAGTGAAGTTTAATTCTATTTCATTTGATCTAATTATTGTTTTTTTATTTATGTCTGTTTAGTTTCAAAGGTTTGTATCAAGAAACAACACCCTTTTTTTGGAAGGTTCAGAACGGATTATTTCAATTTACATTGATCCCTGTGGGAAAAGAGTGTTTGGTACTCAACCTTTTTGATATTCATCCATAGCGCTACTAAACAGGACTCGCAAGGGTTTTTATAAACACTTATTAGTGCTGTAACAGCAATTAAACACCCAATACTGTACTTTAAAAACATGGGAAGGCATGGAAAGACATTAGAATCAATTGCACAACAGTCTCAAACCCAAAAATATGCAATATAAAAAAAAAATGTAACTGTTATTTCTGAGTTATATCGATCCTGGGACTAAAACAGGTGATAAACTGCGAGCTTGCAACCGTATTAAATTTGATTCAGCCAATTGAATAGGGCTCTATTTAAGCGCAGAGCTTTTTTTTCAGAAGTTTTTAGTTAGTGAAGACCTTGCTTTTGGATAGAAGTTCACTAACTAAAAACTTCTGCAAAAAAATATGCTGTGTGCTTATATAGAGCCCTATTTAATCGGCCGAATCGCAACTTAATAAGGCTGTAAATCGGCAAATATTTCTTATTGGCACTAATTCATTCTTAGCCGCTGATTGCAAATCACGTGTAACTTCGATGTTTTACTGATGTCATGATGACTATTGGCTGTGTCTAAGAAGTAAATACGGGCTTGCTTAAATATTGTCAGATCATATGATCCTGCCCCCTGAAATCCTACATAAAAAGGCAGGGTTTACGAGTCTAGGCGTAAGCTGGAGTCAATAGAATACATCTAAACATTTCGAGAAAAAAACACCTGATGCCAACATTGTGGATTTGAGTCATTTGTGAGCACCTAATAGAATAGGGCCCTATGTCTTGGAAAAGCTTAAGACTATTCTGAATGTTAATTAAGCCAAGTGTATAGGCAGGTAGAATGGGCAGACTGTTTTGTTATCTGCCATTGTTAGCCCTTTCTCTATGTTAATCTTAACTTCCTGTCTAGTATTAAACTTGAGACAATACTGAACCTTTCTTGCTTTGAACACTGTGTTGACCTTTGTCGCATCTGCTGGGTGGCTGCTCCATGCATCTTCATCATTTTCTGTAAAGTAGTATACTTATATTTTTCTGCACAACGCTTGTACCTATACAGAAGGTACAGTTAAAATGTATTTTTGGTTAGATTTTATTGCTCTGAATATGTGTATCAGCTGTACTTTCTTACTGCACTTTAGTGGGTATTCCTTTTCAGTAAACCTATTGATACAGTTATTAGGAGAAATGTGATTTAGGACTAAACAAAGAATACAAATAATAAAATAATTTTTATTTTATTTCCTTGAGTAACAGAAGCCAGATCACATTGCTTTACATATACTTCTCAACAGGTTTAATTAAAACCAATGTTCATATACTATACAGTGGTTTGTAATTATATATTTTTGGAAAATCAGCTACACTAGTCGAAAATGTCCCATTCATTGTGGCCTCTAGAACTACTTTATAAAGTGAGAGGTAGATCAGTGGAACAGGCTTTAAATGAAGTGGTAAAGTCAGGCACAGTTAAGGAATGCAAGCATACCTAGAATAAGGATAAAGCCATCCTGAATTTGGGGTCAGATTCTAAGATGACTGCAAAGTTGCATTTTCATAGCATTACATGGACATTTTAAAACCTCTGCACCATCCATTTTTCATGCAGCAAAGACTGCTCCTTTAAATATGTTAGACAATGTTCATTTAATGTCCATTGACTTGTAATTAAATCATGGGAAATTCCCATAATGTTCCTCTTCACATAATATTATTGCAACAACTTTGAATGAGGGGCAGATCAATTGCTGGTTGAGGCAGTCATTTTTTTTTTAAGTTTCTGTAGTGTAGTGGCCTCCCTTGCCCCTGAAGGACCAGTTGGCGTACCAGTCCCCCTAGTCCCCTCAGCAAACCATGCCCCCTCTTCTTGCTTTGTACTGTGGATACGGTTATTCATTTGTAGTTGAGCGGTATACTTCACCTGCCAGCACTTCTTTTTGATGGGGCAGGGAATCCTGTGATGTCATTGGGATTCCCTGCCACAGAGAAAAAATGCACAGGTAGGACAAGGATACATCTGCACCACCAATAAATCCCCGGACCCACAGTCCACAGTATGGGGGAGCTGATGTGCCGAGGGGGTCTGGGGGCCTGGGGTCCACTACACTACAGAAAAAAAGTTTAATTACATATTTTATATATATATATATATATATATATATATATATATATATTAGCACCGGAGGGGCCCTTCATTAACTAGCTCTGCCACTGCTTTAAATTATAATATGAAATACATTCATTACCCATTAACATCCTGTACAGGAATGTGGAGCTGTCCAGGTTCTGAATTATAGTAACCCTGTATTGAATGTGCACTTAAAGATGCAATTGTATTTCAAAGACATGGAGTATTCTATATTTGCTAAACTACCAATGGCACAAGTGTTGGATGAAAAAGAGTCATGTAAAATGTAATACAGCTGTGCCCTAAAGCCATGCCCACAGGGGAAGGGGCTTCATACTATCAGTGCCTCATGCTGCTAACAAGCAAACATTGACGTGTGTTTGAGCAGCATGAGCCACTGGTAGTGTGAAGCCCATCCTGTGTAGTCAAGGCTTTATATCAGAACTGTACAAGATGACGACTCTCATGGTGGAAAACAGGAATAAATGGGAAGGTTACAGAGGTGAGAATTTGCTACTCTGGGGCTTTTTAGCAGTAAGTAAACTATAAATGTTATATCACAATTACATTGAGGATAATACAATTAACTGATTAATTTATTAAAAGCATTCATGTAAAACAAAAAAGGTGCCTACATTCATGCCTTTAACAGATCCAATGGGATGGATCCCTCAAACTGTGCAGTTCTATGTTGTGTCCGAAAGCTAAGCCACCCTTATCATACAGCAGTTATCACAAAAGGCTATATATTCCTAACTGATCTGTACACCAGTTAGGGTGAAATAAAGGAAACATATTTAACATTTTATGAATGAGTTCCTCCTATCTATTACAAAATGCCTGGTATTGTGGCCGAGTGCCTTAGCACTTCCCTGCTGCTGCCTCAAAAGGGTAAAGTAATTGCCACCAAAGCTAAAGATTTTGTAAAGATGGGAGGAGGTCCATCCTTAAAATGTGGTGAAAAGCAGATAATTTCAATGTAAGTTGTCTCATATAAGAACAACTTTTACCCGATGTGCTAAAGCCTTTCACAAGTGTGGTATCGCAAACTAATAACCATGTCTATTGATTTTAACCATGTTGAAAGCACTGGCACTTTTAGCTGCCACATTCTCATTGTGCAGAAAGAAACTCCAAGGTCTCCTCTCACCGCAGGAAGTAGATCATCGGGAACCAATACAGCAAATTCATCTGCAGCATCATTGCATATCAAAGGTAATACATTTAAGGCTGTATTAAATCGCCTATTTTTTTATCTCACCTATTTTCAAATGCAATTCTTTAAAACAATATCCGTTAAATAAGGATTACAGTGGCTCATTGGGAGTTTATGTTATAATAAGATTTCATTTTATGCCATATGACAACGATAAACAAATGCCACATTAATATAAATTGATTCACTCAAAGACTCTACATTTGTTGCCAAACAGAGAAGTGACCATATGGTTTCTATTGTACAAAATATATAATTTAATGGTGAATAAACATGCTGGTTTTATATAATCTGTCCATTCCCTAGTCAGCTGTAGACTCCTATTTTATCTTCTGTATATTCTAATGTGTGACCTTCTACCACTGATGCTAAAACTTTCTATTTGTCCACCACTTTTTTTTGTATAAAAAGAGAAACTTAGCTATACATCAATCTGATTGGTCGCTATACTAATGACATCATAAAAAAGCTTTTAAACAGTATTAAGACGATTTGCGCACTATCCTGCATCAAAGCCAAGCACAAGACAATTCAGTTATTTAAGTCAATTAACTATGACACAAATCTATAAGGATACAGACTTCATTAGCTGCTCACTTGAGTCATGTTTAGAAGCCACTGACCCACAAAGCCTTCATTGTGACTGTCTTTCTGACTGAGTCACTGATCCATGTGCCTGTCCCTTCATCGTATTTATGAAATTAGAACGCCGCAGCATTTCCTGTTTTCTGCCTGCCACTAGGTGGCGTGGCCGAGATTTTCGTCAATTTATTAGGGTTAGGTTTAGGATTAGGGTTAGATGTTAGATTTATGGGTTAGAGTTAGACTTAGGGGGTTGGGGTTAGATTTAGGAGTTGGGGTTAGATTAAGGGGTTTAGGATTAGATTAAGGGGTTTGGGTTAGGGTTAGTGTTTAGGGTTAGATTTAGGGTTAGTGTATAGGCAGATGATAAGCTTTACACTAACAAGAAATTTTTGAAAATCGCGGCTTTCGTCAATATCTTGTTAGTGTAAAGCTTATCATCTGCCACTACACTAACCCCAAACCCTAACCCCTTAATCTAGATGCTGCTCTCCGCAACTGCTAGTGGGCAGAAAACAGGAAATATACAAACACTGTACCCCTGAATTGTGTTTATTTTTAATGTGATATTCACTTTATCATATATTAACACATTATTGTTCATAATATTACAACTGCTTAATACCTTCAGACATTACATTCCTGTTCAGCGTTGAAAGATTCCCACTTTACAATAGAACTAAACTGCAGAGCATTTCACAGTGGAATAACCCTCCCTCCCAGACTAAAGGCAGACTATGGGCCAAATTCTATTAGCTACTTGCAAATGCCTTGAAATCATGTGTTTTTTTTATAAATGTTTATATGCATTCTATTGACTTACAAATTCATTAGGGCCAATAAGTAATATTTGCAGAATATGTAGCAATAGTAAGAGTGATTTTAAGTGTGCATATATTTAAGAATTGGGCAATTGAATCGGGCCCTATCACATATATAGTTGTGTATTTGTGAATGTTGGTCACGCAAAGTTAAAAGTTACGGGCTTGCGCATGCGCAATGAGCGCCATAGATGCTAATCGCGAGGCTCACACCACTTTGCTGCAATGAGTGCCTTCAGTGCTCATTGCAGCCCTCGTAATTGTGGCCTTTCAGGGTCCCTCTAAGGATCCTCTGTCCCGTCACACCTCTAATTTGCCCGAGGACGCTCCCCCGATGGAGGATGGAAAGAGATTGTAGCTGCACATGCCGTTGCCTGTGATTAGCGATGAAGGCTGTCGGACTTTAACAACGATCGCAAGGCACGTTACTTGGAAGACCCCCCAAAAACGCAAAATAATTTAAAATTTCAATTAAAAACCTCACACATAGCTCAAAGGGAGAGCCAGGGAGCCTGTGAGTGAGGTTGCAAGATAATTTGAGGTTTAATTGCGAAATCGAAAATCAGATAAGCAAGGAAAAAAATGGTGGATGCAAAAATTTAAATGCTTTCTAAAAGGATGGCCGAAGCACATAAGACTTTCCCGAACATCGTGAGCCATGCAGTACTTTGAGAATACTAGCAACGTCGCTCATGAGAAATGCAAAAAGCAGAAAGAGGGGGGGAGAGGGGGAAACAGACACATGAAAGAGAGAGGGGGAAACAGACACAGGGGTCAAAGAGTGGGTAGAGGCTCGCAATGAGCGCCAAAGCCGCTCAGCACGAGGCACGAAAGGGGCGGGTAGAACAAGGTCTGCAATGAGCGTTCATTGTAGGGCTCTCGATGAGTGCCGAAGGCGATCATTGCGAGGCCTGTAAAGTAGAGGGAATAGAGGAGAGTCTCACAATGAGCGCCAAAGGTGCTCATTGCGAGGAATGAACGTGGCGGGTTGCCCCAGGCCTGGAATGAGGAATAAAAAGTAGATAGTGAAAAGTAGACAGTGGTAGAGGCTCACAATGAGAGCCGCAAGTTAGAGGGGGAAGAGCTTTGCCCTTCAAACGTTTTTGCCGTCATTTTTGACAAGCAAGTCACTAGTATATATATAAAGAGTGGGGTAGCTGTGAATGTCAAGTAATTCAGATGAATAATCAGAGATTTGCATTATAAAGTGATACCTTTTTATTTGACAAATGTTGTACACCTTTTTTCAGAAGCAATAACAGTAATCAGGGCTGGATTTATATACTACGCACAACTTTCTTACCTGCCCCATATATGCATATTGATGATGAACCTCCACACATGCTGAACTTTCAATATATACACGTCATGTATATACTGTATATATAGTGTGTATATATATATATATATATATATATACGTACAAGGTACAGGTGGATCTAAAAGAAAGTGCAAAGAGATGCTAAAAATAGCAAGTACGTGTAAATTGCTATACTTAAAACAACAGTGGAATAATACAAGCATGACAAGATGAGTTGCAGGCTGTGCGCTTTGCTTTGCAGGGGAGTCAGATACAGAGAAGCTTCGTGCTGCAGCAGACATGATGTGGAGGTGCAGAACACCTCTTGCTTGATGCACTCAACTGACACCGCCCCACACAATATAATATAACCATAGGGCAGGCATCTTGTATATGACACCCTCACCTCATTAATCACAAGCTCTAATAATACAATTTGAATAGTAGCTTATATGTATATATATATATATATATATATATATATAATTACCTCCACATTCTGGATATGTACATTCTGCTTTCCCCACAGACAGTTCCCAAATACTATATATATATATATATATATATATATATATATAGATATATATATAGATACAGTGGATATAAAAAGTCTACACACCCCTTTTAAAATGTCAGGTTTCTGTGCTGTAAAAAAATGAGACAAAGATAAATCATTTCAGAACTTTTTCCACCTTTAATGTGACCTATAAACTATACAATTCAATTGAAAAACAAACTGAAATCTTTTAGGTAGAGGGAAGTAAAAAAATTTAAAAATAAAATAACGTGGTTGCATAATTAAAAAAACTTACTAAAAAAACATACTTATCACCATATACCATGTGGAAATAAAAGTAAAAGGAGTAAATCACAACCCATGCAGCTTAGCAATGAATTAAAGATGAAGATGAGGAGTAAAAAACAAGCGTTTAAATTATACAAACAAGAGTGGACAGAGACTGCTTTACGTACAAGGAAATCAACAAGGCTTGCAAAGGGGCTATTAGACTGGCTAAAATCGAAAAAATGAAAAATGAGTTGCAAAAGAGAGTAAGACTAACCCTAAATTATTTTTTAAATATATTAATGGGAAGAAGGCGAGGAAGGAAACTATAGGAACATTACAATGTGACACAGGCCATCTGATAATTAGTGACCAGGAAAAGGCAGATGAGCTAAATAGGTTATTTTCTTCGGTATACACAAGGGAGGTACCAGTGGGGCTACACTACCTTCACCAAATAACTGTTTAACGCAGGAAGAAATCCAAAAGAGGTTAGAAAAAATAAATGTTAATAAAGCAAATCCGGGGAATTATAGACCAGTGAGTCTCACGTCGGTACTGGGAAAGCTTTTAGAAGGGTTAATAAGGGATATAAAGGAATATGTCTATTCAAACAGCTTAAGAAGTAGGAGCCAACATGGATTTATGAAGGTTAGGTCATGTCAAACAAACCTAATTAGTTTCTATGAGGAGGTTAGTAGGAACTTGGATCAAGGCAACTCAGTGGATGCACTCTATTTGGATTTTGCAAAGGCTTTTGATACAGTGCCACATGGGAGACTATTGAGCAAACTAAGGGATACAGGAATTGCTATGAATATTTGCTTATGGATTGAGAGTTGGCTGAAAGACAGGAAGCAAAGGGTTGTTGTAAATGGAACATACTCCGTTTGGACTAATGTGGTAAGTGGGGTTCCTCAGGGCTTAGTATTAGGTCCCCTCCTTTTTAACATATTTAATAATGATTTGGAAGTGAGATTGGAGTGTGGTGTCTCCATTTTTGCTGATGACACAAAGTTGTGCAAGGTAATTAAATCAGAAAATAATGTACTTTCCCTCCAAAGGGATTTGCATAAATTAGAGGAATGGGCATCTAAGTGGCAGATGAGATTTAATACAAATAAATGTAAAGTTATGCATCTGGGAAGGAAAAATAGCCATGCAATTTATAATCTTAATGTAGCAGATCTAGGGGTATGAGATATTGAAAGTGAATTGGGATTACTTGTGGACAACCGCCAATGTAACAGTGCTCAATGCCAAGCAGCATCTGCAAAGGCAAGTAAAATATTAGCATGTATTAGGAAGGGTATAGAAGCAAGGGAAGCAAATATAATTCTCCCACTATACAAATCCCTAGTACGCCCTCATTTGGAATATGGAGTACAATTTTGGGCACCACTGCATAAAAATGACATTTTAGAACTGGAAAATGTACAGAGGAGGGCAACAAAACTAATAGAGGAAATGGAGGAGCTAAGTTAGGAAGAAAGACTAACAAAATTAAACGTATTTACTCTAGAAAAAAGGCGAGGGGATATGATTACCTTATATAAATATATCCAGGGTCAATACAAGGCTTTGTGCCAAGAGGTTTTCAACTGACAAGGGGACATCCTTTGAGATTAGAAGTAAAAAGATTTCACCTTAAAGAAAGAAAATGGTTCTTCACAGTAAGGGTGGTAAATCTGTGGAATTCACTACCAAAGGAGGTGGTGACAGCAGATTCGATAGATAACTTTAAAAAGGGATTGGATATATTTTTAAATAAAAAGGGCATTAAGGGCTATCCTGGATAAATAGAGAGGGAGCATTGATCCAGGGATGGATCCGATCGCCAGTATCTGGGGTCAGGAAGGAATTGTATATATTTTTTTCCTGTTGAGACAATTGGCAAAGTTTCACTCTTTTTTTTCTGTTGGCCTTCCTCTGGATCAATTAACTATAAATCTGCATATTGCAGATCAGAGGAGATCTAAAAAGGTTGAACTTGATGGACTAAAGTCTTTTTTCAACCTAAATTACTATGTAACTATGTAACTATATAAAATTATCACCCACAGCACGGGGGAACAGCCAGGACATCTGGTGAGTGGGGTTGAAATGTGAATTTAAGCAGATTTCGACAACTTTCACCACTCAAAAATCGCCTAAGAAAAAAAATGGCCGGCGAAAAAAATTAAAACAAGGCTACACAATCCCGGACCACGCAAAACACTGCCAAATGCATAGCACTTTCACACAGGAACGAACGAACTACAAAATACACTATTACAAATGAAGGAAAATGCTTGCGAGCCGTGTAACACATTAATAACATTACTAATCCACACTGGCGCTTCACACAACTACACCAACGGATTTCCCTTGCACACAAAACATTTCAGTTGGGACATTCATTACACTTTATCATCAGGGCACCAACACTCACTGTACATTGTATGCTGCCGGGAAATACAAACAGATTATTAGCTCTTCAGGGTATTGATTGCTGGATATATTATTTACAAATGGGTAAAGTATATTAATTTATTCAAGAACTAATTAATTCATTATTGATTAAGTACATATAGATAAATATATATCTCTCTTTATAATGACTGACGAAGGTACTCAGAGGAGCAAAAATAGATGAAACAAGAGGCTCACAAAGAGATCCGAAGGTCCTCAGAGTACAAAAAGGTTTACATTGTGTGTCAAACAGCATTCCCATGGCTTTAAATGGTCTTGCCCCGTCATTTTTGCTAATAATAAGTAACTGATTACTGTGGATTATATAAACCCCAGTAATATCTATGAACTGTACCCATTCTAGTTCGCTACCTTGTAGTGGTTAAGGGGCTTGTGTGCTTCAATGAAGATGTGAGCTAACCTATGTAGGGTCACCAAAGATGGGCAGATCATAGCAGAGAGGTCAGACAAATCATGGTCCACTCCAGTATCTTTGCAAAAACACTTATGGATTGGCACAACCAGACACAAGATGCCCCTGGCATGCTGTAGTTTCATAGAGTCATAGAAAGTCGGACTCAACTGAACAATTAAACAATATGTATATATATCCACAGTACAGTAATATGTGTATATATATATATATCAACATCTCCAGTAGTATGAACATATCTATCTATCTATCTATCTATCTATCTATCTATCTATTTACCCTTCAGTACAGTAATATGTACTGTATATCTATATATTTTCCAGTAATATGTATATAAATGTACATTTCCTCCAGTACTCACCATTTTTTTGCACCATGTTCTTTAACAGCAGCTTCCTCCCTCTTGTAACTCTCTAGTTTCAGGTGTTCGCCCCTTGGTGGTGAGTATGCAAACTGCGGTAATGTTTTGTTTTTTTATGATAGGGAACATTTTTTAAGTAGGAAATAAAGTGCCCCTAGGCGGCTTCCTACTTGGAATTATGAGTAATCCGGCCATGCAAGTAATGCTTCTGGCTTCATAAAGAAAAGCATATACTTTGATTATTCATCTCTCTCTCTCTCTCATATATATATATATACCGTATATATGTATATATATATATATATATATATATATATATATATATATATAGAGAGAGAGAGAGAGAGAGAGAGAGAGAGAGAGAGAGGGAGAGAGAGAGGGAGAGAGAGAGAGAGAGAGAGAGAGAAAGCTCCATTTAACATTTGTTTTATACTGACCTATTAAAATTATTTTAACCCAATCGCTTTACAATCACAATACAGTTGGATGACTTTTATTCTTACCACCCTGTTCACAAAGACTGACACTTACTAGTTATTGCCATGTGAGTGCTTCAAATACATGTAAAGTGTATTGTATTATAAGAATTCCACAAATGCTATTATAATAGAAGCAAGGTACAATTATTTTGTGTTTATACATATATTACAGTAGAAAGCACAGGGTGCAGCTAATATAAGAATGTATTTGCAAATTATTTGTATATTTTTCTTAGCATCAAACTTTCCTCTTTGACATCAACCACTGGTAATGCGCTATTTCAATCACTTTAGAGGTGAAGACTTCATTATAATAAGGAAATATTAATGAATACTATGGGGCTGGTGCACTCTACTATATTATATTGAATGTAGGCCCAAATGTATAAAAGTGTTAAGAAATTGTTCTATAGTTTTACAAAACAAATAAATGTATATGTAACAGCTGCTGTGCAACTTTAACATAAAATGTCCCATGCGTTTTCTCAAAAATATATTGCTGTGACAGCTCCCTTTTCTTCTGTTTTTTTTAGGTTCCAGTCCAAAAGAGTCTTATACTTTCCTATAGCTGCATGGTGATTAGTACACCATTATGGGGGTCCTCACTGTATAATATGTTGTCCTGCTATGTAATGGATTACTTTATTGTATTCTTCTTATTGTTTTTCCACTTAGGGGAGCGGGTACAGCCACAGAATGACCTTAAAACATAGGGAGGGGAAAGACCAGGAGCAAATACCGCAATATAGCAGTTAACACCATTATTTATGTTGAAAATCTGCTTCAAATTTCAGCTGTTTCGAAAAACTTTGAGAATTTGCAATGAATTTGACGTCTCTGTGACGGCTCATTCTTACTCAACGCATTTCGCCGACTTCTGCTGGCTTCTCCAGGAGTGTTGCTTCTTATGACACACTCTGTAAGGAACCAGTGTCTGTTAGCTTAAAACAGAGCAAGGGGGACAGACCAGGAGCAAATAACGAAATACAGCAGTCAACAACTTTTCTTATATTGTGAATCTGCTTAGAAGCTCAGCTCCCTCGAGAAACTTTGAGCATTTTGTCCCTGGCATGCTTGGAGTGCAGTGTACTGATAAAGTCACTGTGTCAGCTCATTCTTTCTCAATGTGTTTTGTCAACTTCTAAAGGGCTACTGCCTCACACTTTCTTTATAACACATTCTATGTCACACACGTAGAAATAGAAATCATTTGCCTTCTTTAGAGAACAATTTAGTTTAATTTTTTACAAAAAAAAATCTTGTACAAGGTGGTGAAGAGAAATGTGGTTTGTATTTGTTTTTAACAATGGAGCATTGGCCAACCAGTGTTTTATTGGCTAATATTCTTTCGACTTGAATTGGCAATTTATGAATCTGCAATTTGTACATTTGAATTCACATGCAGATCTATTTTCATATTTGCAGAAATAACCTCATACACTCTATGCCAGGTACACTATATATCTGGTTCACACCATCTGCAGCACACATACTTTATTCGGCACAAATGCAGACTGTCAGGCACCAATACACAATGAGGCACAAAGCATCCCTGGAAGACATAGACACAGTGGACTACATCCATTATGTTTTATGGCTGTTAAAAGTAGCTGTGACATGTTTTTTGTAGCATCACCTTTGTGTCTATATTCACTAAGATATGTTCCCCATTAACTCAGGACCTTCATCATGGGATGGTCTTGTTGTGTTTTATGTCAAACACTATGCGTACCTCCTTAACGGTATATGCAAGTGAGCTGGGTTATTAATGCATCTGATAGAGGAGAATTTATAGTGTCTGAAAAAATTGTTTGCATGAAAAAATACCAAAGTAAACAGTTAAATCGTTAGCCTGAAGTTTGCTGAATTTCTTGCTTTTGCAAACAGTTTTCTATCAATGTTGACACCCCCTGAAATTCCCAGGGAAAATTAGCATATCTTGAACAATGTTTCTTTGTTGCCTAGGGATTGTGCAGACAAGCTCAGTTATCACCTGAAGTCTGCCCTACTGTGGGAAGTCACATGATCTCAGACACTTTCCTTTCCTTTAGATTTCTGTCCCTTCATTCACTTATTGTTTTAGCTACATCCCAAGTGATACTTCCCGCAGCCTCAGTGATTTGTCCCTGTAACCCCTCAGCCCCAGAGAATTGTCCCTGTAACCCCCCAGCCCCAGTGGTTTGCCCCGTACCCCCTCAGCCCCAGTGAATTGCCCCATCACCTCCCCCAGCCCCAGTGAATTGCCCACAAAGCCCCAGAGAATTCCCCCGTGCCCTTCCCCAACCCCAATGAATTGCCCCTCAGCCCCAGAGAATTGGCCTGTTACCTCCCCCAGCCCCAGTGAATTGCCCCACAGAGAATTGCCCCATGACCTCCTCAGCCCCAGTGAATTGCCCTTTCACCTCCCCCTGCCCCAATGAATTGCCCCCCATCTCCAGAGAATTTCCCTGTGACCTCCCCAACCCCGGTGAATTGCCCCATCACCTGCCCCAGCCCCAATGAATTGCCCCCCAGCCCCAGAGATTTGCTCTGTGACCTTCCCTAACCTCAGTAAATTGCCCCATTACCTGCCCCAGTGAATTGCCCCCCAGCCCCAGAGAATTGCCCTGTGACCTCCCCCAGCCCCAGTGAATTGCCCCCAGCCCCAGATAATTGCCCAGTGACCTCCCCTAACCCCAGTGAATTGCCCCATCACCTGCCCCAGCCTCAATGAATTGCCCCCCAGCTCCAGAGAATTGCCTCGTGACCTCCCCAACCCCAGTGAATTGCCCCCAGCCCCAGAGAATTGACCTGTGACCTCCCCCAGTGAATTGCCCCACCACCTGCCCCAACCGCAGTGAATTTCCCCCAGCCTCAGTGAATTGCCCCTTCACCTACTCCTGCCCAAGTAATTGCCACATGACCTGCCACAGCCCCAGTGAATTGCCCTCTGACCTCCCCCAGCCAAAGTGAATTGCCCTTTCACCTCCCCCTGCCCCAATGAATTGCCCGCCATCCCCAGAGAATTGCCCTGTGACCTCCCCAACCTGGTGAATTGCCCCATCTCCTGCCCCAGTCCCAATGAATTGCCCCCCCAGCCCCAGAGAATTGCTCTGTGACCTTCCCCAACTCCAGTAAATTGCCCCATTACCTGCCCCAGTGAATTGCCCCCCCAGCCCATGAGAATTGTCCCGTGACCTCCCCAAACCCCAG
Source organism: Discoglossus pictus (assembly GCA_027410445.1). Lineage (NCBI taxonomy): Eukaryota > Metazoa > Chordata > Amphibia > Anura > Alytidae > Discoglossus > Discoglossus pictus. The sequence continues at coordinate 92,639,123 of CM050167.1, forward strand.
TGAATTGCCCCCCAGCCCCAGAGAATTGCCCTATGACCTCCCCTAACCCCAGTGAATTGCCCCATCACCTGCCCCAGCCCCAGTGAAGTGCCCCCCAGCTCCAGAGAATTGCCCCATGACCTCCCCCAACCCCAGTGAATTGCCCCCAGCCCCAGAGAATTGCCCTGTGACCTCCCCAACCCCAGTGAATTGCCCCCAGCCCCAGTGAATTGCCCTGTGACCTCCCCCAGCCCAAGTGAATTGCCCCCCAGCCCCAGCTAATGGCCCCTTCACCTCCTCCTGCCCAAGTAATGGCCCGTGACCTGCCACAGCTACAGTGAATTGCCCTGTGACCTCCCCCAGCCCCAGTGAATTGCCCGCCAGCCCCAATGAATTGCCCCGTGACCTCCCCCACACACAGACATTCACACACACACAGACTCACTCTCACACACACACAGAATCACTCTCATTAACTCACACAGACACGCACACTCACTCACACAGACACACACTCGCTCACACAGACATACACACTCACACTCATACAGACACACACTCACTCACAGACACACACACTCAGTCAGACACACACACAGATACTCACTCATACTTACTCACTCACTTACACAGACACACTTACACACAGGCAGTCACACTCACTCATTCACTTACTCACACAGACATACACACTCACTCACTCAGACACACTCACTCACACAGACACTCACACAGACATACAAACTCACACACTCACTCACACAGACACATTCACTCACACAGACATACACAACCACTCACACACACACACGTGACGTAGCTAGAGCTTTTGCCACCCGGGGCTGTCCCTGAGTTTGCAGCCCCCACCCCCCCCCCCCCCCCAGTGCAAACATTTATATATTTTACCTTCTCTCTCACATTCACCCTTCTCTTCATCTCCCCCTCCCCTCTCTTTCTCTTTCTTCCTGTCCCCTTTCCCCCTCTCTTTCGCTCCCTTTCCCTGCATGTCTCTCTCCCTATTCTCCCCCCTTGTCTCTCTGTCTCCCCCTCTATTTTACTCTCTCTGCCCTCACTTTCTCTCTCTCATTCTCATCCTCTCCCTTCTCTTTCTTTCTTTCCCTCTCCCTCTCTCTTTCCCTCTCCCCCTCACTTTGTCCCCCCCTCTCCCCCCCCCCTCTCTTTCTCTCCATCTCTCTCCTTCCCTTTCTTTCTCTCCCCCCTATCCCCCTTTTTTTCTCCTCTCCCCCTTTCTTTCTTTCTCTCCTCTCATTCTCCCCTCTCTCTCCCAACCCCCTCTCTCTCCCAACCCCTCTTTCTTTCTCTCCCTCTCTCTTTACCCTCGCATTTACCCTCTCATTCTATCCCTCTCTCATTCTATCCCTCTCTCGTTCTATCCCTCTTTCTTTCCCTCTCTCTTCATCTCGCTCTCTCCCCCTTGTCTTTCCCTCTTGCCCTATGTATCCCCCTCTTCCCTCATACCTCTCCCTCCATGTTTTCCCCCTGCCTCTCTCTCCTGCATCTGTCTCTCTCTTTCCCCTTGCCTCTCTCCCCCTCCCCCAATGTCTCCCACTTACCTCTCTCTCCCTCTGTGTGCCTCCCTTTTTCCCCTTTGCATCTCTCCCTCTCCATGTCTCCCCTCTCCCCAATGTCTTACCTCTCTCTCCCTCCATGTGTCTCCCTCTCTCCCCCATGCCTCTCCCTTTCCATCCATGTCTGCCTCTACCCCCATGTCTCCCCCTCTCCTCCCATGCCTCCCATTTAAGTATTTTTTGTTTTTAGAACTCACTCACATAATAAGTCTTTTACTGCTTAACTCAGACCTGCAAAAAAATTGTATAGCAAATTGGCAGAAGGTTCATATTACTTAAATATAAATTCCAGCTGGCCCTTGTATTATAATAAAAATATGAGAGATAGATTATCTTTACTCTTTATTTCAATTATATCACAGTTTATGTCAAGGAAGAGAAATATAAAGTAATATGCATTTCCTACTGACTTGTATTATAATATATGACTTATAAACACGTATACTGTAATTAGTGAGAAGCATAGTTTGTTACGCGTATGCATTTGGAAGTACTCTTTGACACTATAAGATGCACAAGTATACTAATCGAGAGTCAGAGTAAGCTTCAGTACTTTATTATAAAGTGGATATAGTGAAGATAGCTACTGTGATCAACCACAATCCATCACCAAGAACCTTTGTGTACAGTATATTGCCCTCTCAGTCAGTAAATACTACAGAGTTGAGGTTCTGGCTTCAATTCCTCTCAGTTCTACTTTTTTAGAAACAATTCAAAGAAGGGCAACTAAAAATGGTGCATCGTCTAAAAGACAAAACGCTTAGGAAAAAACGACTTGAGTATGTATAGCTTAGAGGACAGAAGGGAGAGGGGAGATATAATAAAAAATCTTCATATATAGCAAATAGTTTAATAAAGCTCAGGAGGGAAGTGTCTTTGAGAAAAAAGGGAAAGTAAGAACATGAGGCCATGATTTGAAGCTGGAAGCAGAAGGAATTTGGGATAATGTGAACAGCCTTCCACTGGAAGAGGTAGAGTCAAACACAATTGATGCATACTCAAGATAAGCACTAGAGTATCCAGAACTGATTAAGCCAATTTTTTAGGTAAATAGGATGGACAGACTAGATGGGTCTTTTGGTTCTTATCATCTGTCAAATCTTTTATTCCATGTCTCAGGGATGTGTACCTCAGGCGCTGACTCCGGCACTATTCAGAATATATTCTCTGTCCAAAACATACTAGTTGTATCAAGGATAATATGTCAGGTACACTGTCACTGGAAATAATACTAGGTGGGGTTATATTTTGTAAACTAAACATATGAGCAATTTAATAATATAATAAATGTAATATTTGAAGACTCTGCCTAAATTAGCTTATTGTCTAAAATCAATACGGAATCAATATTATATATATATATATATATATATATATATATATATATATATATATATATATATATATATTGTTATTTGATTTGATAGTTCACAAATATGTTAATGTTTTCTTTTTGAGAGCTAGTAATGATAAAACACTTGTGTGCAAAAAAAATGGAGGGGATTTAATTAGACTCTGTGAAACAACATAACTTGCTAAAGAGGGGTGGAGAATAGTGGGAGGGGGATTTCACTCAGTCCTGCGCTTTGTAAACTGCTGCAAGGGAGGGGTAAGGAGAGACAGGGAAATAGTGTATTATGCCTCATATAGGGTAACATCATGACTGATAGGATGGTAATGGGTGACTATGAATCATAATATCCTCAGTACACGATCCTGTGCTCCAAAGGGGGAAAGGGGAAATTTTGTTTAAATACTCTTATTTCCCCCAAATATGAATGACCATCTACAGAGCTATTTAGTGATTTATATCTGCCTAGGTCAACAAGACTCTACCCCAGGAGTGTGTCCATATGCCATGTCTAGTGACTCTCCAGATTTGATGTATCCTTTTTTATTAATGCATAATATAAAAACAGCAATATTTCAGAACAAATTACCCATTTTGAAGTCTACTTGTATACACCCAGTAACACAGCTGTTAAAAAAGGACTGCCCCTCTTACGACAGAAGAGACAGGAGGATGTTATGCTTTTGCTGCATATTCCTTGGCATTGCATTGGAAACTTCAACTAGCCTAATGCCCTGTGAAAATATGCCACCCTAGGCCTGAGCCCTATGGGCCTAAGTTGAAGCACATCCATGCACAACCATTCCTCACTTTCTTTGGTTCATCCTGTTATTTTATCTAGTAGGAATTCTAGGAAAAAGATAGAAGCCTGGGTATCATATGGATGATTATATGTCTGTATGGAACATTCTAAGCAAATTAGAACATAGGACCAAGGAACATTGGAGGGAGCCAGATAAGTTGTTTCTAGGAACCTGGATGGAAGCCCTTCATAGAGATACATTATACTTATACATTATACATATATATATGTGTGTGTTTCAGTGATATGGATGTAGCAAGGAGGAAAAGTGGACTCATATATCTGGGGAGGCCTGGGCATCATATGTGGCTTGAACATGCAGGATACCTTCTTAGCTTTTTCACCAACATTACCAATGGCAGAAGAGTATAGCCCAGTGGGAGTGAATTGAATGAAGCCAGAAAAGGCCTGGATATCAGCAGGACACGAGCACTGAAGTGTGGAGGAGTATGTGATTGTGACAGAAAGGAAAACATACACAAGTACTGAATGGAAGACAAGTGCTTAAAGAAACAGATTGTACTTTGAGACGTAGCTCTTAGTACAATTATTATTTTATCCTTTATTTATTATGCGCAAGCATTCGATGCGTATATGAGGTAAATACATTGAATATAGCGAGTATGTGACAGATAACAGTACAATCACAAATACTGATACAAAAGGAGGCTCTTGAGAGTTTACATATAATGACTGAAGTAGATTAGATATGTTTATGCTAAAAATACAGATTGGCGTCATCATAATGATACGTTATCATGTGGAAATCATTATTAAACTATATTTTATTCTTTGCAGCATGTTTATTAAAGTCTTAAAAGCATTAAATGTAATATTGCTAAATCCTCTCACTTTTTATAAACCATAGTGTTAAGGAATGTTAACTCTTCCAGCACCGTGTCCCAATCTGTGGATATAGAGTGTATCTTCGGCAACAAGGCCGCATTTCAAATCAGTCAGTGGCTACTCCAAAGCTTTGACGTCTAATCCATTCATCAGAGGCACAAATGGTTCTCAGAGGCGAGGGAGTTAATTGTGTTTTGTGACAGAGAGAGAGGCCCTGCATTGCATTGCAATGACACACCGGCTTCTGCTTGTCTCCTCTCCTTCCTCCACCAGAGGACACTCTGTTTCTAAAACTAGGGCATTAGCTTCAGAGCATCAGCAGTCGCTGGAAAGAGAAAAAAATATATCCTCTTGAATCACTGCTGCTTCCAGCATAGCTACATAGCAGTGTGATCCTGAGCTGCTATATAGAAAAACCTAACCAGCAGTCCCTCCAAACTTGGGGTACCTGCCACCCTCCAGTGGGGGTAATTGCTTTTGTCACAAGGGATTTTAACTCTTCTAACAGCACCAAGGAGGAGATAGGATTGAGAATGGATTTTTAAGGATGGGAGACGGCGATGGGCAACACACGTTAGGTATTGAGAAGATTTTACAGGGAACTTGCATACCTTCCCTTGTAGGCTGCATCTTTCTGTTCATATTCCATCCAAATTCTGAAGCTTGCCCTTTCTACTGAAAACCAACCCAACAGGGTTCAGGAGATTACTGACCTCTTCTTCTCTTCCCCTAAAAAATTGTGTTTTCTCCTATTTTTGTTATTTTTTTACTGGGAAGAAACATAGGATATAAACTTTGCTGTAGGAAAAACATTTATGCATCAAAAGGATGGTTGGAAACAGAGACCTGTATGGATCATGAAGCAACTGCTGCTTGATAATTAAGCAACGGAAGAATATAATAATTCAGGAGACAAGCCCTGGGAAAGGAGAGAAGAATCACTGGGTGACAGAGGATGGGTGAGTGAAGTTTCTTAGCTAGATGCCCATGTATTTGTCTGATAGAGGTAGGAAGGCTGCAAGCTATGTTTGACTTGCCATTAGTGTACCTATAAAACACACAGTGAGATGCAATTCTGTGTAAACTGTATGTAGCACCTTACCTGTGTCATTATTTTATACCTCTAGCCATACAGCAGATAAACATTAAACCTTCTTCTATTTATACTTCCATGAGTTTGATATATATATATATATATATATATATATAGATAGATAGATAGATAGATAGATAGATAGATATTTAGGTACATAAATAGATATATATACACATCTAAATGTATGTGTGTGTTTACTGCATAGGTAGATGGATACAACTGGGTACATATCTGGATCTTGTTAGAGATTACACCTGTAGGTAATGGCTAAAAAGGATAACCACCTAAAATTAAATACATTTTCTGCACGATAATGACAAGGTGTGTGTATATGTAAAGTAGTTCTCTATATTTTATTTAGGTATATATACGAATATACAAATGTACACACATATATCTATCCCTCCATCTATATAACCCTCCATCTATCTATCTATCTATCTATCTATCTATCTATCTATCTATCTATCCCTCCATCTATCTATCCCTCCATCTATCTATCTATCCCTTCATCTATCTATCCCTTCATCTATCTATCCCTCCATCCACCCATCCCTCCACTTATTTCTCCATCTATCCATCTATCTATCTATCTATCTATCTATCCCTTCATCTATCTATCCCTTCATCTATCTATCCCTCCATCCACCCATTCCTCCATTTATTTCTTCATCTATCTATCTATCTATCTATCTATCTATCTATCTATCTATCTATCTATCTACATACTTGTTCCCAAATAGCTCCACATCTGTTGTACTGGCCCCCATGTATTGCACAATCAATATGGTAACCTCATCCCATTAAGATTTGCCCAAACTTCATGTTCCCTGTGCAGTGCTTGATACGATGTGGAAGTTGCACACTGCTCTCTGTCTCTTGCACAGCTCCCGTTCCACATACAGCATTCACTGAGTGTGCATTTACAGACAGATCCCAGTGTATATGTGTGAGAGAATATGCAGTGAGATATTCTGGGGCATACGCAGGCTGCAATCCCTGTGCCAACGAATTCTTGCATGGCTCTGAATCCAAGGCATTCATTACACAGTCATAGAGGAGAGAGTCATAGAGCATCCTCTTTAGGAACAGACAAAAAGAGAATGCCAGCTGGGTTTTGGTTGATTAACCCTTCCCCTCTCTACCCTGTTGGTACTATGATGTTGACACTACCCTGGCAAGTCTACAGTTAAACTAGCCAGCACTGCTCTCCCGAAACAAATACTACCCAATTTCTAATCTGTCTTCAATCCGCAACATATCTAATATTTAACCTCTCTCCTGCTTTACTGATCCTCACAGCAGGCAAAAAAAATTCAATTTGTCTCACCATATTTGCTTGCTTTTCCAAATATAAGCTGCACAATTAACAAGATCAGTTGCACTGCTTATCTCCAGTTGATAATATGGCTTGAAAAGGTTTAGCGAAAAACATCAACTTTAGCATAGTCATACATGGACAGATCTGCATGGAAAGGGTTACAGTATTTTTTTATGGTTGATCATTAGGAATAACAATATGCAAACACTGCATTGCTTTAATTACATTCCAGCCACTAGGAGTTATATTCAGAAAAAGGACAAGGTACCCAGACTTAATATGCCTTTTTACCGGTCAACTAGTTGACATATTCTGTTGCATGTTTTTTTTTATTGTCCATTGCATATTGTAGGCAGTGATCAATTTGACTTAACAAAGCAAGTCTTTGATAAAAAAACATTATGACATGACTGTAATTGGTAAAATATATCAGCCTAAAATGTATTACAGAATGAAACACACCAATAAAATATATTTTAATTAATTTCTTTTATCACCAATATACAACACACTTGATCCTTAAATAATTAGGTATTTCAGTGTTTCAGTGAAATCAGTAGCCCTATTTTGATCAAAGAATGTGGGAATGATGTTTGAACAAAAGCTAGAAAGGATATATCTCCCGTGCTCTACAAGGAATGAGGAGCTCTTAGCTTTCCTTGTATGGAAAATCATCTTCACAGCATATTCTCTAAGAGGCTTTGAAAGAGTTGGCTTGTTTTTATTTGATTAGGTTTAATTAAAACAATTAATCTCCACACTGCTTAAGGGTTTTTTAGCAAGGGGGTTAAGTGAACTTACTCAGTCAATGCCTCTCCTAAGGTTTATAGCTTTTCAATGCTCGTCTCTTTGCAATGTTGCAGGTTTCCAACTGATGCATCAGCTGAAAGGCATGAGTTTAACACTCTTGTTACTGCCTGCGCTCATCGTGGTGATGGTGGTGGGGGCACAAAAAGCTTGTCCAAAGAACTGCAGGTGCGATGGAAAAATTGTATACTGCGAGTCCCACGCCTTCAGAGACATCCCCCAGAACATTTCAGGAGGCTCCCAAGGACTATCCTTGCGTTACAACAGTATCCAGAAACTGAAGTCTAACCAGTTTTCTGGCCTTAACCAACTTGTCTGGCTTTACCTGGACCACAACTACATTACCTTGGTGGATGAGGATGCCTTCCAGGGCATCCGACGGTTGAAGGAGCTTATTCTGAGCTCGAACAAAATCACCAACTTGGCCAATGGCACCTTCCACCCAGTCCCCAACCTGCGGAGTCTAGACCTATCTTACAATAAATTGCAAACACTGCAATCAGAGCAATTTAAGGGTCTTCGCAAGCTTTTGATTCTGCACCTACGCTCCAACTCGCTAAAAACCATTCCAGTCCGCGTTTTTCAGGACTGTCGAAATTTGGATTTTTTGGATTTGGGTTATAATCGGCTCAGGAGCTTGTCTCGCAATGCCTTTGCTGGTCTTCTGAAGCTCACCGAACTCCATCTGGAACATAACCAGTTCTCTAAAGTGAACTTTGCCCACTTCCCCCGCCTCTTCAACTTACGTTCACTTTACTTGCAGTGGAACAGAATCCGCTCTATCAGCCAGGGATTGACCTGGACTTGGAGTGCTCTGCACAACCTTGACTTGTCTGGGAATGACATACAGAACATAGAGCCTGGAACCTTCCAGTGTCTCCCTAACTTGCAGAAGCTAAACTTGGATTCCAACAAGCTCACTAATGTCACCCAGGAAACCATAAATGCCTGGATATCCTTGACCTCTATTACTCTTTCTGGAAACATATGGGAATGCACCAAAACTATCTGTCCTCTGGTCTCCTGGCTAAAGAACTTTAAAGGCAACAAAGAAAGCATCATGATCTGTGCTGGACCGAAACACATTCAAGGCGAGAAGGTCATTGATGCAGTGGAAACCTACAATATCTGTGATGAGACCCCTGTGTTGGTGACTGAAAGAGCTTATCAAACAACTAAACCACCCCCAAAACACCAGTTTGTTCCAAAGCCTACTGTATTCAAGTTGGAGAGTGTATCACCAACATTGTTCACTCCTAGCCCTTCACCAAGCCTCCAGACACCTCTGTCTGAACAAGAATATGAGCATGTTTCCTTCCATAAAATCATAGCTGGGAGCGTGGCCCTTTTCCTGTCTGTAGCAATGATCCTGTTAGTTATCTACGTGTCGTGGAAACGTTATCCGGCCAGCATGAAGCAACTACAGCAAAACTCCATGATGAAAAGACGCCGGAAAAAGGCCAGAGAGTCAGAGAGACAAATAAACTCCCCTTTACAGGAGTACTATGTGGACTACAAACCTTCCAACAGCGAAACCATGGATGTATTGGTTAATGGATCTGGCCCCTGTACATATACCATCTCAGGCTCCAGGGAATGTGAGGTATGAAAACTCATCAAACTTGAAATTCTAAAAAAATTGCTGCTGTTGAAGGTCGAGGTAAAAAAAATCTCTGAAACTTATACGTTTTTTTGTATCTCTATGATGAGGTATTAGGCTCATGATAGATACGTATTTTTTTAAGTTTATTATTTTCACTGTGGGGTTTTTTAAGAAAAAAATCCGCTTTGTTGTGAGAGGTTGTTTTAAGTGAATGACGGCAAAAAAAAACACAAGAAGGTTTTTTTTTAATTTATTGTTTTTTTCCCCTGGGATCTGGGACGTGAAGGAAGTTCGTTCAAGGATGAGATTACATTTGAATAAGCCTTTCCGATGGCAGGAGAGAGTGTGTGCCAAGTGGGGCAGATAGGGACAAAACTCTTGAGTTCCCTTAATAAAAAGGGTATTCTATGGCTTGTATGGTTGGTTTGCCAGTATCCCTCAGCCTTTTTTATGGACTAATGAAAGGATTTGTGCTATAAAACCCAGGATCATATACACAAAAATGTTTCTGGATATCAAGAGGAACTAAGCCAAAGATAAAGACCCATTTCTGCTTGTTTTATGGGGAAAAAGAGAGACTATAATTTTTGTTGCTAACATGTTGATGCGTTTCATGCAAACGCAGAGTTTATGCTTTGCCTTATGGAACGTTAAGACTGCCTTACCTTCCAAAAGATTGACAGAGGGTCACCCGTCCATTTTATAACTCTTTATACACGGACTGATGAAAAAAATCTTGAACGCAAATTCGTTTTCTGCTTCTTGGCAAATTAAAAAAATAAAAAATAACAGTCGACAGTCTTGTCTGTTCAGAGACTATAGAATCCACGCTAATCAGTCCAGCCGCGGAGAGGTTAAACAAAATCCTTTCAGTATTCCACATGTGAACGCTCAGGGAATCTCTCTTAACCCATTCTCTGCTGAACGGGTTAACGGAAGCTTATCAAACGTTTATCTGTTTTTGATTATTTTTTTTGCTGGTAATTTATCCGGGTATACAGAGAGAGAATTTCTTTTTTTCTTTTTTTAATATGTATTTTAATAATAATTATAATAATTATAATATGCAGTGGGTGTTCTTTCTTATATGTTTAAAATGAAAGAAGGCTGAGCACAGAGCACAGTGGAAGCCATAACGCAGGGTTGACTCAGATATTTTTGTATAGTACTGGACACTAGAAGGGCAATGGACTAAGGGAATTGAGCTGCTTTTATTTATATGTACAGAATCATTATCAATCTCCCCATAAATTCTAATTGCAGACATATATTAAAGTAGAGGTGCCTGTTACAAAATGGTGTACACTGAACCAATATGGATTCATAGGTGTCTTAAACACTGTATTGGCACAATATCCATAGTTTTATTTTGTTAATACGTGTCCTATGGATATATGCAATTAATATATAAAATGCCATGTTAGTTAATCTATATAATTAATGAGTACCATAACAGTAGATTGGGGCCCAAATGGAAAATAATATCTCTAGTTTGGTAAACTGCCCTATGGGTTTTGTAATTCTCCACTGGATTTTGTAGTCCATTCAACTGTACTAGCAAGATAATGTCTTAATGATGTCTATTGGTAGAGAGATAGCTGTGGGCCTTCAGTCACCAACTGTTGTACCCTTAATATGTTTACCTTCTACTGTGCTGTCTGGTTAGCCACTGTCCAAGATTTGATACTGATAATATGATAAATCCTTATGATGTACAACATGTCAACATACACATGCTGAATTTAGCTTGTGAGACAGAGACCTGTCATTACATTTTATAAAAAAACAAACAAAAGAAAAGACAATGTGTTGCTGTATTTGTTCTCTGAAATAAAGGGTCATGGCGCATTAAATCAGAATAAACAAGAAATGGTATATAGAACAAAAGTAATCACTTGAGACAATGAAATTGGAAAGTAAAACAGCATTTTGGTGTCTTCCATCTTTTAACATTATTGTCATTTAATTCTATAGTGCCATCATATTTTATGATGACTTTTATGAGGTCCAACATATTTGTAAAATCAATAATGCTATCACATATTTAGCTGACCAAGGAACATTTAATGAAACTGAAAAAACAGGTCTCTTTTATACTTTATAAAGGTTTCTTCTCTAAAATATGTTTTGTATCTAAAATATAAATGGGAGTTGAGTTTCAAATTATGTAAAACTATTCTTAAATGACCGTAACATCTTTTTTGGCTGAAGTATGTTCATATATATATATATATATATATATATATATATATATATATATATATATATATAGTTATTTATATACAGTATATATATATATATATATATATATATATATATATATATATATATATAAATTAATTAATTAACTGATTGACAGTTAATTTGTATTTTAACAAGTCTTCTTAAGATACTTGGGTATTTCTTTTTAACTTGACACTATTGTATAAAAGGGCAAGCAAACAAGTGTACAGTTGCAGACTAGAGCAACATTAGCATGGCATTTATTATCCTACAAGTCCTACTGCACTGTGTATTTCAGACTTGGGTTTTCTCTGAGTATGACACTGGCTGATTTAAAATTTCAAGAGGCTTTATATATAAAACTTGCCCAGAAAAGGTAAAATATTTATTTATATAAAAAATTGTATGAAACGATCATAAAAACAAACACAAAACCGATGTTGATCCAGAATTTGTAATGTTAAGAATAATTTAGGAGTGACATCTTAAATCCAAGATGGCTACTCTACAGATCCTGGATAGGAAAGTGAAGACTGTATTCTTCTGTATTACTACTGGAGATTAACTTCTAAAGAAAGTCAATGATGTAATTAGAGTGTTTGGTGATGATTGGTGGACTAAATCCCAGGTATTGCTTCTATTACTAAATGTAGGGGTTTAAAAAGGCCATCAGGTCATGTAATTTATTATAGAACTCAGAAGTTTACCATGTGCAATGGCAATCCAAAATAATAACTTGTTGCACACATATATATATATATATATATATATATATATATATATATATATATATATATATATATAATTCAACTTCTAGGTGTCATGATAAGTAAATATAATATTATTAAGTTGTGGTAGTCATTTTTAAAGTTTTATCTCCACTGTCCATTGATGCATTTTAATCCAAACCATAGTTTAAAATTGCTAGGTAGTGCCACAACTATTAATTTGCATCTCTAGTGTGCAACTGTTTGTTTTTGTTTTTCCTCTACTTTCTTTCTTTCCTAAATTCCATGTCATACATTTTTACAAAGTACAGTACAGTGCAAATAGTTTTTTTTCCTACTGGCTGAGGAAAAAATAACAGGTTTTCCCACAAAATAATCTCCGTGAGCTTCAGTGAAGATTGTTTTGTGAGAAAATGGTGGATAAAAGTACCATGGACAATAGAATCTAGCAATTTATATAATTTCATAAATAACATAGTCCTATATATTTGCAGTTTAAATTATTGCACACACCGGTGAAGTGCAGTGCATAAATATATATGTTTCTCTTCTTGTAGAGATTTGTGAGGGATGCCAGTACTTACTGAAACATGGTGGCATGGAATTGATTGCAGCTAATCTAGATTATATTTATGTGCCACCTCTGCTGAGATATTCCCCCATGCATCTGCCACCTTTTTTGTAAAGGTTCACTTTCCTACATGGATACTCCTATTTTTAGAGCATTATTCTACTAATGAAATATACTTTCTGTCTTTTAGCCATTGTTTCCTCTAGTATATGGATATTCATTAAGTTTTAACTTTTTATGTCTTTCTATGCATTGCAATACAATGCTCTGGCAAATGTGGTTACCAGGCTCTGACATTTGACCTTAGCAAGGCCCAGTTGGTATGTGCACATAAGGGTTTATACACAATCACCTATTTAAATATAATGATTAGACACAGACAACTTCTTGGGAGGATAACTGACCACAGCGTTTATTGGTAAACACAAACTGATGTAATAACCATAACAATAATTAACATAACCACGTGAGGGGAGGAGCCTGGCCAGAGACAGTACGCCCTACGCCCTGAACCCTCGTCCAGGGTCTACCGTGTTGGAACATCCGTACCACCGTAGGGTAGGATCTCACCCATTTTACCACTGTCCCGGCGACTCCCCTCACCACCCGCTGCTGCGACAACCACATAAACATAATTTGACATCATATAATATATATTTAATAATAACCAACAAGTGCTTTAAGACAATATACAAGATAATACCGCCAATTTTCCATTACTCATCCTTATTTTATTTGTTTTATTATTATTTATTTTATTTATTTATTCTTTAAGCAATATATACATAACTTCAAACAACAACACTTTAGGGATGGGTATCTTTACACATGGCTAGCTGGTGGCAGAATGGTGGTAATGGCGGCAAACTCCTACAACTGACTCCCCTCCCCCAGCTAGCCACCTCCTACTCATACCAGGGCCTGCCCAGTCAAGTGGCCCCTCCTCCCAACCCCCCTGGGGTGGTCTACGGGCCCTTCAGTCCACTACAAACTTGGACAAATATAACAAGAGGAGCTGAAGTCCAACATACAGATACTAGAAAAGAAAAAAAGTCCTGTATTATTCAGTGTTGTAGAGATTGTATACGAATCCCTATTAGATTTTGACTACTGCAGACAGACACTATTGTAATCAGGGTGTTTCCTGGTGAGGGTAGGTTACTGTTTATATTGATAGGGTATGGGAGTAAATATTTCTGTCAGGTCAAGTCAGTTATTGTGGGAGGTCAAAACTCCTTGATGGGAGATATAACAATCTATAATTGATCCCATGTAGAACGCTTCACCCCCTTCCAGTTTTGTGAGGTGCCAAATTAGCAAAGATCAACAGGCCAAATGGCAGAAGGGTGGATAGCCTTGGTTGCCATAGAAACCACTCATAGCTTGTGATTGTCTTTATGAATATTAATAACAAATTTACTATTTAAAGGCTTTTTTACAGTTAAATGAACCCTTCGATGTTTGAGGGCGCTGCTCCTAATTTAACCCTTCTGTAATTTAATTATGCAGCACACATGCCTCCTGCATTATAGAGTTGAACATTGGATAATAGCGCATCCTATTACTAGGCCTCACTGCATAAAGGTATTGTGGTTTATGCACTAAAGTACCACCGAAATTATCAGCCTGTAAAGCCATTTACTTAAATGTCCTTTAAACATTGATAATGACATATATTCACAACGATGTGTTCCATAATAATATCCTATATTATGAGGAGTGCAGTGACCTTATATACAAGAAATGCCTCCTTACATTCAGATCTATCTTTCACTTAATGATGCTTAAAAGCCGCAAGTTCAGACATAGCCTACCACTTATTATCTCTTAATAATATCGTATAAATGTGCAGATAGAGCTATTATTATCTTTCAAATGTTTTATTCAAAAGACTAGGTTACATGTTTCTGGCCAAAAGATTATATATAATCATGTGTAAGGTAAATCATTTGTTATGGACAAAAATATCTATATTTTCTGAGCCAGACAGGCTGTTCTGTAAGGATTATTCTAAAGAGAACATACAGAAATAGTGGTACATAGTTATACAGTTAAAAAGTTGATAGTATAGGTTAATAGTATATGGACCAACAAACATGTCAGACAATTGCCTCATATAAACACACAAAGGTCCACGCAATGACCTATTAATTTATAGAGTCACTGGAGCAGAGATAATGTAAAGTCAAAGCACATTCTGCACAGTAGATATTTACACAATTTTAATGTTGAGGTTTAATGATCACATATTATAAAGGTCATGTCCCCGTTTCTGCTTCTGTAATGCTGACATCACTGGCGTTTCGTTTAACTACTGAGCAACACTCATATTGTTGGGGGATAGACATGCAAACTGCTTAAAGGCTTTTACGTTCCAGTGCCCCCATCTCAGGATTTGTGTTATGTGTGAGTTGTCCTCAAGGACTACATTTTATCTGCTTCATGGATTGACGCCTATTAATCATTTTTTAATTTATTGCTTTCTTTTCTCTTCACAATTATTTTTGATAATCCTTCTCTCTTCAAGTGCTAACATCTTCTTCTCCATTATCAACAAATAATGATTGGCCTATAGGTTCCCTGTATTAGACCCTAATACACACAATGTTGAGCCTTTGGATAAATCTCTCCATCTTGGTTACCATAACTTATCCCTGGTCCAAGGTTGAGGTGGGCAAGTTCAATCCCGGAGAGACACATTCAGGCCAGGATTTGAGGATATCCCTGCTGCATACAGGCAAGACTATCACTTCTTCAGTCACCCTGATTGACTCACTTGTGCACAGTAAGCACATTCTCAAATCCAGACCTGTGTGTGGCTCTCCAGGACTGAACTTGCCTAAAAACTGGTCTAAATCAATGTAAAGTGTGATTCAAGTTCAGATGAATGTAAGCACCACAATAGGCACCTTCTTTTGATTGGCCCAAAATGGAAAGCCTATTTCACACAGTACTTTTATATAAGCATGTAACAAAAATAGTAATAATAATGTGGGAGAATATAATAGGTGGATTAATGAGGAATAGAGAGATAGCAGACTGAGGGCCACATGTGTCCCCCTTTCCTCTTCTTGTCTGCCAAATAAGGAAACGAGAGAATGTGATGAAGGGACTTGTTTGAAAGAGTGTGGTAGAAGTGTTTCCATGGATCAAGTGGACCGTGACACCTCTATATTCGTCACTAAGCTGTTCCTGTGGAAGGGCCGAATACTGAATTGGATGAATAGAGAATCAATAATTTCCATAGGAATTAACTAAAATTGGAATAATCGTCCCCAGCCCTGAATCTGATACATAACTGTAACCATAATTTTATCTTTACTGAGTAGCGATGATGTCAGAAGCTGAACACCTTTCACTAAAACATCAAGTAACTCAAATTCTGGTGATCAATTTCTTTTTTTTTGTCCCCATCCCTATGATTCTCTAGCACTCAATTTAGCAAAGAACTTGTCCAATGTTCTCTGTTTCTGTCTTTTTTTTTTTTTCTTTTGTGACTAATATTGGATTTTTGGACGACTAATAACGGATATGACGAATATTGGGGCTGATGAATATTGGGGTTCCACTGTATTAGTTTTAGTATCAGTGACTTTATGTTTGCATATATATATGTGTGTGCCACACCGAGACTGTTTTGGCTAAACCGACAGTCTAAGAAAAATATAGAAGACTGGAGTGTCAGTTGTACCGAATCTATGTCTATATTGAGCACTGTGTGTAGTGTGTACACCTTACAGAATGGTGATAACACTAGATAAGAGTGCATATTTTTTGAAGAATATATGTCCCTCTTTGGGAGTTTGAATTGGTAGATATGTGTTAGTATTAATCTATATGTCTCAATCTGATGGAGATTTTCTCCTAACACATATAATAATCTGGAATGTTTTTGTGTGTTTTCAGAGTGAATATATTGTCAGTCTCTGTGTGTGTCAGTGTGTGTGACATTGTCTTTATTAGTTTGTCTGTTAGTGTGTATCTGTATGTAACAGTATCTTTGTCAGTGTGTCCATGTGTGTGTCTTTGTGTGTGACATTGTCTTTATCAGTGCATCTGTGTAAGTGACACTGCATTACAGAGCCTCTGTGTTTGTGGCTAGAGCCGCCACCCTTCATCAGCGTATTTGTCAGTTCATAGGCTGGGCTGAATACTAATACAACCTTAGCAGGCATTGTATATTAAACAGACAATAATATAATCATGTACAGACATGTGTTGCAACTCTTAGCCAGTTAATGCAACAACAGTATTACCATGGTATCTGACACTGTCCTGTGATTGCTAGAAAAGAGGTTCATACTCTGTTACAGGTTGCAAATAAGACTAATCTATGCTTCTATGCTGGAGAACTTGAGGGACAGATTTTCAGGATATTCTTTTTAAAAATCAATAAGGCTGAGCTGCCTGTAGGCAAAAGTTATTCTGAAAATTGGGTGTGATAGTGGGAGACTGGAGCTGGACAGCAGAACATTTGTATAATGTGGACTATCTGGACACTGTGTCCATGCACTATCAACTGTGGCACTAAATGTTTATTAGTCCACGTAACACCATAACATACAAGGAGCAATGTACCAAGGCAGAAACTCATTTTTTGCATTGTTTTTGTATACTTACTAAAGTGTATGCTTATTGTTTAAGTGTGTGTGTGTGTGTCTCATAGTGGACACACTATCATATACCTTTTCTGCACAAGAAACTAGAATTATGTGTGTGTGTGTGTAGCTTTTAAAGTTGGATATACATTGGCTGCACCACAGTCCTGTTTATTTTCAGTAGGACTAATAGAAATCCATTTGTTTATCAAGTCCCTCTTTGTTGATAAATTGAGCAAACAGGTCAATGATTGCCCACAGCAAAGAACATATGCATATAATATTTTTTTTTTCTTTCTTTAAGAGAAGTCATTTAATGCATGGGAAAATATATTAAAATGTCAAACTAAACATACTGTATATCTGTAAAAAAAAAAAGAAAAATAGAAAATTATTTATTAGTATTAATCATTATAATTAATAAGATATGATTACTAATAACTATTTTAAAGACTGATTTAGGGAGATAGCTGACTTTATTTTGCTAGCCCAGGTGGCTACAATTGCTCTGCTAACTTGATACAGAAGGTTCGCCAAGGTTGTATGCCGCCCTAGGCCCCTTCAGATTTATGTACCCCATTCCCCAGTTACTGCCATTCCTTTCCCCATAGTATGTTTTCACCCTCAAATTACCACAAACATATACATGTGCCTTGGGCCTGTGACTTTGTGACCTAGACAGAAATATGTCAAAATAGGCACCATTCAGTGGGCTAAATATAATTGTGACTACTGCAGTTTAAGAAAATATACACTCGTTTGTCAAGTATATGCCAAACTAAGAATATTAGCAGCTGTGTAAGCCATGTGCATTAAGTATTTTTAAGGAAAATCTGAATTATTGAAGACTTTGTTTATACTTACAAGAATCAATTTTGTGTTTGTGACATCACTTTCTGAGAACTAAATGGTGGGGTGAGAGCAAACAAGCAGAAGTTAAACATATTTTATTTGATGATAGCATAAGAATGATATTGACACCACACCCCTTCCCCCTCACTGGCCCAGAGTCAGATATATTGCATCATTCAATACAACAATGGCTCTCCAGAAACATAAGCACCTTTCTCACACAGAGTATCAACCAATATATCATGGATACCTCCAGTGTCTTGCATAGGCATCAACATGTATTGTCTTCTAATTAAAAATAACCTATATGACTTATTTTCCTGATTAATTATGTTCTTAGACAGATACATATTTCAAATATTTAATATTTCTCATTGTGCCGAGATCCCTTAAACGCATGGGAGTGAGAGAGTAGAAATAAGGTATAGGTGAAGAAAGGAGGGAGAGAGGTAGAAGAGAGGGGAACGAATGGGCAGGGAAAGTAAAAATGGACCAGAAACCTATAACAATGCTGCAAAGTATGTCCCTTATCAAGAAACATGCATTGTTCAGTTTGGAGCATATAAATGGCACTGGCCCCTTCTGGATCGCTACCTTAATGTGGTGAAGGGGCTTGTGTACTTCAATGAAGCTGTGAGCTATACCATTTAAGGTCACCCATGATGGGCAGATCATAGAGGAACTGGCCACTCAC
This sequence comes from Discoglossus pictus, assembly GCA_027410445.1. Classification (NCBI taxonomy): domain Eukaryota; kingdom Metazoa; phylum Chordata; class Amphibia; order Anura; family Alytidae; genus Discoglossus; species Discoglossus pictus. Next base: position 92,658,183 of record CM050167.1, read on the forward strand.
TTCAGTATATTTGGCAATAAAACCTTATGGATAAGCACTACCAGAGACATAACAATAGTATCTGGTATGCTGCAGTCCATAGGGTCACGGATAGTCGGACATGACTGAACGGCTAAACAACAAAAAGCGCATTGAAGGGCTACATCGTACCTCCCAATATTACAAATGGCCAGAGAGAAACATTTGCACTATTAGGTAGTCTTATCACCATTCTGTATGTTGAATGAAGTAGGTTTTAGGGATAAGCACACTTTATATTTGCACAATTCTTCATATACACAGATATTCTGAAGAACAGACACTCCAGGAGTCTATGGTTCTCCTAGATTGATAGAGCAGGAAATAGGGTTTTGCTCTTAAATGTAGGATTTTTGCTCCAAGAGAATGACATTTGGGCGGCTAAAAGTGACAGGGGCATTTCTACTGTCCCTCCAAAACAAGCTGCCAGGTATGCTACCAGTGACCCCGGTCGGCATGTTACATTATTTCGGTTTAGCCATTTTAATTGAACCACATGCTCAAGCAGAGATATCCTTAAAACCGTCCTGTTAGGAGCTGCTTAAGTAAGACATTGGAAATCTCAGCACACAGAATAGCTAGGATTTATCCTACAGCTGAATTTATCCCATTAAAGAAGGTGAGAAAGATCTCTTTTCTTAGCTTTAAATGCTGCTTTAATATATTATAAATCATGTCTTCATTCCCGGAGAATGAAAAAAAAATCTGTGGATAACAGCGTTCCTAAACACTTCAAGACTCTGCATGAGTTGCATCGCTCCGCATTATGCATAATAGGCAGAGATTAGCCTGGATGCCTCATTTGGGTAATGCCTTTTGTGTTTCATTGTAAGATATTGCAGTAGCTGAGATAAGTAAAAGGCTGCCATTAGTAATAAGGGACATGAAGTAAGTATAGGGTAAGAAGAGATTACAGATCCTGCACTAGTACTTTATAGTCTTTTTAATTTAAAGGGAGAGAGATAAGGGAATGCTAGAATAAGAGGTCATGCTATGAAGGTGAAAGGATCAGATTTAAAGAACCACTGTCGTTCTCTAACAAGAGCCGCTAATTATAATTATGCAGTGGTCATTAATAAAAGTCCTATTTAAAGATTTATAAATTCACTTTCAAAGATTAGGATCTGTCTCCAATTGAACGGATCGTGTCCACTCTGCTAAGGTCATCAGGGGTGAAAGGGCAGAGAGATGGGTCTGTAGGTTTTTAAACACAATATGATTAGATTAGAGCTGCCCCAACAGCATATGCTTTGTTGCCAAGGAAAACCAATTTGGTCCAACCAATAGAGGGCATTGTGTTGATATAACTTTGTGCCTGAAAATGTTGCTCTGCTTGTAGGACAAAGCTACCTACCCCATTGCCCTTATACTAGGCAGAGGCAAACGGCAGCTGGATTTTATCTTTGAAATATTAATTTCTAAAATTATTGAATATGAATTTTGTTAATGATCAATGACTAATTAAGACATCTACCTCTTGTTATTAGGGTATTACTGCAGCCATTTAATACAAGGAAGAATTACTTTGTAAAAAGTGTGGAGGGGCATGGATTAAATTACCAGTGTATTTCAGGAAAACCCTCACATGTTTTTGAAGTATGTAACAAACTAACAGCATTAAAGCTGTACAACCATTATTATCTTACCATACTTGAGTTCTTCTTGAAAACTGACCCTTTGTTTATGGGGGGTTTCCTGATTGTGAATTTCTCAAATGAGAGAAGAAAAAGGATATACAATATATTATACAATCTAGAGGTTAAAAGCATTATATATATATATATATATATATATATATATATATATATATATATAAATATATATATATATATATATATATATATATATAGATATATATATATATATATAGATATATATATATATTAAAGAAAGAACAGCAGAGCAAAATAAAGAAGCTGCTTGGTGGCAATGCCATGGGAAATATATGAACAATTAAATGCATTGGACATCTACCCAGAAGAGGTGGTAGTGGACAGTTTAACAGTAAGAAAGCAAGATGCTAATACAATATGAAATTAAATATATATGAGATAGAAAAAATCCAATATTAGATTAGATGTTATTTTCTAAATATGTCAATAGAAGAGGCATCTACATAGTTCAGTGGCCTTAATATGGGTACCTTATGCACATGCAAAGGGTTCTGAACATATTGAGGCAAAAAAAGTCATATTAAAGCACTGATCACCTACGCACCTTATGTATGTTGTTTTGAAGAACTAGACTTGATAACAATGCAAATGAAAAAAATATATGTTTGAAAACTTTTACAAAGAGCAGGAAAAAAGTTTTACAGGTGGTTGCTAATTAGAAAATTAGAAAAAAAAATCAATGTTGATGCCTCCGCAGGACCCTGGAGGGATCCATGATTTAATGGTGGAAGTTGTGTGTGTGAGAGGGGCTTTTACATTTCTGGAAAACTTTTATTGCATCCTTTCATGCAGCTTCCTGCTTCTTTGGCAAGTGAGTCTTATCCTACCTGTAACCTCCTTCCCCACCCCTCCCTCCACAGATAAGTACAAACACACCCTCATCATCCAGCTTCCAGGATGTATTCATAAAAGGAGTCCTAAAAAATAAAAAAAATCCTCAAAAATGTTTCATGCCCATGGCCTACACAGGTGCTAATATTGTTAGTTTAATACATACTTGACAAACAAGTATATGCACCTATAATGTAATATATTAGAGTCTATATTATTATTTATCCCACTGGGCATGCTCTTGTGGCTTATCACCCCCCCCCCCCCCCCTCCCATGAGAGACAATCAACTGAGTAAACGCCATTAGGAGAGTGGGAGGACCTATAAAATGTAATTTATATTTAAAGGACCACTAGTTTGGTAAGAACTTTGCATTTTTGTGAATTATATAACAAAATAACAACATTAGCCGCTATGCAAGAGAGGATGACTCTGATTGTGTCATGGGGCATTCCATCTTAGACTGCTAGTCTGGTTGTAGCTTATTGTGGAAGGTTATCTAATGGGGGTTACTCTTCCATTGAGTGCTATTTAGAGAGGTAGTTATCAACAGAAGTAACTAAAACTTCACATTTTCTCTCATTCACATTTTCTAATCCTTCTAGGAATAGATAAAACTTGTCTGTCATTGTCAAAACTAAACTGATATTAACAGTTAAAGATTAAAGACTGCAATTATTTATTTTGAACTATTTGGCAAATTATGAAGTCAAATTCTTCAAAAGACCGATCCATAATTATATGACCCTTTCAAGTGCAATTATCTAACAGTTCCACTCAACATTTTTAATGATAACCAACTATAAATATATTTATTTATATGAATACGTTGCTGCAATAACTGGTGGCTTTGTTGTGTCACTTTAACTCGAAAAGGTTTTACCAAAAATCACAACAAAAACAGCAAATCTTCCAAGTGTAACAAACTACTAATTTTCTGCTGGCTCCCCTACTAATTCTCAGACTGCACAGATAATTCCCACTGTGGCCACAAAATCTCACCGGGGGAAGGAACACGCTCACGGGCGTCAAGACAATTACAGCAGGTGAGGACAATGCATTTCCATTTTTTTTTCTCGCCCCATTCTAAATATGACTTAAAAATTCCCCCTGGGATCCTCAAAATGAATGAAGACAAGTTTGCCTGTGCCTATAATTTTCCCAGTGATTCTGTATCTCTGGTCTCCCAGGGTTCAGAGATAAAATAGCAGGAAATAGGTTGCAGCAGAGAACATATCCAGTTTTCTGGCTGGAAATTAGATTGGATTCCTAGTGCTGAATTGTTAAAACGGGTTCCCCATGGATTTGCTATGAAGGCCCTGTAGGATTTGATGTAAGAATGAGATGTTATTCTCTCTGATTCCCGTGACCCACTTATTCCAAGCGTTCCTCATGTGCAGTTAGGTATATACAGGTACACACTGCATACCTATAAACTGATTAGTGCATTAATGCACTATTTCTTATGGAGACACTTCAATATCATGGGGATATTAGACTGCTTTATAATTTTACCAATATATCAGAAGACATAGACTTATCAGAAGAACCAGTCTTGGTCTGAAGATGGCAGGTGGTTGGTTTAGAGGAAATGGAAGAACATATAAATACACCAACAATGTACTGCCCTAGACCCTCATGTGTTTAGGCAGAAACACATCACTGGTATATATAATACATACATAATCTAATGTGTGTGTATCAGTTATGTATAGTATTTATATGTCAGTCTGTGCATCTACCTATATTATAAACCAATTAATGTAAATATCTATCTATCTGTCTATATAATCCATCATCTGTATCTACCTAACTCTAGTTATCAATATCTTTCTCCATCTTTATTTATTTGTATGTATGTATATATTGTTGTGGTGAACTACCTACTCATAATTTCCACAACACAGGCTGAGATCCCGCTCCATGCTGATGATAGCCAGTAAGCTTGAAACAGCTGTACATGGATAGGATACTCAGCCTGTGTTTATTCCAACCTTGGCTTTGCATTAAAGCTGTGTAATAATACAGCATGCATAAGCTTAAAGGAAGCCATGTTTGATAATGGCTACGGAATGAAGAGCGAGGCATTTGTGGCCATATTTGTGTGTCCCAGCTAAACTTCCCAGAATGCAGTGTAATAACTGTTTTTCTCGGAACTCTGAGCTGGAAGCAGGTTTTTTAACTTGCTTTAGACATTCAAATGTGGACACATATGTACTTTTTATTTACTATATATATATATATATATATATATATATATATATATATATATATATATATTATCTGTCTATCCATTTATGTCTGTTTAACTATTTGTCTGTCTCTCCATCCATCTAATTTTTGAGTGTAACTATTTCTTACTATCAATCTATCTGTGTTGAACCATCTATAGTGAAAAATCCATATTTATCGATCAATCTATTTGCATCTGTCCATCTCCGTAGAAAAGTTTATTTGTATATCAGTATTTCTGTATCTTTATATATCCAAATCTATGTATCTATTTAATCTGTATCTACAAATCTATCTACATCATTATTTATATCTTCACATATATATATATATATATATATATATATATATATATATATATATATATATATATGTATATATATATATATATATATATATATAAATAAAAACACATATGTATAAATATATATGATAAATATAATATATAATATTCAATATGTGTGTTTAGATGGATAAATAGATAGATATTCATTTATTCCACCCATCTGTCTTTATTATCTATTTTATCAATACATTCCTATATTGTTTTTCTGTTATAGTTTCTCTGCCAAAGGTGCACCCTCTTCCTGGCAGCTAGCAAATGAGAAGTGCCTGGTGAGCGAGAGAGGGCAGGGTGAAGCACAGTTAATATACAGTATATGTAAAGATGTCACTGGAGCTTTCTTTCGTTAATACACTCCAGGCAATTGGCGACACTGCCTAGCAACTTTCTGGGCTCTCCTCCAAACTACAGAAAAGATACAAATACTGTTACTTACAGTGTGTCTGTACTCAATGGGGAATTGTTTATGGCTATTTTCTGGCTGAGCAAACTTCATGCTACAAATTATACATACCAGATTCATCCTGGAGTCCAATCATCCATGAACAGCAGGTTATTTTACATATTTTTCTATTTTGTTCCTCATCTAGAATATGGTTAAGTCTTTTTCGGTTTATGTAGCATCTACCACCTCCACTAGCTGGTTGCTTTTGGATGTACATCACTTTCTAAAAATGAATAACCATTAAGGGATCACTGTAGTTTGGAAAAAATGCCACATGCTTGGGAAATATGTAATAAACATTCGCAACTGTGCATGTCCAGAGCTTAAAGAATTTTTAGAGAAAATCTTATATTTTGGTGACTCTGCTTATGGAATTGGGGTTACATTTAGGAATGGTAATCTGCTATTGTTTTAGAGGGAATGTTACCCAACTGGGGCTGCTCCATTTAGTTCTTTTGACAAATTACTCTAACTTGGCAGTTTTTCAACATAACTCATTACAGATCTCTTTGTTTAGTTACAGACCTTATTGAATCCACAGTTCCTCCCCTTTTCCCTAGGTTTCTAATCCTGTTAGGAACAAAGGCCAACATGTCTGCTGCTTTTAACGCTATATATAGTAAAAAACAACAGAAGGGTATTGACCAATCCAACTAATGTTGGCTATAATAATAATACTACAGCGTTCAGGGTGTACAAAAATAGTCCACTAGTCCAAAGATAGTCCAAACTTCAAAGTACAAAAGTCATAGCCACAAACCCTAAAGTGTTCTGTAAAGAATGGCGGGAGATCCTAAATGGAAAATGCACCAATATCAGGAATCTCCAATATCCAACTTTTATGGAGTACCCGTTCATCTTCTTAGATGGTCCTCTGGTAGTCCTATCAGTATGGAGAATAATCGTAGTCTCTTCACAAAATGCCCCACAGTCTGCTGGATACCTCCGATTTGTACAATTTTCTTGGAGATTCCTCCCAGGCTTGATGCTTTACTTAGGGAGTTGTGTTCATAAAAAACACTCCAAATAATCTCTTTCCCATCTTTTTATTTGACTTTTTAAAGCATAATGGAATACAATAGTTAAAAAGTAAAGGTTGTATTTATGTATAATAAACTTTGACCCAGTTTCAAGTTGAGTTCTTCAAAAGAAGATAATATAAATATGACATTTCAGTGCTCTTTTAAAGATTGTTTCTTATATCTTAACTTGCAGAAGGCAAGAATGATAGAGGTTACAGTACAGGGGTCAAGTCAGGCGCAAGACAAGGATGGTAGTTGAAAATAGACCAGAGGTTAAATACAAGGAAACAATCCAGATCAGATAGCAGATGCTCCAGAGCCAACACAAGACAAATCTGCTTACCAGGGCTACGTCCATAAGAAGGCATGACGTGTGTGGACTGCATGAGTTGTTATACTTTTGTGTAACTTACTAAAAGGGAAACCTTATGATTGACAAAATTGAATATATGTTTTTAGTGATGAATTTGGTAAAAAAAAAAAATATTCCCCCCATTCCTTTTGCAATTATGCTACCTTATGACATAAAGTCACTATCTTCTCTGATTTTTAATGGAGTTAAGTGTATAATTAATGGTATTAGGTGGTCCTACAACTTTATAGACCATTATTTAAACTTTACCTAATGGAGGGGTTGATAAATGTTTTTGAAAATTAGGATTTTTAAGGAGCCAGGTCATAGCATATGTATATAGATATATGTAGACTAATCAAAATTAGGAGCCAGAAGTAAAAATATAGGAGCCATAGCTCCCTGGTTTCTGGGATTTGTCACACCCTGATCTAATGTAATATGTACAATACTTCCCAAAAAACTTTAATAATTTAGACACTGACGTAAGAAACATGCCTAAAACAGTTCTTGATGGACAAAAAACATTTGTTATATTGAGTGTGGAGGAAAAAAAGAAAGATGACAGATGCAAAATAAATATTTGAAATATATGCAATCTAATAAATTCTAGGAGAGAAGTACATTTCAAAGAAATGGCAAAGTTATGTAAGGGACACTTAACTAATAACAAACATTTCTTAACTAATAATAAGCATTGAGCTGTATGGTGATCTACAATATTATGTGCCATAACAGAAGAGAGATATATCATGTACAGTGGTTCCCATCTAAAACTGGACCAGTATATTTGAGGGCTAATTCTGCCATAGCCTAGTAGTGGGACTACCCACAAAGTGACAACACCAAAATGACAGGGAGATCTTCTTAGCATCTTATAATTTTTAGCAATAGGCACACTGATGGTATAAGTAATTCACTAGAGAACAAGCAATGCCTAGTCTATGGGATCTACCTTGTATCATGATCCAGTGTAAAACTAGTTTGTTATGTAAATGCTGTTTGGAAATATTTAAACAGGAGGTCATGCTATAAAAAAATAAAAAATAAATTAGAAGCAATGTGAGAACCTGCTAGCATGGCCAGATTACTCATTAGGCCAACTAGGCAGCCACCCAGGGGCACTTCCCTGTGAGGGGCGCCACATCTTAAAACAATTGTTCCTGACTTTTAAAAAAATGAAATGTTGCAGACTGGCTACTTGGGGGTAACCACCTAGAACAAGACAGTTACAACAGGAAAGGGAACTTACAATTAAATGAAATGTTGCAGTTCGGCATACCTTACATACTCACTCACAGCGGCTCCACCACTTCACTGCCTAGGGGCTCCAAAAAGGTGATGAGTGGAATATCCTTCCAGCAGAGAAACAACAGTTCATGCAGGGAATCAAAAAAGCTTGGAATAGTAGTCTAGCAACTCATGTAATTGGCACCTTGTATGTGTATAAGAACTTTGGCTTCATTGTTAAACCAATGATTTTGTGTGCCTATTTCCTTTTAACACGAGTACATGTTTAATTATGGTAACTGCACTAAATAACCACTTTTAAATACTTTATTTTCTGAGACATTTTTACAGACTATCTTTGTTATAATACACTTCTCTTTTACATATGTTTCAAGATGAGGTGTTTTTCTTTTTCTCTGTGCTTCATTAATTATTAAGGGAAGAGTTAATTAAATTAGAATCTTGTTAGAGTCTCAAGAAATAGGAAACAGCAAATAGACTTGTACTTGAGGTAAAAATAACGATCTGACACCGAGACAGATAATGATGGGTGATAGAAAATTCGATTAATATAGATATCTCTTCTTTAGAATAAAATTGTGGATGCTTGGAATGAACTTCCAGAGAATGTGGTAGAGATCAATAGAATATTTAATATTAATATAAGGCCAAAGGCCAATTATTGCAATACGCAGGAGATGACATAAGGGCCAATCAGCTGTCACATTGTGTGTCTCTGACACTACAGATAGACAGAGGCAGCTGGATTTGCTGCATAGCTGTTACTGTAAATTAGTGAAGCGAGCAGAGTCCTTTGTTATCTTGGCATCTTCACATCTGATCTTCTGTAACACCTACTCAATTTGAGTGCTTTGATTTACATTGAGGGGTGAAGTTGTGGCAAACACAGGTCTATAATTAAAGTTGAATAAAAAAAAAAAATCAGAGCTGGCTGAATGGTATTTCCATAAGGCTGCGTTTCTTGAGGAATCCTCACCGTGCCCTTGTTTAACCAGCATTATTCAAATTGGAGACTTTCCGATGCTTTGATATATTAACATAACTGCTTCTGTGTGTCAGGCTCCTAGACTGGCCATTTAGCTCCTTGGCTGGAGCTGTGTGATTTGCTGTGAGAAATGCAGCCAGAAATGATATGGGAGCTGAGGTATTTAGAGTAACAAGGGGAGATGGGCAGTCTAATTCAATAAACTCTGTCATGGAACAAATTGCATGGGTTGATAATCAATTATAATACTTAATAGAGGCATAATATGTAAAGAATAAGATTTTTCTGAGGTAAATTATATAATTTACATGGCTCTGAAATATCTTATCTGGGTTGGAGTAGCTTCACTTGACCTATGCTGAGATGATGTCAAAGTCTTTCGGGCCTGAATCCGAACATATACTAATAACTGCACAATTTCTGCATTTTCTTGACAGGATCAACACATTTAATTTATATACAGTAACCTCCCCGGTATCCAGCACCTACACTTATCCGGCAATAGGGAGTCCTTAAATTGAAGGGTCTAAACGACCCTTAAACACCCCAAAACCCCTCAAAATGCCTTTAAAAAGGCATTAGCACCTAAACTGGGCCATTTAGACCCAGAAAAAATAATTAGAAAAAAAGTTAGCATTTTGTTTTTGCAGTCTTGAACTCCGGATAGTGCCGGTTATGCCGGTTTAGCGGGAGTAAATTTAAATTGATGCCGGTGCTGGTTGCTTGAGAGTGCCGGTTGGTTAGGTGCTGGATAACCGGGAGTTTACTGTATATATATATATATATATATATATATATTTACCACAACAAACATTTAACACATGGTGGGCAAAAGAGCGATAGAAGCTCTTCACTGTGCAATTGTACAGTATATAAATAGTACGCTTGTGTTCACATTTGATTGTCTAAAACAAGTTAAAAAACTTGTTTCCTGCTCAGAATTCCAAGCAATACAGTTATTACACTGTATTCTGGGAGCCTGGGCAGGGACATGCAAATGTGCCCACCAAGGCTTTGCTCTTGCAATCCATAACCATTTTACACATGGCTTCCTTTAAGCATACACAGCTTTTCTACAAAGCTCAGGATGGATTATACACAAGCCAGGAATCCTACCCACGTACAGCTGTTTCAAGATTACTGCCTCTCATCCACGTGGGGCTGGATCCTAGCTTGTGTAGTAGTTTAGATGAGGTAGTTTACCACAAAAAACATTTAATTCATGGTGGGCAAAAGTACCCTATAGTACAGTATATAAATAGTACATTTGTGTTCACATTACAAGTTAAAAAAATAGTTTCCTGCTCAGAATTCTGAGAAATACAATATATATAAATATACAATACATATACAACATATAGAGATTCTTTTTGACTTATTATTTTGATAAATGTATCCACACATATGGTCTCTGGCCATTTAGCTCCTTGACTGGAGATGTGTGCTGTGAATGATGTAGCCAGAAATTATCATAATACGCCAAGATGGGTAGTTGACGAAAATCCAATAAACTCTTTCATGGAGGAAAGTGTATAGATAGCTAATCAATTAAAATAGATTAATACGTACCTAGTAGAGGCATAATATATGAATACTATAATATACTTTCTCTGGAGTAAGCTATATAATTTACATGGCTCTGAAATATATGATTTGGGATGGCGCAACTACACATGACCTATTCTAAGGTGATATTATCCCTTGAAATGCCTCAGTTCCAATTCTTAATAAGACCAATGAAACATCTGTATTTTGGGGGCAGGATCTTAAAAGACTTCAATCGAGGTTGCTTTTGGCCAAAACTTGATAAATTTACCCAAACAAATGTGTTTATAAACTAACTTAATCCTCTGAAGCAATGTTTTTTTCAGTAATACAATCTGATCACTGCTGAGCGTTTATACATTACATAAATTATAAATCTGTATTTGCCTCAAACTCACCGCATGATAATAATAATGTACAAAAAATGTTTTGGCGGATTACTGCCTTCAACAAATTAGAAAATGTGTTTACTGATTGGTTGGGATTGTGGCAGAACGAAAATATCACAGTAAAATGTTAATGAAACACATATTTAGTCATTTCACAGGATTCCCATAGAACAGGACACACGGGGGATATCTCTGCTTGAGTCGATGTCTCCATCTGGTATATTAATGGCCAGATAATATAATATTCAAACATGATTTTTACTTAAAGATTGCATGGCGTGGCTGCTGCTTTCTACTTTAAAACACCTGTTTATAATACATTATTTTTATAACAGAGAGGAAATTGGATTTTCATGTACACAGCAATATAAACATAGATTTGAAGGCAGATAAGAACCAATATTTACATGTAGTCTGGCCATTTTATCTATCTAAAAAAGTTGTTTAACCTTAAACAAATCTGTTATGTTGCATCTTTGAAAAACAGATGTGTTCTTCTCATGGGTGTTTTTTATAAACTCCAAAAACCAGGTGTATATAAATTGAATATTCATAAAGGATATGCCACTCGAGTAAAAAAAAAAAAATCAATATGAAATTAAGAGGTAAGCCAAAGGTACATTGGCCATTTTTTAGTAAATTGAGAGTGTTTTCACTGGTAGGGTGAGTCCATAATATATGGAACCTGAGACTAGTAAGAAAGCTGTCACTAGTAGGATGAATGCAGCCCTCTGGCCTATATTCACTAACATATGACAATGAAAGTAGGGACCTTTCCTGTTGGCTGGCCGCTATATAGGCAGACTCTTTTTCAGTGAATTTTTTAGGGCTAGGGGGTATGTGTTAGGGTTAGGGGGTAGGTGTTAGGGTTGGGGTTATGTGTTAAGGTTAGGTGATAGGGTTTGGGTTAGGTGTTGGAATTAGGTGTTGGGGTTAGGTGTTGAGGTTGGGGTTAGGTGCTAGGGTTGACAAATTCACTAAGATCTTGGCCATGCCACTTAGCGGTCAGCCAACAGGAAAGATCCTGCCCACTAGGTAAGTTTAAAGAGATGATCTTCTCTACATTAACTTCTCTGTGTACAGAAATATAAGGATGTTTTTGGATGGAAAAGCCAGTTCATGACACTGCCAGTTCAATGATTGCAACATTGCTTCTTTTGCCAGATGTCAGGTTGCAGCAGACATATCCAAATTGTTCTCAGGGCTTGTAGGCAGTTTTACTGGAGTTGGGGTTCCAGCAGAGGGTGCTCTAATATACAGCCTTATTATTAAACTGCGATTCGGACAATTGAATAGGGCTCTATATAAGCACACTATATAAGTTCACTAACTAAAAACTTCTGTAAAAAAATATGCTCTGTGCTTATATAGAGCCCTATTCAACTGGCCAAATCTCAATTTAATAAGGCTGATAACGTCCAACTCATCCCCACCTATGGTTCTTCAGGATTATATCTATGTAATTAAATCTTTATTGAAAACCATGTTGGTATGAGGCATAAGATATATATGATTCAACTTACAACATAAACATGGAAAAAGTCACTTCTGTCAAATCAAACGTATTCTTTTGCAGAATAATCGAATAAAATAAAGTTATGAAATCAAAATAGTTGCAGTTATTATTATTAGTATTTCCTTTATTTGTAATGTGCCAATATATTCCGTAGCGCTATACAGGGGTAAGTTCAAGTCAAAACAATATTAACACAATCCAAAAACATGGAGGGCCCTGTCTTTGAGCTTAAAATCAAACATACATAGTCCTTTCCCTAAGAATGAAAACTTGCAAACTTACAAACTAAAGGGTAGGGGTAAGGAGTAGAGGCATAATAAATGTGATGTGTATATCAAGGCCGGAGGTGATAAGCTTCTTTAAGCAGATGAGTTTGAGTGATGTTTTGAAGGATTTGAGGCAGGAGGATAGTCTAGTGAAGCGAGGCAAGGAGTTCCAAAGATATGGGGCGGCACGGGAAAAGACCCGAAGACGGGAGTCAGAGGAGGTGATAAGAGAGGAGGAAATAATAAGGTCATTATTTAAAAAATCCAATAATAACAATAACAACTTATATAGAGCCTTCAACCTTTATCTACTTATTCTGTCCCATATGCTAATTAGATTTATAGGCATTTTCTTTAACTTGCTTAAAGTCAGCAGGGTCAACCCTTTCTTTTTATTGAAAATTACTGACACTTCCTTGGAAGAGATATCAAGTATCTTCTTCAAAACATCACATACCCTTGAAGTAAATAGGGTCATTTTTTTTAAAGGAGAAAGGCCAGGAGGTGAAGACATTGAGGATATAGATAATTTTCCCCTTCAAATCTAAAAATCATCACATTTTTTCCAAAACATAAAAAAAGCTATAAATATAATACCAATTATCAATTCAATGTTTTAATACAGACGAAAAGCAGAATAGGTAGGATAGCAAACACTTAACAATTATTCTACATATAGACCGAAAGAATGATTAAATATTCTTCGTATTATAACTAGGTGTATTACAGAAGACAGAGCAATAAACCAATGCATTCATTAAGTAAAAATCACCTTTGAATGTTACATTATCTGGCAATTAATATTCCAGAGGGAGTCTTTAGTTCACACAGATATATCCCAAGTCTGTGACCTGTTCTGTGGGGATTCTGTTAAATTACTACATTTGGGTTTCATTAACATTTTGTAATATGTTAGTTCTTCCAGGCAATAATGCCAAGGATCCCAACCAATCATTAATGCTGTTTTCTAATTTGTCCAATTTATTTTTTTTCATTTGCTTTTAGGCAGTATTCCTCCAAACGTTATCTATCCATTATTATTATGCTAGGGTGAATTTGTGCCAAATACAGGTTTATAATTCATGTAATGTAGAAACACTCAGCAGTGGACAAATTGTATTTCCTTAAAATGCTTCTCCCAGAGATTTCTTTAACATTTTAAAGTCAATTATTATTATTATTGTTTATTTGTAACTCGCCAATATATTCCATAGCGCTATACATGGGTTAACAACCAGGGTAAAAACAATAGCAATAATAACACATTACAAAGATGGAGAGCCCTGTCTTTGACCTTAGAATCCGGTGTCCAAAGTGCTTTCCCCAAAGCACCTTGCAAGATTGAAAACTCGCAGACTTACAATCTAAAGTGTTTGGATGTGGTACAGGAGAGTGAAAGATGAGTTGTGCATGTTAAGGTGGAAGGTGGTAGGCTTCTTTAAATAGATGTGTTTTAGTGAGGATTTGCAGGTTTTGAAGGGGGGGGCATAGTCTAGTGGAGCGAGGCAAGGTGGCAAGTCCTGAAGGTGGGAATGAGAGGAGGTGATAGGAGAGGTGGAAAGAAGAAGGTCATTAGCAGAACAAAGAGATCGGGTGGGGAAGTATTTGGATATGAGAGCAGAGATATAAGGCGGTGCACAGTTGTTGAGGGCTTTGTATGTTATGGTCATGATTTTAAATTTTATTCTGGAGGGTATGGGAAGCCAGTGGAGTGATTGACAGAGAGGTGCACTGAACGTTGAGTGCACTGAGCTTGTGTCCCCCAGGCTCTGCACAGTCATGCACACACACCCATAATAAATAAAATAAAATCATATAGTGATTCTTTAAGAATATTTGTGTCTTGGTAAATGTAAAGAAATCTGATTGGTTGGTAACACCCATAAGAAAATTAAGGGTTGGTGTCTGAAGGGAACAGACTGGCAATCCTTCGACCTAATCAAATTTCACAAACAAACAATATAAACTAAATGTTAACTCAATATCATGTATTTCTCTCCTTCTAGTAAGAGTGATGTCTGATATTCCTCCCACATACCATGTAGACGATCAGTAAAGTTTAGTTTTTTTATAAATAAATAGTTTTTTTTATAGTTTTGAAGTTTACCTTCTGCCTATTAACGTTGGAAAACATTTTCAGTAGCTTATTATGTCCAGAATAATGAAAAAGATCTATTGTTAAGCAAGGTTTATGAATGGCAAACCAATCATTCGTCATCCGTCAATGTTGAAACGCTGAAGGGTTTTAGCAGGGGAATGAGTGACTGAGACTGTCAATGCACTGTATTATTGCCTTATAGATTGTATACCTGTTCTCTGTAAAATTCTTAAAAGAAAGAGAGAGAGCAAGCACATGGATTTGAAACATTTGAAACAAGTCCTTCACTACAGAGAAACAGTCACCTCAAATAGCTATTTGTATAAATGTTTCATATTGAGTTTAAATAACAATACATCCCTAAGCTAATACAGTGTGGGGCTGGATCTTAGCTTGTGTAGTAGATTTTATGAGGAGGTAGTTTACCACAACAAACATTTAATTCATGGTGGGCAAAAGAGCGATAGAAGCCCTTCACTGTGTTCAAGGGATTTGAACCCCCCTCGAATCATATCATGAATGGCCCTCACTCAATTGATTCAAATGCAACTCCAAAAAGGAAAAATTAAAATCTACGTGCCTTTTAATGCTCATTTAATAAGGTAAAGCTAATAATATTATTTTTATTAAATGTTGGGATGTCCTGACTATACATTACAACATATCAACTCACCAGAACCTCTCAATCTAGTGGATTGAGGCCAATGAAAAGAGGCCTGGTATTATTTTCAGATAATAGAATTTTAGAATATCCCAAGTATCATTAAAATGTTCCTTACATTTTCCTTAAATGATACACTATTCATATACAATGCCTCTTGTGTGAGACCTGACATTTTGTCATACTTTATTGACCATTCAATTTGGAGGGGCTCGTGACATTTTTCTAAATGTAACAATATGTCTTTTAAAGGACCACTGTAGTTTGTGGTAAATATTATGCATTTTTGAAGTAATACTCTAATAACATTAGCAGCTTTGTACATAACAGGTTCCCAAGTGGTCCAGTGGTTAGGACTCGGTGCTTCCACCAATGTTGACCTGGGTTGAATTTCAAGTCAGGGAACTATGAGGTAACACCACCCTAATGCGGAGCAGGGTTGGGCCTGGGATGGGAGACCACCTAGGAATACCAAGAGCTGTATGCTGTGGCCCACTGGAGAAGGAACTGGCAACCCACTCCAGTATCTCTGCCATGAATACCAAGTGGATCAGCATGACCACGGACATGAAGATGTTCTGGTGTGTTAAAGTCACAGAGAGTAAAAACGATGCAATAAAAAAATGCTATGACCATAGAAGCAATGTTAGAGAAATGTCTCTACTTTGTCTGTGGCAGTTTTACAATAGGGGTGCATGTATTTATTTTAGACTTTGCATTACATAAAGTACATTATTAAGTCAAAGACTTTAGAATAGCAAACAATAAATATGATTTTTTTTTGTTTTATAGAAATCTTTTATGTTTGCTAATGAATTGATTGTATCCTTCTCAATGTAATTATAATATAAAATGCATACTTAACGTGGCTGTAAAAAGTCACCAAGGTAATAGTTTATTAGTTAGTTGTATTTTAGTCATTGAGTTGTTTCCAACTCTGAATAACCGTATGGACTGCCACACGCCAGGCACTTCTATCGTTATGTCTTTGGTTGTGTTTATACATCAGGTTATCTTGGCAAAGATGCTGGAGTGGGCTACCAGTTCCTTCTCCAGTGGATTTGTATAATCTCTCTGCTATGACCTGCACATCCTGGGTGACCTTACATGATATAGCTCACAGCTACATTGAAGTACAAAAGCCCCTTCACTACGACAAGGTAGAGTTAGTTAGTTAGTATAACTCCTCCTCTTCCTGACATGATAGATGCCATCTTGTAAAGCTGTGACCTTATATACCCAATGGGATGGGCTTCACACTACCACTGTCTCGTGCTGTTTACAAAGCAGACAGTGACATGCTGTGTAAACAGTATGAAACACTAGTAGAGTGAGGCCCCTACCTCTATGAGTCACATGCAATACAGCAGTATAAGACAGCATCTCTTATGAGAGAGAACAGGAAGAAAGAGCGATGATCCAGAAGATGCTAATCTATCACTCTGTGGACTTCTTAGAGGTAAATTAAGTGTAAAGTGTATATCACAGTTACATTGAGGAGGATATAATTCATTGATTTACCTAGTTAAGATAATAATATAAAACAAAAAAGGGTTGGAAAACCACTGTATTAGAGGGAGAATTTCTCCTGGCATTATATGTATGTGTTGAACAGGATTTTGAGCTGGTAAATCCCTCCATCTCATGGCATTTGGCTATGAAAAACCACAGGATTAGATAATATGAGAATAACTGACTGACAAGCATTCCTTTTATTGAGAAGCACAGAAGGGCTCCAGAGATGAATAGACAAATCTTTGCTAATAGAAGTGTTTGATCAGCCTTAGGAGCCAATTAGATCCCTAAATTGTTTACAGAAAGGATTTTGTTGTCTTGATAAATTACATCTGTAAATACCTCAGAAGGTCCATACCTGAGTGATTGCTTGTTTGGTAAAGATGTGTTAACTGTCTGAAAGGCTGCTTAGTGCCTCTATAGAAAATCCATAGCCTTTTACTGATCCCTTCAAGAGTCTAATTTAATGGGACACCATCATCAAACATTTGAAACATAGATACAAAGATTTACCAGTAGCCCCATCTATTGTTCATAATCTCCTTTTTATGTTACCTAATTCTCAAAATAACTGATTAACTTCAATGTGTAAATCAATTTATTGTGATGTGTCATTTAGACACAATAGGGGACATTCATTTAGCTATCATATGGCATGTGACGGGCTGTTATAACAAATGTCCTCTTAGGAAATAGAGACAGTAAGGTACATAACAGTCACTGCAGTACTTAGCAAATCTCTCCCAATGATCTCAGATAAGCTATTTTACTTTTTAAAGTAAGAGAGATGTGGTCCCTTAGAATATCTCAAATATAGTATAACTAGCAACTTCACCGTCAAAAATGACGGCAATAAAATTGTAAGGCAGGTAATGCTCTTTGGTCCAGACATTAATTTTGTTCGTGGTCCGAGATCCTTCAGCGCTCATTGCGAGGCTCTTGGTTGTTTGTGTGCTATGAGCAGCGTTGGTGTTTTTTTTGGGTATGGCAATGAATAATTAATAAAATAGGAAATTTATATACTTTACCTATTGTGAAGTAATATATGCAGGAAGCATTGTGTTGAAGAGCTGGCAATCTGTTTTCATGTTGCTGCATCATTAGTGTGCGCGAGACAAATCCGTTAGGGTAGCTGTGTACTTCCGGATTGTATAAGTTAGTGTTTTTTTCTGATTGGCGCCCCCTTTGCTGTTATTGTTTGGTTGGCGTCTATCTGCTTTTTGCGCCTATTGCAAGGCTTTGTGTGCTATGAGCAGCGTTGGCGCTCGTTGTGAGTGGCGCGGTGAATGGCTTTTGTGTTTATTGTGAGAGTGTATTTTTTTGTGTATATTTTTTTTGTATGCTAATTAAATAATATTAAATTAATAAATGAATAAACTTTACCTATTTGGAAGTAATATATGCAGGAATCATTGTGTTGAAGAGCTGGCAATCTGTTTTGATGTTCCTGCAGCATACAATGTAGATTTGCATTGTTGTGGAGCTGAGGTGTAAGTGTCAGCAATGTGTGCAGTGTGTAGTGTAAATAGGCTGCGTGCGCGAAGGGAAGCCGTTAGGGTAGCTGTGTACTTCCACATTGTGTAAGTTAGTGTTGTAAAATGGCGGGGAATGTGTATGTGGTACGCCCCTGTGGATGATGTAGCGTCCTTGCTAAAAGTGTATCTTGTACCTCGTACGGCTTTTTGGAAAAGCCGTATGTGCTTGGTGGTGTTTTGCGTCTTTAGGGTCCTGTAGCCTCGTTTTCGTTTTTTTCTGAGGGCATTTTTTCTCTCGCGTAGGGGATTTTCGTGTGTCTGAACTCGGGAAATTGGACTTAAATTGAGTTGTAACTTAAGTTGCAGAGGTCCTGAGTGCCCCCCCTTGCTGTGGGTAAGCTTTTTATGTATTTTTTGTGTGTATTTATTGTCTTTTTAATGTTTCCAGGTGCGCACGGTTTTCCGTTCTAAGTCCTGCGGTTCGTATTTTTTGTGTAAGTCCGTATATAGTGATTGCGTGTTACATCTATTTTGGTAAAGTGCCGCTTGTGTGGGTGTTTGTAAGCGCATTGAGGTGCAGTAGAGCCTCCACCTCCACAAATGCGGACCCTCGCTTTTCGAGGGTTCCGCATTTGCGGCCTACAATGAGCCTTTGGCACATTGCAGCCAACGTTGGAGCCTCCACCTTCCACAAATGCGGCCCCTCGCTTCAAAGCGTGATGATGATTCGTAGTTGAACAATTATAATATGTGATTTTTTAATATAGGTAATAAATAGTATTTTATCAATTGCAATTAAAAAAAAAATTCCTACATCAAATTAACAGTTAAGTTTGCCATTTTGTGAAGTTAGCCTTTCGAGCCCACGCTTAAACAGAGATTCATATCTATTGTTAATGAGAGCTGAGTGGCATTAATTACTGATAAGCTCCCGGGGCACTGAATCCATTGCCTAGACTACAGCTGCCTGCACATTGAGCATGCCTAGTCTATATTAAGGCAATCATTTTTTTATTTTTATTATACATCTGGAATTACTGCTGCCTCACTTTAAAGGACAGCGGTAGCTTAGGAAAAACATCACATTTGTGAAATATGTTACAGTTAACAAAGTTATCAGCTCTGTAAGCAATGCACATTGAAATCATTTCTGTTTTGTTGTTTCGTAGTTCAGTCGTGTTTGACTCTCTGTAACCCCATGGACCGTCACACACCAGGCATATATCTATGTTCATGGTCATGTTTATCCACTTGGTTTTCATGGTTGAGATACTGGAGATGGTTGCCAGTTCCTTCTCCAGTGGACCACAGCATACCGCTTGTGGTATTCCCACGTGGTCTCCCATTCAAGTACTTACCAGGCCCAACCCTGCTTGGCTTCAGGGTGGTGTGACCTCTTTGTTCCCTGACTGGGATCAAACCCAGATCGCAGCGATGAAAGCACCAAATCCTAACCACTAGACCACCCAAAAATTATTTATATTGAATACTTAAATTTTTGCTTACATCTTCCATCATGTCTGGCTTCAACACTTCCTGCTAGTTTGCAGTCAGAAGCTTATGCATATCTTATCTATCAAAGGGGGGAAGAGTGGAGAACAAGCAGATTTCTTATACAAGTAAAGCTATTAGTATTTGACACCTACACCCTTCCCTTGCACATGCTCAATTGATCCTGCATAAATGAAAAAGCCCCTCTCATACATGCAGCCTTCACCAAGTATCTGCCGATCTATTTTTTCTGTTTAAAAACTTTTTATCTTTTTGATGGTTTCCCTTCCTTATTGATGATCTTAGACAGTTTCTCTGCTTAAATGATCTTATACTGACATAACTTTTTCAAACAAAGACAATATTAGTACGCATGTGCAGCTTCAGATTCATTTAACTGATACAGGAGAACTGTATGTTCTCTACGAGTTGTAATAAAAATGTTATGATTATTACTGCATTATATTCTTCATCTCGCAGCCTCTATTAACATAGAAATCAACTGGCGGATGGAGAATATAATACAGTAATAAACAGATTCATAACATTTTTATTACAACTCATGGAGAATATACAGTTATCATTATGGAGAGAGGTATGTCGCAGTCGTTCAGATGGTGATGACAGATAGTTGCTTTGAAGTGGACGTAGAGCAGAGGTCTGCAACCTATGGCTCTAGAGCCAACTGTGGTTCCATTCACATCCACATATGTCTCTTTTTGCTAGCCAGTAAATTAAGATGCATGGGCTTTAAAGAGCAGTTTTCTTCCAGTGGGACATTAACTTCAAAAGAGATAGCTTATAGCTGTTAATTCACATTAGTTGCAGTTCTCTTAACCCTTATCTAATCTTTCTCGTAACCTGTTTCTTCTAAAATATAAACTTCACATGTATGTTATTATAACACAATAGGTTAGTTTGTGAACAAATAAGGTTAAGTTGTATATTTTCATTTATTGGCGTTCTCTTTTGTAGTACTGGCTCTTTATTGATCCTTTGATAGTATCACATATAATAGTTGTCAAACTGTGATTTGTCGTCACGCTTGCGAGCCTTGCAAAGCGAGGAGAGCCCTTGGGGCATAGAAGCTTTCCGAGCTCGGAGGACTTAGGCAATGAGCGCTGAAGGCGAGCAGTTGAGGCATGGAAACACGTGGGACTTGAAATGAGCACTGAAGGCGCTCCTGCGAGAATGCGGGGCACGCAGGACTTACACGACGCCAAAGACAGTAACACTTGCACAAACAAAATATGACCTCTGAAAAATACAAATGTAGCGACCGAACATGGGAAATCGTAAAACATGAAAAAAATAAATTAAAACACACTCACACACAGCACAGGGGAGAGCCAGGACGCCTGGGAGTAAGGTTGCAAGCGCATTTAAGCCCAATTTGCCGTGTTTCGTCACTTGAAATTCGGCTAAGTGAGAAAAAAATGGCGGACAAAAAAACGTAAAAAAAATCTGAAAACGAAATGAAAATAAGGCTAAGCACATTCCGACCTCAGAAAAATACCAAACTCTGAAAAATATGCGGGACTAAAAAAATACACCATGGCAAAGACACTAACACTTGCACGAACAACCCCAGGCACGCGGGACTTTGAAAATAAAAGCAACGGAAAGATTCAACAGACAAACATAGGAGAAACACACAGGGAAGGGACAGGGGGGAGATGGTGGAAAGAGACACATGCCATTCCCAAGCACAATACTTACAGGTTAATGAACCCTGCAATGAGTGGCCAGTACAGTAGGCAGAAGGAAAGGTAGGCGCTCATTGTGGGGCTCGCAATGAGCGCCGAAGGTGATCATTGCAAAGCAAGAAAGTTGAAGTACATGAGGGGAGAGGCTCGCAATGAGTTTTGAAGGTCCAAAAGACTCACATTGTGTGGCAAACAGCCTTGCCAGGCTTCACGTTTTATTGCTTCATATTTGACGGTCAAGTCGCTAGTTTTTCTCATATTTGCTATAGTGATATTTCTTGCAGCTAGTGTGTTATGTATCAGTGGCTCTCAACCTTTCTTGATCTGAGATCCTGCTCATATGGACCACTTTTAAGATCAAGAACATTGTGAACAGATTGATACTACATGTCGAACATTAGAATTTCATCTTGTATTTCACTGATTTGAAGAGGTTACATTTTAGCTGCAGGCAGGTTAATCTGACTGTTGAGTATTATGAAGGTGTAAATGGACTGTGATCCATGTTTTTGCTTTGAGATTCTAGACAGTTTTGGTGATTTTTTGACCATTCAATGGCCCAAACTGAAGTCCTATTTTATTTTTTGATCAGTTATGTTATAAGTATTTTTTATCTTTTTATGTTTATGTTATTAGAACTCATGGGAAGGGATGTAAATAGGAGTTTTTAATAACTTTATTAATAAGCCACAAATATGCAATTCTTATTTCCTGCTATAAAAGTAGGACATAACCCAGGGACAGTAACATAATATAAAAAAAATAACTATCCAGGTAAAAGGAGGCTAGTATAAAATTATATAGTAGCATTTTTCTAAAAAAAAAAATATGGATGAGCAAATTGTAGCAGATTAAAATGTGGTTATGTATAAAATTCATATGCCACAGTTCCACAGGAAGTGATTGTATATCATATTCATACATCACAAATCAGCAGGAAGTGATTGTATATCATATTCATACATCACAAATCAGCAGGAAGTGATTGTATATCATATTCATACATCACAGATCTGCAGGAAGTGATTATATATCATATTCATACATCGCAGTTCCATAGGAAGTGATTATATATTACATTCATACATCACAGATCCGCAGGAAGTGATTGTATATCATAATTATACATCACAAATCAGCAGGAAGTGATTGTATATCATATTCATACATCACAGTTCCATAGGAAGTAATTATATATCACATTCATACATCACAGATCTGCAGGAAGTGATTATATATCATATGCATACATCACAGTTCCATAGGAAGTGATTATATATTACATTCATACATCACAGATCTGCAGGAAGTGATTATATATAATATGCATACATCACAGTTCCATAGGAAGTGATTATATATTACATTCATACATCACAGATCTGCAGGAAGTGATTATATATCATATTCATACATCGCAGTTCCAGAGGAAGTGATTATATATTACATTCATACATCACAGATCCGCAGGAAGTGATTGTATATCATATTCATACATCACAGTTCCATAGGAAGTAATTATATATCACATTCATACATCACAGATCCACAGGGAGTGATTGTATATTGTATTCATACATCACAGATCCACAGGAAGTGATGAATATCATATTTATACATCACAGTTCGACTGTAAGTGATTGTATATCATATTTATACAATGCAGTTCTATAGGAAGTGATTATATATCACAGATCCGCAGGAACTGATTTTATATAATATTCATACATCACAGTTCCATAGGAAGTAATTGTATATTATATTCATACATCACAGATCCGCAGGAACTGATTTTATATAATATTCATACATCACAGTTCCATAGGAAGTAATTGTATATTATATTCATACATCACAGATCCACAAGAAGTGATTGTATATTATATTCATATATCATAGTTTCATAGGAAGCGATTTTATATAATATTCATACATCACATATCCACAGGAAGTGATTGTATATCATATGCATACATCACAGTTCCATAGGAAATTATTGTATATCATATTTATACATCACAGATCCACAGGGGGTGATTGTATATCATATTCATAGATCTGCAGGAAGTGATTGTATATCATATTCATACATTGCAGATCCGCAGGAAGAGATTATATATCACATTCATACATCACAGATCTGCAGGAAGTGATTGTATATTATATTCATATATCATAGTTTCATAGGAAATGATTTTATATAATATTCATACATCAACAGGAAGTGATTGTATATTATAGGCATACATCACAGTTCCATAGGAAGTGATTGTATTTCATATTCACAGATCTGCAGGAAGTGATTGTATATCATATTCATACATTGCAGTTGCATAGGAAGTGATTATATATTACATTCATACATCACAGATCTGCAGGAAGTGATTATATATCATATTCATATATCGCAGTTCCATAGGAAGTGATTACATATGATATTCATACATCACAGATCCGCAGGAAGTGATTGTATATCATATTCATACATCACAAATCAGCAGGAAGTGATTGTATATCATATTCATACATCACAGTTCCATAGGAAGTAATTATATATCACATTCATACATCACAGATCCACAGGGAGTGATTGTATATTGTATTCATACATCACAGATCCACAGGAAGTGATAAATATCATATTTATACATCACAGTTCGACTGTAAGTGATTGTATATCATATTTATACAATGCAGTTCTATAGGAAGTGATTATATATCACATTCATACATCACAGATCCGCAGGAACTGATTTTATATAATATTCATACATCACAGTTCCATAGGAAGTAATTGTATATTATATTCATACATCACAGATCCACAGGAAGTGATTGTATATTATATTCATATATCATAGTTTCATAGGAAGCGATTTTATATAATATTCATACATCACATATCCACAGGAAGTGATTGTATATCATATGCATACATCACAGTTCCATAGGAAATTATTGTATATCATATTTATACATCACAGATCCACAGGGGGTGATTGTATATCATATTCATAGATCTGCAGGAAGTGATTGTATATCATATTCATACATTGCAGATCCACAGGAAGTGATTATATATAATATTCATACATCACAAATCAGCAGGAAGAGATTGTATATCATATTCATACATCACAGTTCCATATGAAGTGATTATATATCACATTCATACATCACAGATCTGCAGGAAGTGATTGTATATTATATTCATATATCATAGTTTCATAGGAAATGATTTTATATAATATTCATACATCACATATCAACAGGAAGTGATTGTATATTATAGGCATACATCACAGTTCCATAGGAAGTGATTGTATTTCATATTCACAGATCTGCAGGAAGTGATTGTATATCATATTCATACATTGCAGTTGCATAGGAAGTGATTATATATTACATTCATACATCACAGATCTGCAGGAAGTGATTATATATCATATTCATATATCGCAGTTCCATAGGAAGTGATTACATATGATATTCATACATCACAGATCCGCAGGAAGTGATTGTATATCATATTCATACATCACAAATCAGCAGGAAGTGATTGTATATCATATTCATACATCACAGTTCCATAGGAAGTAATTATATATCACATTCATACATCACAGATCCACAGGGAGTGATTGTATATTGTATTCATACATCACAGATCCACAGGAAGTGATGAATATCATATTTATACATCACAGTTCGACTGTAAGTGATTGTATATCATATTTATACAATGCAGTTCTATAGGAAGTGATTATATATCACATTCATACATCACAGATCCGCAGGAACTGATTTTATATAATATTCATACATCACAGTTCCATAGGAAGTAATTGTATATTATATTCATACATCACAGATCCACAGGAAGTGATTGTATATTATATTCATATATCATAGTTTCATAGGAAGCGATTTTATATAATATTCATACATCACATATCCACAGGAAGTGATTGTATATCATATGCATACATCACAGTTCCATAGGAAATTATTGTATATCATATTTATACATCACAGATCCACAGGGGGTGATTGTATATCATATTCATAGATCTGCAGGAAGTGATTGTATATCATATTCATACATTGCAGATCCACAGGAAGTGATTATATATCACATTCATACATCACAGATCTGCAGGAAGTGATTGTATATCATATTCATACATCACAGTTCCATATGAAGTGATTATATATCACATTCATACATCACAGATCTGCAGGAAGTGATTGTATATTATATTCATATATCATAGTTTCATAGGAAATGATTTTATATAATATCTATACATCACATATCCACAGGAAGTGATTGTATATTATATGCATACATCACAGTTCCATAGGAAGTGATTGTATATCATATTCATAGATCTGCAGGAAGTGATTGTATATCATATTCATACATTGCAGGAAGTGATTATGTATCACATTCATACATCACAGATCCACAGGGAGTGATTGTATATCATATTCATATATCGCAGTTCCATAGGAAGTGATTACATATGATATTCAGACGTCACAGGTCTGCAGGAAGTGATTATGTATCATTTTCATACATTGCAGTTCCATAGGAAGTGATTATAAATCACATTATTACATCACAGATCCACAGGAAGTCATTGTATATCATATTCATACATCACAGATCCACAGGAAGTGATAACATATAATATTCATACAATACAGTATCACAGGAAGTGAATTAAGGAAGTTTTAATAACTTTATTAATAAGCCACAAATACACAACTCTCATTTTGTGCTCTAAAAGTAGGACCTTTCCTGGGAAATTACCACAACATCAAAAAACATGACTGTTCAGAAAAGAACTAGTAGAGTCGGATATAATACACATACTTCCCAACTATGCCTCTCTTGGAGGTCCGGCCCCTCTTCCCCCCCCCTGTACATGTTAGCCTTCCAAATGTTCTTTTTGACAGATAATTCCACATTTAAGTGCAAAACCCTGTTTTCCAGCAATGACCATGTCTCACTTTTCCCCTTGTTATTTTTGCACAGAATTTGGGCCAAACATAGAAGTCTCTAGTGTTCTCTAGTTCTTCAAAATGTACAGGGGTCCCCAGGTTAAGAACAAGATACGTTCCTGAGAACGCCTTCAAATCGGATTTGTATGTAACTCCGATCCCTGATGAGTAATAATAATAACTACAGGTCTCCCTCTATATTTGCGGGTTTGACACTCGCAGATTCAACATTTTTTTTTTAAATTGTAATCACGTAAGATGTGGCCAGGGAGTCCTGCAATGAGGCTAAACCCCTAGACCCTATCTCAAGGGACAAAACATAAGTAAAATCATAGTTTACCCATGTTATTTGCAGTTTTTTTTTACATTCGCAGGGACCCCAGGAACGGAACCCCAGCGAATGTCAAAGGTCTACTGTATAATAAAAATAATATAATGGCTCATATGTGATAATAATAAAAAAGTGTAATACTGTAATAATAATAATAATAATAATAATAGCCCTGTACTGTAATAATAATTTACAGAAACTATTGTGCTCTTTCTTTTATTTCAAACTCATACAAAAAGCCTTGGGAGCCCATACTTAAGTATGAGTCATCTGTAAGTCGTGTTGTCTGTAACCCGGGGACCTCCTCTATGTGTCTATGGTGCAATGAGTTATTCATTATGCATAATGTTCACAACAATGACTAATAGCACATACACTTTCAGGAATATTGGTAATATAACATGTTGGCAGATATTATATACTAACACTACTATGAAACAAATTGACAATGAACACTTTTTAGAAGATTACATTTGATTGTATGATATTCATAAAATACATGTTTCCCCCGTGTATAACTTTGCTTTTACGTTAGGAATTGAGTTTTAAATGACATGAATGAGTGAGATAGATTCTTCCCCCCTGAATACCCACTGGTCCTGTGTCTGTATAATTTAGCAAAGATATGATAACATCTACTGGACATTACCAACAAGGCATATGGTGTGACCTTCACAAATCTGACCTGTCAGTTGATAGATATAATTTTGTGTTAGAATCCCATTGCATCTTGCGGGTAAGTTGGGTCTGAGATGTTAGAGTAACTGAAAATGAGCCCAGCTGGAATCCTCTATATATCACTTATCCTCAACATCAGGGTATCTGCAGACTTGTGTCCAACTAAGCTCTGCACACAGCTTCCAGCCTAGATACTGTGGTGCAGCTGCAAAAGAAAATATCCCTATTTTCCTTGGGTTTTGAGTAAGAAAAAAAATAATGGAACTCAGCTGGGCTCTGTCTCATAAACGTGGACTAAACCCTATTAAACTAAACAGAACAGACTGGAGCACTGAATGAATTACACACTCATTAATGGCTTCATTAGTAAGTACTGCTTAATTAGTTCTACCTTAAATATGCATGGTATTTGAAGATTAGGAGCAGTGAAAATATCGAGAGTGGTGTTGCTTGGATATCATTGTCACTAATGAGATTTGAAGGGTTCTTTGTTAATATTTTTAATACATGCATTATTGTGCACTTTTTGTATGACATCATTATGTTTACAGTATTGCCAATGGACTTTTCGAATTGAAAGCAGTATTAATCGCTGTTCAAACCTTTATACATAGCATCACTATCACTATAATAGTTGTCAGTGTTCATAACGTTTATGATGTTGATAACGCAGTTGCTTCCCTCCTGAAGTCGAACTGCGAGCCTCGCGAAGTGAGGATCACCAACGGTGCAGTTAAACTGCGAGCCTGGCAAAGCAAGGCTCGCCAGCGGCGCAGTGCTTAGGCTGCAATGAACACCGAAGGCGCTCATTGCAGCCAGCTGTGCAGTATTTAGGCGAGCCTCGCCAGCGGTGCAGCACTTGCCATCATGCCTGGAAGCTGCCAGTGAAGGACTTGCGATGAGCACCGGAGGCGCTAATCGCGAGGCCCCATGGGCTTGCATCACCCCGCACTGCCTGGTTCCTCCCGGGCTCGCAACACCCTTGGACCAACCACATACCTGGATGCCACCCTGGCAGCAGCATGGCACTCACCTCCTCTGCAGAGACAGAGGAGGTGACTGCGGCGCTACTGGTACGATTCCATCCAGGTACGAGACAAGGGAGGGAGAGGAGGAGGGAGGGGAGACAATGGAGGGAGAGGAGGGGGAAAGGATACAAGAGAGGAAGAGGAGGGGGAAAGGAGACACAGGTGGGGAAAGGCGAGGGAAAGGAGACAAGGGATGGAGAGGAGGGGGAAAGGAGACAAGCGAGGGAGAGGAGGTGAAACAGAGACACAAGGCAGGGAAAGGGGGAGAAGGAGACACAAGGGGGGAAAGGGAGCGTGGGAAAGGAGACACAGGGAAAGGGATAGGGGGAAAGGAGGAACAGGAGAGGGAGAGGGGGGCGAAGGAGACACAGGGGAGGGGGAAAAGCAGACAAAGGGATGGAGAGGGGGAAAGGAGGTACAGGAGAGGGAAAGGGGGAAAAGGATACAGAGGGGATGGAGAGGGGGGAAGGAGATACAGGTATGGGAGAGGGAGAAAGGAGACACAGGGGAGGGAGAGGAGGAACAGGAGAGGGAGAGAGGGGGAAAGGAGACACAGGGGAGGATGATGGGGAAAGGAGACACAGGGGAGGGAGAGGGGGGAAAGAAGACACAGGGGAGGGAGAGGTGGAAAGGAGGCACAGGTGAGGGAGAGAGGAAAATGAGACACAGGGGAGAGAGGGGGGAAAGGAGACACAGGGGAGGGGGAGACACAGGGGAGAGGGGAAGGAGTCACAGGGGAGAGAGAGTTAAGGGAAAATTATTCCCATCATTTTTGATAGGCAATGTGTGGCAAACAGTATTGCCTGCCTTCCAATTTGAATCCCGTCATTGTTGATGGGCAAGTAGATAGTAGTAATATAACTGCATGTTACTGGTATGTACATTTATTACATTTATGGCAACTAAGTATCATAGTTTGTTATAAAAAAAAAGGCCTCTTTACATATACAAATATTGAGTATAGCATTTTATATTTCAAAGCATCTTATAATATGTAATATTATAATTTTATATGTCTAAATCTTTGGTTAATGGATTATGTATTGACTATTTGTTAACCATGAAAGTGGTTCTCAGCTATATTTGTAAAATAATTCCGAAATATGTTCTGCACTAGGAACTTGCCCTTCAAAAATGTCGTCTGGCAATGCTGTTTACCACACAATGTGAGTCTTTTGCGCCTCTGAGCACATTCGGCGCTCAATGCGAGCCCTGGGCTGAGTGCCTTTGGCGCTCATTGCGAGCTTCTCTCCCGTGTACTTCAGCTTTCCTGCTTTGCACTGATCACCTTCAACGCTCTCTGCCAGCCCAATGCGGATCGCCTTTGGCGCTCTCACCTCGTGGCTTACGATGAGCACCTTCGCCGTTCATTGCAAGCCTTTCCTCCCGCCTATTGTACGTTCCGCTCATTGCAGATTTCGTTAACCTGCAAGTTTTGTGCTTGGGAATGCCATGTGTCTCTTTCCACCATCTTCCCCTGTACCTTCCCTGTGTGTTTCTCCTCTGTCCCGCGTGGCTGACATTGTTCGTATAAGTGTTATTGTCTTTGCCGTTGTGTATTTTCTAAGTCCAGCGTGCCTGGCTTTGCTCAGCCTCGTTTTCATCCAGTTTCAGAACTTTTTACGTTTTTTGTCCGCCATTTATTTCCTCACTTAGCTGATTTTGGATTGACGAAACCCCCCATATATGGCTCAAAATCGCTTGCAACCTCACTCACAGCTCTTCCCCTCGGCTGTGTGTGAATGTGTTATTATATTTGTTTATTTTTTTGTGTGTTTTTAGGGTTACGTGGTTGACCCTGTTTACGCTATTGATATGTGCTAGAAATGTGCTAGTCTACTTTACTTGCCTCGAAAAGGGCGCCTTCTGCGCTCATCTCGAGCCACGCAATGAGCTGCTTCGCCACTCATTGCTGGCCTCAGCCATCCCGTCACTTTCATGCCTCGCAATGAGCACCCTCTGCGCTCATTGCGAGCCCCACAATGAGTGCCTTTGGCTCATTGCGAGCCTCTCCCCCATCTACTTTACGCACCTCTTAATGAGTGCCTTCTGCATTTTTTCTTGCTTAGCAGTTTCAGCCTCCAAAAAACGCCAGTTGAAGAACAAATTCGCTTTCAACCTCACTTAAGGCTCCCTGCCTCTCCCCTTGTGCTGTGTGTGAAGTTGTCAGTAAATTTTGTAATCAATTGGCGTCTTTTGGGGGCCCCCGAACGGCTTCCAAGTTACGGGCTTGAAAAAAATGCTGGCAGTTAAAGTCGTAAATTTTTCAAAGTCTTGCCTTTTTCAAAGTCTTTTCCGGGGCTCGGGATGAGCGCCAAAGGCTTGCGGCCTTTGGTGCTCATTGCAGGCCTCGCAATGAGTGCCTTTGTGCTCATTGCAAGCCTTTTTCTCAGGCCTCCCAATGAGCGCCCTATGCAGTGGAGGTCTAGAAGAAATGGATGAGAGTTC
Source organism: Discoglossus pictus (assembly GCA_027410445.1). Lineage (NCBI taxonomy): Eukaryota > Metazoa > Chordata > Amphibia > Anura > Alytidae > Discoglossus > Discoglossus pictus. Next base: position 92,689,489 of record CM050167.1, read on the forward strand.
CTGTTAATTCTATTGACCACCCATGTTATACATTACTTATTTATGGATAATGTAAGGGGTCAAATAAAATCTATTTGAATGCTGTACTGTGGCATCAGGCTGAAGTGTGGACACATGTTGTAATGACAAGGAAGTCTCGAATTTATTGCAAAAGCAGTCTGCAGGGGCATACAAAATATTAAGTTGTTTAATCTTTCCAGCATTCGTTTTCATGCAAAACAATCTATCATGTTGTTTAAAACCTCCTCTTATAAATTCATGTCATGTCTCTTTAATGCCCATCTATACTCTCACTCATCACTCTAAACCATAATTCCCTGTGACAATCTGCTTGAGCATCACTGCTTTAGAAAGAAATTCATAATGTCAACTGTACACAATGTGCTTATATTTAAAACCAATCAATAGTTACTACATATAGTGACTGGCATGTCTTTTAGGGGGTCTACAATTTTCTCCAAGTATAATGCATCTCTATAAGGAGCTTCCTACAAGGCTTGAAAGAGAGAGATGGTAGATAGATAGATAGATAGATAGATAGATAGATAGATAGATAGATAGATAGATAGATAGATAGACAGACAGACAGACAGACAGACAGACAGACAGACAGACAGATAGATAGATAGATAGATAGATAGATAGATAGATAGATAGATAGATAGATATTATACACAGTAGATAGATAGATAGATAGATAGATAGATAGATAGATAGATAGATAGATAGATAGATAGATAGATAGATAGAGAAAGAGAGAGTGAAGCTGGACATCTCCTTCTATCTCCCAGTTTTGGTTAGTCTAAATAAGTTTGTGTAAGGTATATGCAAGTGTTTTGTGGTATGAATGCATCCTGTAGAATGCATCATTACCCACCTAGCAAAAAATGTTTGCATGAAAAAAAAAATGTGCTAGAGGTGATGTAGACACCCCTAGCAATGGCATTGCGCATATCGGGTACTTCATTAAAAAAAATGTACCCGATATAAAAGCTACTGATTGGCTAAAGGAAAGGAAATCATGTGACTTCCCACAGTAGGGCAGACTTCAGGTGATAACTGAGCATGCCTGCACAATCCCCAAGCCAAAACGATACAATGTATTACTTATGCTAATATTCCCTGAGAATTTCAGGAGGTGTCAACATTAAGAGAAAACAGTTTGCAAATACAAGAAATTCAGCAAACTTCAGGCTGTTCACTTTAGAATTTTTTCATGCAATTTCTTTTTCAGACACTATAAATTCTCCACTATCAGATGCATTAACAACTCACGTGCATATACCGTTAACATGCCTCCTAACAATATGTGACTGCCTCTTCCCTGATCTTAATGGTTCCTAAATTTCAGGTCAAGCTCTAATATAAATTATACTGTTATTGTGTGTATTGAATTATTATTATTGAATTTTATTCTGAATTTTTGTACTCTTACCTTTGTCACTGTCTTATGAAAATCCTTCAAATGTGTTGGGAAGTAGTGTGGAGAATCACGGAATATGGAGAGAAGCTATCCATTTCAAATTTAGGACTTCTCAACTATAAATCCCATTTAACAATGTGTAGGAGGGAACCATATTTCAGTGAAAGACAAGTGCCAGAAAAAAAGGCTTAACATGAATCTATATTTATAAAGTATCAGTGTAGTGCTTTCTGTAGATTCGTGAAATAGCTTTGAAAGTGGTAAAAGGCTACTACAACAATGCAGTAGTTCTCAGCATTTTCTGCTTTGTGATACTTGACGCAGGTTGAAACACATTTCGCATCCCAAGGTCTCATTATTGGATAAAGTAAAATATGAACAATATAGAAAATTCTTAACATGAAAAGTAACCAAAAGCTAACCTAATGTTTTTCTATCCAGTCATTTGCAAATATCTTTTTATAGAAAACCTTCAATATTAAGAATTTCTGCTCAAAGAAAATGTTGTAACTCTTTTATACTGGCACTAATGGATAGATGGATAAATGAACTTTTGTGAGTTTATTGTAATTTTGTATTATAGTAACTGCTTTGTAATGTGTAAAACTCCCATTTTAGTTGGTTTAAACTAAGCTGTTATTCACTGTCCATGTCAACCCCTTGACCTGAGTATAAGTAGCATTGTACGCATAATTAACCCATTCCAACACTCCACCCATAATAATATGTGTCTAAAAAGGCCATTGCTTTATTGAATACATCAGAACAACAGAGGCCTCGAGAAACCCCGTGTCCAGAAGATCTCAGGACCAACCTTGATCTTGTACCATCACATAAGTTGGATCCACCCTACAGAGAGAAATCACCCCCGTTACCATCTAGCCCCACCATCAAAGAAAGCTCAGACCATCTGATCACCCTCACTCAGGGAAAAATGAATCAGTTTAAGGTCTACCACATTGAGGTGCATCCCATTTCGGAGATAAAACGGCCTAAGGGGTCTCAAAATCTCTATGGTGTATAACAGTGCCACAAATGCCTTTTATAGAAGGCCATAATCTTATTAATCTTTAATTTGTACCTATCCAGCCTGATAGGAGCATTGGTAATACGCCAATTTAACTGCTGAGTAATCACTGACCAGATGATAAAAAGGGTAGGGAACAAGAACAAAGGGGTACTGCCCTGGCACACATTTTGTTGGCATTAGCATTCCTTTTCAAATTTCGTAGGTTAGAGGATTTGACCAATTCTAGTGCATCAGTTATTATTGGGCATAAGGAGGGCAAGCAGCATTACCATTTGTGCTAGGAGAAACCCTTTACAACAGTTTTGTATATTTTGAGTATGCATTTATATGTTTTTTTGGTGCTTTCAGAATCTCGGAGTTGGTGGCTCCATCTAGATTGTCAGTGGGTGGGTTTTTGTCTGATGCACTGATGCAAGACACATGTTTGCCGATTGAAATATGCTAAGATGGATCAAAGTTGTTATTCACAGTCCACGTCAGCCCCTTTATGATCCCACCAAATGTTTATTTTAGCGTCGGCGAATCACAATCATACATCAGATATTTACCTAATGTCATAGCAACTGTTGTGTTTTTATTTGTTTGAATTGTGATGGGGCTGTCATGGAGTATGAGTGTCAGTTCTGTTTCTAGCATGGCATGGCATATTAAATCGTTTTGGGAACATCCACATTTTTGGAGGCTTTTTTTATGAGCAGTGGAATCCATTTTGTCTTTGTTACATCAATTCCTGAGAGCTGGATCATGTGAGTGAGTTTTCTTTATCTTTGAACATAGGGGTTGGAGAGGAGGAAACAGAAAGGTCATATGTCTATGTTAGAGAATTAGATATGTTCCAAATTGACACCACACCTCTAGCATGGGGAATGTCTAGCCTTCTCATTTAATTTATTTGCAAAACTTGCCTTTGCATAACAGTTACATGTACATTCCCAGATTTAAAATCACTGTTTTTTTCATGGAAAGAAACATTGTTAACTCTTATATACATGATAGAAAATTTGGTATTTCAGTGCTCAATTAAGAGCAATATTTTGAGCCACAACATTTGTGCCCGAAAACTTGCCTATCGATGTGTGTTCAGCTCTTTCCCTTGGCTATAAATTTGTGGCTGATCTAAGGAAGTCTTTTCTGCATCTGATGCAACCACAAACTAGAAAATGGCCCAACAAAATTCAGTTTGCATTGATGCATTTTCCATTCGTTAAAAATTATGGTTTAGTCCTTATACAGGGATGATTTGTGGGCAGTGCATATCGAAAACTCTACCACTATGGGATTATATTAAAGAATTTCACAACGCAGTAGTGCTGTAAGACAAAATCTTATTTCTAGTTATTTAAAGTAAAATAAAAAGGGTTTAGTTTGTTACATAGTACTTGGATATTACTCTATGCATGTATTCCAATGGAAACCATATTTTTGCATAATTTGACTTAATCTTCTTTCTGCCACTCTAATGCCAGTGGGCTACATTGCCAATGATTCTGTAACACAAATGTAAAGTTTAAAATAGTCAAATCAGGGAGACATCATAGATCAATAATACATTTTCACAGAGCTCCAACCTTCTGCCAAGCATGTTGTGAACTTTTATAAATGCATCAATAGCTTCTATAATATAGATAAATAATACATTCCATATCACTATCACAAACCCAAGTAACAGGGATCCAGATTTAAAATAAAATGTCTTTTGCATGCCATCTTTTCTTTAAGAAATGTAAGTACCTCGACAGTATAAAGTAGGTTTCCAAAGCTACAATTATGTGGGAAAATGAAGATGTTGAGATATTTGAAAGGATGCACTTTAAGATCTTGCAAAGGCCTTCAATGGAAGATATCACTGTTGTTCAAGCACAGCTTTAGAGGTTAAATAAGACATGCTTGTAGAACACAATGGTGTAGCAATGTGTTTTCCATTTTGTTTGAGATTTTAGTTAGAAGAGCTACAGATCAATTTATCTGGTTTGTGGTTGCTCATTTTTCAATCTTTTTTTCTTTGCCTTTAGTTGCTACACCATAAAATATCTTCTAGAAATAGAAGATAAATATCCAAAAGCTCGTGTTTAAAGAATAAATGAAGAGTTTCTTATTATTATACAAGCTATAAGACCTGGTTTTAAGATTTATTTATTTTTAAATGTTTAAATATGGGATTATTTAATACAAGTTTATGGCTGGGGTTTTCAAAACAGGTAGCTAGCTGCAAGGGATTCCCTCCCTATATTTTTATTATTTTAGTCTACTTATAGTACATTACTTTTATCTTTACAAAAATCACAATAATTTATTTTCTTTCCAATTTTCCGTCGGATGTGTTTAATATAGAATATTTATAATATATACATGCTGTCTTGTCATACATATGTCTTCATACAGAGGGTGTAAGCTGATTCTTACAGTTTCCATACATTGGTACATAAGAGAACAGCAGAGAGGAGAGATAAAATATAATATAATGTTAAAAGAGTAGAAAAAATGTAAATCCAAAAGAGCCAGTCCCTTTTTATGGGGTTAAATTATGCTCCTTTTTCTGTACAGCAGGGTTAAACCCAAAAATAAAACCAAATTATTATAGAAAAGTTTGTATTATAAATTACTGGTTAAAATTTGAATTTTTCAATTATTCCAATACCATTTTAAACATGGCTTCCTTTAAGCATATGCCTGCTTTAAGCAAAGCTAAGGATGGATTATACACAAGCCAGGAAACCTATACACATACAGCTGTTTCAAGGTTACTGCCTCTCATCAGCGTGGGGCCGGTTCCTAGCTTGTGTAGTGGATTATAAAGAACATATAACATATATATATATATATAGATAAATAATAAGAGTTTTGCAGTATATAGTGATACCTTTTTTATTGGACACACATAATCATAAATAAATGACAAGCTTTCGAGAGTGTTGTCCTCCCTTTATATATATACAAAAACACAACTGGGCTTTCCACTGTCTTTAAAGGGAAAGTTTCACCAAGATAGAAGCTATTTATGCTAGTTGGAATACCCACCCTCGGCAGAAGTTTATCTTTGTGGACTTGAGCAGGAATTGCTCAACCCTCTGCCATTTTCAAGAAAGGGGATGACTTATACACCATGAAAAATAATATACCAGTATATTTAAGATGGCTGACTAATAAGGTGCAGATGCATAGCAATAATAGTCAAATTGAAAATGTTGTCCTCAAACCAGGGCTCCACTTCTTGTTTTCTCTCTTTATCTCTAAAGCATAACAGTACTACAAAGCCTATTATCATGCGGACCTGAATCCACCTTTATGATAATGTTAGAGAATAAACTCATAGCACAGATCAATGAATGAATTCTAGTTGTGAATGTTTCGCTGTTGCCAAATGACATACGGTTTGTGGAGACACATTACCATATCGTGCAAGTAGCAGGGGCATTATTAAAACGAATACTAAGATAGATATGGCCAGTGCAGAGCCATACAATATCCTGTAAGGGCATCTCATACCTGTTTGCTAACCAAAGAAAATAAACAGCCTCTGAAAACACAAGACAAATGTTAAATCAATAGTCCGTGTGCTGAGTGCCTAACACATTTATCCCCGGTGAAGACCTTTGACTTATTAATCTCATTCCCCATGGCAGTTCACAATATGTTATTCCCCTGCAAACTTCAATGCATCACTATCTCCTTAGCTGGGTACCGTGCTGTGCAGAATAGCATTATACAGAAACACTGAGTGTGGCTGTCCATAATAGTCACATGTCCCACTCAGTCTGCTATGGAATATGATTTTCTGGAAACCATCTAGGGCAGCGGTTCTCAACCTCTCTAGTGCTGCGACCCTTTGATAAAAAGTTCCCAAGTTGTGGCGACCCCTAACAGTAAAATTACAGTCAAATTACATACAATTACAATTTCTGATGATTTTGGGTGACCCCTGGCAAATAGTCATTTGACCCCTGAAGGGGTCGATACCCACAGGCTGCGAACCACTGATCTAGGGCATATATTGCACTTAATGGTTTAATTAGTGGAAGTGGGATGGAGGATTGTCTTACTATCTGTGTCACTTGGGGTGTTGATAGTCAGGAGAATAGCCTTCAGACAAGCTGGAACTTGAGCCACAGGGGAGATCTTTTATCCACTGGGTGGAGTCAATACTGATTAGGGTGGGAAAGTCAGGGACTGGTATGTCAGGAGGTTAGCTCACTTATGTAAGGATATACCCACGCAATCCTCAGGGAAGGCCAATAAGCCAAAAGACAATATAGAACTTCCCCTTGATTGGTGGCCAAGCCTCACCATAATCCCTTGATGATGTTGCCTTGAGTATATAAACTGTGCATGGTAATAAAGAGCTATTATTGGCAGAAATATATATTAGTGGCAAGAATACAAATCTTCTAGTCTCTAGAGCTGAAGCGTTCACATTATGCAACTGATTCTACAGGTTCCTATTCTACAGGTATAGAAGGATTCCCATTTTCTACATCACAAATTGGTGATTTATGTCCTCACACCCTGATCTTGTTCTCACACTCATCGTGTTCTGTGTCTTGTATTTTGAGTTAATCTAAATGAGAACAAAGCAGCTGGGGAACATTGACAAAAGCAATTTTTCTGTCAAGAGTATGGTAAAGGCCGATTTACTATAATATAAGATAATTAGAACATTTTGGTTTTCATTCTTCTCAGACAAATACTGTCGGTTTGACCCCAGTCCCTGCGAGTCACGTCTACCAAAATAAAGTGATTCTGACAAGTTATACCTAACGCTGAGCACTAGAGTTTTCTTCCACAATACCATCTGTAAAACCTCAGAACTTATTTGAGCTTTGGAAATATTTTATATATAAGATATCTGATTTTTATCGGAAGTAAACGCAATGTGTCAAATCACTTGTTATATTAGATGGTACCTTCCCAAACCTGTCACCTTACAGCTTTGGAGCGTTATCACTTTTAGCAAGAACCTTCATCAAAAATACGCTTCCCTTCAATACATGTTACAAGGTTATGTCTTGGAACTTTCTACCTGAGCTTACCAGATTATTGAAAAGAAAAGAAACTTATATCCGGATGTTAACAGACATCAGATATTATATTTAAATTAAAAAGGGGGGCAAAAATATACAAAACTTAAGAGCCAATTAGATGTTCTAAGAGCCAGCAGGGAAATCCATACATAGAGATAAAATATTAAGAAGCCATAAGTAAACTTTTGACAAGCCAGGTTCCCAAGATTTCTACCTATATATATATAAAAGTAATTTATTTCAGCCTTAGAGCAGACTCCCTGAATGACAAAAGATAGTCATATTGCAAATGGACGTTAGCTAGGCATATTTAGCATTTATTGGTTATCAATTCTCTTTAAATGCCCTATTGAATATAGGTAGCCCTTTGTTTAAAATGCATAATAACAACCGTTTTGGAACCATAAGGCTAAAGCTATAAAAAAACGGAAAAAAAAAAGTTTAAAAAAAATAAAAAAATTCACCACTATAAATACCCTTTATTATGTAAAGAACAGCATAGCCAAACAGAGATTAGATCTAAGCCAAATAAGGATGAGGTGGTTGGAAATAGTCAGATTTGTTGGTATACTGTTCTTGGGTGACTATTCTATAGTGTCAATTTGTGAGTTTTAATAAAAAAATCTTGATTAAATAAATAAAACAAGAACCACCATATCTAGTAAGAGAAATGCTGTTAAGCAAAAAGAGGATGTTGATGAGAGATTATTGGTAGCACAGGATGGTTCTTAAGTTTTAAAGTAAGTCATGCAGTAAGTCATGGTGAGGTGGCAAGTTTAGTTGCTGAAACAGATGTAGAGTTTCCTGCAAAGTTCCTTGCCATTGTAGAGGAGGGTAATTTTGCTCCTGATCTAATTTTAATGCCATTGTCCATTTTAATGCCATTAGGGTGACGCTTACAAAAACTTTCGATCTGGTCTTCATATGTACACAATTTTTTTTTTAACTAAATTTAGTTTGATTGTTTTATGACATATTACATTTAATTGATTTAAATTCATAACATTCATTTCAGAGCTTTAAGTATAATTATATTTATATTACTTACGTCAATTTTTAGTGTATCCTAGAAAATAACTCATTGACTTTTGATTTACTTACATGATTATTATTAGGCTAATTTGACACTGATATTTTCCAGTAGATCCTTCAGGAATGGAACCCTCTTGTAAACTAAGGGCTAGCTGTACTAAATACATGAAAAATAAATATTTATGTGTTTATACATATATATACAGGCAGGGTCGTATCTCCCATTTTGGAGCACCTAGGCAGTGAAGTGGAGGAGCCCCTGCGAGTGAGTACGCAAGGTATGCAGAACTGCAACATTTCATTTTTTTAAGCCAGAACCATTTTTTAAGAAGTGGCACCCCTCACAGAGAAACGCCCCTGGGCGTCTGCCTAGTTGGCCTAATGGGTAATCCGGCCATGTATACAGGTATGTAAAATGAATGGGAATATACTTCATTACTTTCTTAAGTCTGAGCTACTAAACTATATTTCAACGCATACTGCCAGCCAGTAGCTAAAATATATTTAAATACATATTTTAAATATATTTATATATTTGTATTTTGTAGAGACGAGATAAAACTGATAGATTTCCATAAGATATTTAGGGTTAATTGATTTTACAGACTGTATATAGCATATGTATCAGTGTTATGAATTCGAACAACTAACCAAATTATAGAATAAAACACGTGAAAAATTAACAAAAATCGATAAGTAAAATGCTAGCAGTATTTTAGCTAATAACACATTTTAATTGCTTTTGAATATATTCCACACATAGTGAGATACAATATGCAGATAATTCCAAAGAATGTGTGGCCACACATGTACCATGTATGATGGAAACTGTACAAAGGATATATTCTTTGGATCCTGGATTACTCTAATAACTTCTTTGCATCTTTAAGACTAATATAAGAAGATTACAAGTGGCATATTAAATCCTATATGTTTAATTAACAGTTCTTATAGCTTACTGTAAACCCTGTATTAGATAGCAGTTAAATCACATTTTCTTGGTATTCAATTTTTCGATGTTTCTCCTTAGCGGCAGAGGAGTTTTATAGAGCCAATATATATCCCATAAGTAGCTAATGTCTATTTTTATTTTTTCATGTTGTTTGGCTGGGGCTAACTGGTATACAGAGACAATGCCGGGATCAATACAGACAATACATTTTATGTATACACCTTTACAATCACACTGCTAGTTGAAAGAATATACAGGCTGTACGTGTGTTTGTATATCTAAACTAATAATAATACTTCAAAGGTGCAATCAGGTAACAGTGAAAGTGACTGCTATCCGAGATGTTTCAACATAGTGTAGTGGTTAAGGCAAATGACTTAAAATGGAGTTGTGGGATCAAATCTCATCAGTTACTTTCCCTAGAGTTCAGGAGAGAATCTCATCAAGAAAAAGAGGACTGCAAGGAGGTTATGATTTGAGCTTTAAAGGTGGATGATTTAGGGGTAATGTACGAAAGTACTACTATACAGAAAGATTATTGGATATGGGAACAGACTTTCAGTGAAGCTGGTTAAGAAATGTGATCATGTTTGGGATAATCATAAGGCTATCCTGAGTTTAATTAAGTCAAGGTGTTTAGGTAAATTAAATGGACAAAAGAGATGTGGCTTTGTTTCTTATCTGCTTATAATCTATAGAACAACATGGCAGCAATGTTTTGACATTGACATAGCACAGTGTTTTCCAAACTAACACAGCTATTCAAAACTTTTGGCATCCAAAAGTCTTTATAGAACCCAAAGATAGATCCAATGGAAAGGCATAATCCACTCCTTGACTCCAAACCACCCTCTTTGACTTCATAACCAATCTCAAGTACACCACAGCATCACCCCTAGACCCTCAATGTCATATCAATAACTACGATTGGGGGTTATTTTCTTGTGGGATCCCTGGTAAGATTTAAAGGATTGACTGAACAGTTTTGCGGGATAATGGCTTATAAGAGCTTCTAGGTCTAAGGTGGTTCTGCATTTGGGTGATTCCTTAGATATTGTGCCCCATATAATTTGCTTGGAAAAACTATCTGGAATTTCATTCAAAGTCAAGATCAAATTCTATTTTTACAAATCAAAATACAGAGTTAGTAGTACTGTGCTATTTTATATAGCAATGCTATAAGGAAACATAAGAAATTATAACAAAATCTTGGCCAAATGTTGTATATATATATATATATATATATATATATAATGTATTGTGATGCATGCATGCTTGCTACAGGGCAGGATGCTCAGTTATGACATGAGGAGCAATTTGTATGCAAGAAAATGGTATTCTTATTATGAAATCAAGTCTTATAAATGCATGATATGTGGCTTTACTGACTTTTTAAAATGGTCGAGTAAAGGATTTGTAGATCAGTCATGAACCAGTGGCTCTGAAGTGTTATTTTCCAATTCCTAGTGGCAATTTTTCAATATGCTATATTTTCAGGACTAAAACATATTTTATACCAGAGCACTGCTTATAATTTAGATCCATAAGAGTTTGAAAAACATGTGGGCTACTACAAAATCAGTTTTATTGTACTTAGGCTGTCTACAAAAAGACTTGTTTGGTTTTGATCGATATGAAGGGCATATGTCGCAAGGAGTCATTGGTAGAAGAAAAGGGTCATATCCTCTATATTGGGCAGGCAATGGCCTCTTGCTCTTCTCATCCATCACCTATCCAGGGAAGGAAGTATCTCTGGGAAATAGCGGGAGATTACCTCAGGTCATTGTGTAGCTCAATAAAAATAGCAGCTTCAGAGCAGTTCTTCCATTAGACTTTAACCTGCTAAACTCTGATGTTATGTACATTATGTCTGTACATAGTAGTGTAGTATTATGGTAGTTTTCTATTGTGAGAGAACAGCTTATGATAAGTAAAGTTACATTTCTATTTTGAGCTTAAACAGAGAATTTTACAGTAAGAACAATGTGTTCCACACAGAATGTCTATACCCCCACATGCTGTGCAGCCTCTGACCTATGATTGATGGTCTCATGTTATGCTCAGGATACTTAGAGTGAAGTTATGATAGAAATTAGAGGATGAGTTAAATGGAGCTGTTATAAGAATAGTTTGTGGGAGTCATGAAGTAGTTAGTGGAGGAGGTTTAGGGGCAGATAGGTGAGGTGGTTTAAGGAGTTGCTGTGAGTGTCGGTTCTACCTTTTTGGAGCCCCTAGGCAGTGAAGTGGAGCAGCCCCTGTTATAACTCTCTTATTCAAGATGGTTATCCTTTGGTATCCACTTTATTAACTGCAGCATTTCATTTTTTTAAGTTAGGAATTTTTTTTTAAATGGCGCCCCTCACAGGGAATTGCCCCCTAGGCGGCTGCCTAGTTGGTCTAATGGATAATCCGGCCATGGTTGCTGTTGGAAGTGATATAGAGACAGATAGTTATTGTGGTTGACCGAGTATTTTAAGTTGTAGTTATGCAAGGAAGTTTAGGAGAAATAGTTTAAGTGGTTTATGGGCAGTTTAAGGTATAGTTAGGACAGGAGGTGCACAAGCAGATAGTTGAGGTGGTTTAGGGGAGGAGTTAGGGGAGGAGGATAATGAGGAGATAATTGAGGTGGATTAAAAAGAGGTTTAGACAGAGTTGGGGAAGAGGACAATGAGGGTCAGAGTTGGGGAGGAGGAGCAGATGGTTGTGGTGGTAGGGAATAAATTACATAGTTGAGGTGTTTCTGTAGGAACTTGGGGTGCTATTAGGAGATGAGGAGTAGGTTGCTTGAGGTGGTTTAGAAAGCAGTTTAGTGAGTAGTTAGGTGATAAGGTTTAGGAGTAGATAGGTAAGGTGGGGAACTAGAGAAGGAAGTTTAGAAGAAGGTAGTTTAGGTGGTTTAGGCAGTAGTTTATAGCGTGGTTTTAGTAGAGGGGGATGGTTTAGGAATGATTAGGTTCAAGGAGCCTTTGAAGAGTCATTTTATGCAATTAGGGTTGAATTAAAGGCGTAATTAGGGGAGTACTTTTAAAGAGTAAATGGGGGAACAACTTTAGGAGTAGTTTGTATGAAATGTTTTGTGATCAATTTAGGAAAGACTTTAATGCCATTCATTTAGTACTTTGAAGAACAGTTGGGCGAGGGTTTTTAGAATATTTAGAGTATTAAGGGGGCATTTAGGGAAGGAGTTTTAAAAGTAGCAGATAGGGGAGCTATCTATCAACTATCTATATGTCATATTTTTATTTACAGGTGCACATTGTTGTTTAATATGCTTTTGCTGTGTGAAAATAATCACAAAGAGAACTGAATAATCTTATTTTCATGAATGTTTCAATGCTCTATTACTTGACACCATCTTATGACATAAATACCTACACATAACTGTAAATCAATGGTTATAACTACAAATGTACTGTGATGAATGAATTCATCCCAGTTTTTTTTTTTTACAATTATCTGAAGAAGAAAAAAACTGGCAGACCAGAGATCCAAAAGGTGACATTATAAAAGTCACCAAATTTAACGAGGACATAAAATTCTGTGAATTATGTCTATACAGATACATGTCTTATAAATATTATATATCTGCATTCTGTTTATTACAGCTTGTAAAAAATATAAATTACATATGTCTGACAGTTCTGCATTTATGGTAATATTTTACACAATACCTCATATTTAGGGTGTGTACAGCCTCCATGATTTGGGCAATAACGTACGTATAATATTGTTCATGGGTCATGCAGGTATGAATAAGTCTGAGGCTTTTAATGTCAGCACATTACTTGAAACACCACCATCTTTTGGGGAACATCTTCATGTTTGTAAAGTATGTAACTAAATTAAACCTTAGCAGCTATGTAAACTTTGAGCATACAACGGTTTTAAAGAAAATATTACATTTATCAGACTCCACTTGTGCCATGGGTACTTCCAGTTTCGATAGCTAGGCTGTTTCTATCTAGACTAGCTATTCATAGTGGCAATCATTCCTGCCACTGCTGTTTTATCACACTAACTGCTACTAAGTAGTAGTACGATTTTACATTTCTTCCTTTAGTACATATGGATCAGGATCTGTATCTCTGTGAAGATAGGCAGACAGGCATGTAGATTGATTGATTGATAGGTAGATAGATAGATAGATAGATAGATATTAATTGGCTCATGGAAAATGTAATATGAGCTTATCCTTTTCAGCAAACCACTTTCCCTCATAGCTCAATATCCTTCTTTTGAAGAAAAGTCCACATTGACTTTCATTGGTTTTTCTTGTTGTGTTCTCTCAAAGTCTTCAAGAAAATCGAAGCCTAGAGTGTCAGTTCTGCAGAAAATATGTGTGTATGGGCCACTGTTTACATATTACATGTGTTAATCTCTAAAAGTTATTCATCATACAACACAACTCTATATAATAATGTATAACGTTTTCAAAAATATAAGTCTCTCTTTTTCCGGTTGAAGTGTTGGGAGATGTACAATTTTGGACATGTATAAATATCTCTCAAGATTTCAAATGGCCAAAAGGACACTTTCTTGAAAAATGTTGCAGTATTAGCACTGACATTCTGTATGATATATAAGCTAAGTTTTAGAGGTACACGCTATTAATATATGCACCATACACACATATAGAGCCTTATTCAATTGAGGCATTGTAAGTTTCCTAAAATAGGACTTACGTTTGCGGGCCTTCTGCAGGCCTGAGTTCAGGTGCTATTCAATTGGCGGGGCCTGCAAATTAGGGACCGGTTTTGAAAATCGGAAACCATTGCTGTCGGACGTAGCATTTGCGGGCTTGTACATGTTACGGGATCAAGCCCGTAACTCCCGATGCAGAAACAGCCAATGGAAAAAGAGATCGTCATTATGACCAACCTCTGAGCCCGTAACTCGTATGTGAAGGCCATAGGACTTTGAAATCCAACCTCCATTTTCGAAGTCCTACGGGCTTCAACCTCCAAGCCCCTAGGACTTTGAAGAAATGGAGGTTGAATTTTCAAAGCCCTACGGGCTTGAAGGTTGAAGCCCATAGGACTTCACATTGATTGCCGTGATCCATATAGCATGGAAATTAAACATGAAATAAAGTATTGGAGAATGTTGTGCTATTAATCTAAGACCTAACATCACTTTCACTCTTCATAAAAGTACAGTATTGATTTTTTTATTTGCTTTTAAAGTGCTCCGATTTGTCATTAAGCCCTTTGCGAGACCTCCTTGGTACCTTTAACTTGTGGTTAGATATTTGCCATTTGCGGGCTTGACGGAGTGGTTAGCGAGGGGGAATCGGAACAATTGAATAGCTATTTGAAATTTTAGCATTAGGGAGTCTTGCGGCCGAGAAAGATCAAAGGCTTGGAGGGCATTAACTTGCGATTTGACAAATCGCGATGAATCGCTGCTCGGAGCACGTAACTCGATCGGAGCCCACAAACATAAGCCAATTGAACAGTAAAATAGCTTGCGACCGGCACTTGCGAGCCTGGATTTCCCGAAAGCCTCAATAATCTGTAGAACTGACACTCCAGACTTATATTTTCTCTTAGATTTTGAGAGAAAACAACAGGAGAAACCAAGTTGAATATGGACAGGGCTGGAAATCAGGACTTCCTTCCATAAAGGGGCATTTGATCTCAGGGGGATTTCCACTAAGTAGAGGAACTGTCTCTCCAAAAGATGGACGGTTGGGAGGTATGTAAAAACCCTATCTAGAGAAGGCTTTGCTGTGTATTGTGTGTAACAACAGAATTCCAGAATCATAAGATACATTACACAAGGCCTTTGGCTACTATATATATGAAAATAAAATCCTTCTGTGTGCAACAGACCCAATAAAAATGACAGTGTCCTTTTCTGAATAACTGCCCTTGGGGGAAATTCAATCTATGTCCTGCTGGACTTAATTACATGTGGACACATTCCTGTCTCCCAGACTATGATCAATCCCTTACTGTATTTACTGTCGACTTAATGATGCAGGGTGCAGGCAGTCTTATTATTTCAGCAACATTAATTTTCAGTTTTGAAAAATTCATGCTGTATTTCAATTGTTGTTTGTTTTAAGTGTGTTTTTTAAGAGGTGCTAATGAGCGGTTCTGAAAGCCACTCTGTTAAAAACAGTTTATAGTAAAACGCATCCCTTATAATTATGAGAATGCTATGCAGCGGAGACACTGTTACTGATGGGTGTATGGAATGAGATATTCTCCCTCATTACCTTTCACCAGAGAAGATACAAAATACTGTAATTTATAAACCAGTGGTTCACAACCTTTTTTTTTTCTTGTTTACATCACGTCTTATTTTTTTTTAATACAGTGATATTCCAAATTCTCTAACAATGTAAATATATTTAAAAGGACACTTGGACTAAATCCACTAATATTCATAGGGAAAGCTTGTTTTAGCAGAGTTCGACCTATTCACTAAACAAAACTGTACTTGTATTGCAGGATAACAATTAAGATTTGTAGACTTGAAGGGTCTCTTAAGGCATTTTTGTTAAATATTAATATTTTAACTAATTTCCATATAAAATGCAAACCTTTAAACTTATTTCCAAGAAGCCTCCTGGAATCTTGTCCTTTCTTCCTGTTCTTTCTCATGTAGGGTGCCATGTTTTACAGCTAAAGCTACAAGCATTGGAGAATAGTTTTAGGCCGTGTCAGCCCCCCTGAGTGTATCGCTTTAACTCACTGACACAACCAGATCGCCAGGGTGGTTAAGTCGGGGACTGCTATGGACCCTGTTTACTTGAATTGTTTAGGGATTAATGGTTTGTTACATAAGCCCTTTAGCCATTTGACCCAGTAACTTGTCTGTAGTATATATCTGCAGAGTTACTAGGGTGAATCCCATCCTAGAGATGGTAAAGATGGGTTGGCTAGATTGATGACTAAGGAGGTTTTCCCCTTTAGCCTGTCAAGGGAGGAATGTTGAGAGCAATATGGCTGCACACTTAATGGAAAATACCCCTAAATGGTGAGTAAGTAATGTTATCTGTTTATTTTAACAATATATTAATTCAATAAAATATGTTTTAAAGTGGAGTATTGATGAAAGGGCCACTTATTTCAGCACAATTTGGACCATATCAGAGTAGAGATCTCTTAAAAGCATGTTGAAATACTTTTTTACATTTTTGAAATGAGTGCATTTTTCACTGAGAAATAAAATAAAATAAAATCTGTGTTTACTGGCTGCTCACTTGCTTTGCATTACCGCAGCCAAACAGGTTGCAGGGGTGTGTCCCCCATTCAATTCAATGGTAAGACTGCTTATATTTCCATGATGAAGGGAACAGACCTTGTAATGGGTTAAATGTTGTACTTACTTCGGATAAATCAGGTTTTCTGCTCTTGCCTTTCTGCACTTTCAGCTCAATTGAATTATTGCTCTGCTCCGGCCAGCAAAAGGAAAAAAAATAACCCTTAACAAATCTATCTGTGCAGGCATGGAATGCTGAAATCACATAAACAGGTCAGTTATGGTTTGATTGGTCAGTGCAGTCCATGGAAAAACTGCTCAATCATTGTATTTCCTATAGATATCTCCATCACTGCAAGAGCCAGTAGGCAGGATATACTTTGTATGTAAACAGGGGCTAAAGACATTAGTGTAATTACAAAAAAAAAGATAATTGTAAAATACAATATTGTGCTCTTTCACACCATGAAGAGCACTTACAGAGACGTAAATGACACTTTAAACAGGTTGCAGTGACTTTAACTTAGAGCAGATAGAGGAAGTAGTATCCACCTTTTATGTAGGCTGCACTTTTGCTATTTTGGGGTAATTAGCGGCGATTGCTGCCATGTAAAATGAAATTATTCTATTTTTCTACCATGCAGCCCCTGTTTGCACCCGCGCTCCTCACATTTTGACACAGTGAATCTGCTCAGTGCCATATGTTCAAAGCCGTCTTGCTCTGTTTGATAGATAGAATGAGAGCAGGAGCCACTTCGCATCCTGACCTCCCGTTACTATCTCTATAGGCTTCTGTGCCGTGCACACAAATTATATTAAGGAAGGCTCTCTAGGGGCCCTGTGAAGTTATTCTCCTTGAATACATGCGGAGATGCAAGGCTTCCTCGCTAATGCTAGGCCGAAGGAATCTTTTGGGCCTTCTCTACTAGTTTCTAAAAAGAAAAATATAACAAGTAGAAAGAAAATTCTGTTAGTTTGTTGGAAAAATATATTTTTCACTGCCAATATATAGTTTTGATGTTGGTATACCAGTGAAAATTTTAGTTTTGTCATATGTTTTTTACTAAACCTTGGTGGTCTTGCTTTACTGCATAGAAATAAAAGAGAGTAACATTTTACACAGTGCAGTGAGAATGTTGTTTTATCAAAATTACTGATTTAAACAAACTAATAAAGTGCATATGGAAAAACAGCCAGCCCAGCAGGTTTCAGGCACACGGGGCAAAGAGATGATAAACTATTTTGCTTCATTTCCACCAAAATTCCAGTGGTCCTTCAAGAATGTATACTTTTGAGATGTGGAACACTTCACCTAAATATAGGCTATACTTCTATGCTGAAAAAGTAATATTCAATATATATACACACTTGCAAATTATGCAAAATCTTTTTAGAATTAAAACTAATTACTACAGCCTCTAATTTATATAGCTTTTTTATGAGCAATTATACTGTACTATTTTGTTTTCTCCCTATCAACTTCCTGAAGGGGAGGAGACTTTGAAGACAATGTAAGAAACTATTTGCACAATGGGAATGTGGCAGCTACACTTGCCAGTGCTTCCATATGACTAATGGATAGCTCATTAGTTTACACCCTCCTGAGAACGTAACGTTTGTTTATTTTTTTGTTTTGTTAAAACATTTCCCCATGTCCAAAAGACCATATAAAAAATGACCACAGTGACTTTTTAAAAATATATTGCTATATTTCTGCTAAATTCAGTAGTTTATCTGCCAGGGGAGTGTTTCTGCTTAGGTACCCATATATGGTGGAAGGGCAAGCACCACTGGACTTGTTCTCTTGGATAACCTAATGTTAGGTTCTGTTAAATAAACAAGCTGTGGCCTTATTATCCAAATATTCTTGTATCCGTGCATTAATTGGACAACATGGGTCATGACTATACCAAGGTTATGTAGGTAGATGCATAGACTGATATGTTATGTAGGTGGATAGACTCTAGATACTGTACTTGTTATTTTGTTGCTGTTGTTGTTCAGTCCTTCAGTTGTGTCCGACTCTTGGTGACCAAATGAACGCAGCACTCTAGTCACATCTGTCTGTATTCTGGCTGTGCTCATCCATATGATTTTCTTGGCAAAGATACTGGAGTGGGTTGCCAGTTCCTTTTACAGTGGACCCTGATTTTTCTAACCTCTCTGCTATGACCTGCCCAAATTGGGTGATCCTACATGATATAGTTCACAGCTTACTTGAGGTACCCAAGTCCCTTCACCACGACAAGGTAGTGATCCAGAAGGGATACTGACATACAAAAGCATTACACAGCTACTTCACACAAGTTGGGGTTTATATGCATGATATATACCAGTGATAGGCCCGTAATTTTTTTCTCTTAAAGTATACCTGACACTTGCTGACATACTGTACATGTGCATACATTCGTCGTTGTATTTCTACTTGTATGGTAATCTTATGATTGTCATATAGCAAGGGGAAAAATAACTGATAACTGGGGAATCTGCGATGCACAACTGGGCCTAGGGCCATCTAAAAACTAAATATGCCCCTAATATATACATACATAAGTAGTCATTATCTATCTATCTATCTATCTTAAAGTGTCTAGAAACAAGACTTCCAAATGAAGACTCGCAATCTAAAGTGAACATCCGATCCAGCCAATGATGGAGGACATCTTAATCCTATACTCATTACTTGTCTCTGAGGAATGTTTTTTGTTCCTCCACAAAAGGTGACTTAGCAATTAGCAATAAAAATCACTGCCAGAAAGAAGAAATGTAAAAAAAAAACTCTGATAGTCCAGTTACTTTGACACACAGACCTACCGTATCTGACCTCTCAGCACCCATGTAATTAATTTAACTTTTTTTTAATTAGTGCTCTGCAGATGCGATGTTATTTTTTCCTGCATCCAATTAAACACGCAATCCTACCTAGCCCTCGCATGCTACATCCTGATAAGACGTCTCTCAGGATCCACACACTGCCCTCAGCCTGGCTGCAATATATTCTTTGGTTTCTTATAGTAAAATTCTTGTTTTTTTCTTCTTTCTGTTGAAATAAAACAAAACTTTTTTTTTCCTTGCCGAGTGACTAAAGATTCATTACAGCGGAGGGCCGCTGCTGCGAAGATCTCTGCTCCCTTTATGCTTGTATTATGCTAGCAAAAATACATCGTTTCTGGGCCAAGAAAAGAAAATTTGATTTTATATCTTGTTAAAACTCAGCAAGAGCCCCTCAGCTCCCCCGTTCTGCCTGCCTGCTTTTTTATGTGTTTTAATCAGAAATGTGATAGTCTGCAGATTTTCAGATTAACTCTAAAGAGTTTCTGTGTTTATATTTGTTTACATTTAATAGTATTCTCTTTTTGAAAAAACTCCAGTCTTGCTTGCTTTTTAGTAGAATTCAGTAGAATTATAGATTTATTTAGAAAGGTCCTAATTCATTACCAATAAATACATAGCCTTATTACTTAATTATATGTACATCTATCTATCTATCTATTTATTGATCTTATATGTATACAGTTGTTGGGTGGTGGATGTGGTTGAACATGACACCAAATGTAGAAATTGATGCAAATTAAGAAGATTACGTTCCATGTGTAATGCCCAATGTATTAAATAATCTATCTATCTATCTATCTATCTATCTATCTATCTATCTATCTATCTATCTATCTATCTATCTATCTATCTATCTATCTATTTATCTATCTATCTATCTATCTATCTATCTATCTATCTATCTATCTATCTATCCATCTATCTATCTATCTATCCCTCTATGCTAGAAAATCAATATTTATTAAACTTACTTGCAAACATCAACCTCTAAACGTATAACTAAGCTGCTTGTCTCCACCACCTAAGAAATTATCAAAGGGAGGGAGGAATACTGACAGATACAGTTCTAAATGCTGTGTCTGAGCTACTGCCGGTGCAGGTGGTGCAGAGCACTGGGCCCTCGTGTGCAGGTGCCCCAGCCTCATCAGCTTCTTCTAAATGTTTACCGTCATCAGGGAGTTGCTTTCTCCAGAGGCAGGGACTTCCTGAATGAGGCTGTCGGGCCATGGAAGATGGGCTGGGGTATCAATGAGGATAGGCTGGGGGCCATGGAGGATAGGCTGGGGGGCCATGGAGCACAGGCCGGGGTCCATGGAGGATAGGCTGGGGGGCCATGTATGATAGGCTGGGGGGCCATGGTCGATAGGCTGGGGGGCCATGGATGATAGGGCCCTGCAATAAGAAAAAAATATTTTCACTGGGGACTATATATAATCTATAATATATATGTTATAATATGTTCTATATTATTTACAATATATACATATATTTTGACCAGGGTAGAGTCAAAGAAATTTGGGGGGGCCCCAAATGTTTTTTTGCACCGAGCCCTAGCTTGGGTTCGATTCCAAGTCAGGGAACCAAGAAGTCACTCCAACCTAAAGCCGAGCAGGGTTGGGCCTGATCAGTACTGGGATGTGAGACCACCTAGGAATACCAGGAGCTGTATGCTGTGGCCCACTGTAGAAAGGAACTGGCAACCCACTCCAGGATCTCTGCCATGAATACCAAGTGGATCAGCATGACTATGGACATAAAGTGTTTATTTGCATATTTAAATATAATTTTAACAAGGGCTTAGTTACAGCATTTAGTTACATGCTGTTGAGGTCCTGTCATTGGCTAGTACATCTAGTACTAGAAACACATTGTATGTATGAGCTACAGGGGTGTGGACCTATGCAGAGACTGTTTGTAGTAAGTAAGTGAATGTTTCAGTAAGTAAACATAAATGTATTCAATTATATGTATATATGCAAATGAACCCTTAGGTAGTTCATTTTAACATTAAAAACAGGGAAACGTCCATGTCCTTTCGAGTTTTAAGCAAATAAGTAGTTTTTTCCCCATGTAGATTGAGTTCAAGGGTTAGGCTAACATTATATAGCATAGAACTTCTCTCACATATCGGCAGCGCTGCAAAATATCGGCAGCGCCATCTAGCGGTTGGAGGCCGCACTGCAGCGGCGGACCTGCTCCGACACCATAACAGAATAGATCCGGATTATGTATTGTTAGGTCATATACAGGCAAAGGTTTTGATACATATTGATGGTATAGGGTTGAAATATCCACTTAAAATCAATACATTATAACCTACTCTGCAACCATTTATAGCTCTGTCATACTATATTGTTGTTGTGTCATTCAGTTATGTCCAACTCTCTGTGACCCTAGGGACCACAGCACATCTTGTGTCTGGTTGTGCTTATCCATAAGGTTCTTTTGGCAAAGAAACTGGAGTGGGTTGGCAGTTTTGGGGGGCCCGATTTGTCTGCGCTCTCTGCTTTAACCCAATTTGGTATAGCTCACATCTTCATTGAAGTACACAAGCCCCTTCACCACAGCAATGTAGAGATCCTATATAGGAGATCTAAAAATAATATATAACAAATGCCTATTGGGTAAGTGAACTTATACAGCATAGCGATACTTATTTTGTATTTTATTTCCCAAAAAAAGTTAATGTACCGATAAATCTGGAGCGTCTATAGATTTAAGTAGGGTTTTGTTTTATATATGAAACAAATGGTTTGTTGCATTTGAATCAAATTGCATTAAAATATATTTAAGAAAGGGTTTTTATACAAAAAATGCTTGGTTGAATTTGGATTAAATTGTATTAATAAGGATTATCTGCAATTTTTTCATTTTATTTATCTAAACACATTTAAATGAAGAAAGCACACAGGCCTGGATGTGAGGATATCTCTGCAGCACCCAGGTGAGACTATCGCTTCTTCGGTCATCCCGATTGACTCACCTGTGCACAGAAAGGAAATCCTTAAATCCAGGCCAGTGTGCAGCACAGACGGACCAAACGTAGACATCCCTGGTCTAAATCATCAATGTAAATTGTGCTATTTGTTCATCTAAAAGAAAATCTCCAAAGATCTCAAAAGATCTTTAATCGATTCCCCATGAGGGGAGGCCTAACATATCAACCTGTCAATATTTAGTTGGTGCAAGTATATAGCTAATCAATTTGGGTAGCAGTATTTGTGACTAGTAACTTGTAAGAGCTCCCTCTAGTGGTGTCATGCAAGATTCTAACTTTACACCCTTCATCTGCCATTGTACAATATTAGCAATACTTACGATACAATACGATATTTAATAGTATAATGTCTTAAAGTAATTATAATATATGATTATTTGGTTGTTTAGTTGTTCAGTTGTATCTGAATCTCTGTAACACTCTATGTGTCTGGTTGTGCTCGTCCGTAAGGTTTTCATGGCAAAGATACAGGAGTGGGTTACCAGTTCCTTCTCCAGTGGACTGTGATTCGTCTGCTATGACCTGCCCATCTTGGTTGACCCTACAGGGTTTAGCTCACGGCTTCATTGAAGTACACAAGCACTTTCACCACGACAAGGTAGTGACCAAGAAGGGTGAATTCCACTTAGTCTTCTGAATTAACATAAATGTACCTCTATACATTCTGATCTGTTCTAATTCTCCTTCTAAAATGAAATCAGCCTGACTTGC
Source organism: Discoglossus pictus (assembly GCA_027410445.1). NCBI lineage: Eukaryota > Metazoa > Chordata > Amphibia > Anura > Alytidae > Discoglossus > Discoglossus pictus. The sequence continues at coordinate 92,712,697 of CM050167.1, forward strand.
ATCCAAGCTATGGCATTACAATCATTGTCACCTGGCCAATGTCAAAACAGTTATCAATTAACTGCTATTTCAATCAGCAAGAGCATGACTGACCAAGACACACAACCTTGTGACAGCTCTGAATGTTTGCTCTGCATCCTCCATTTCAAGTAAGAATGCAATGGATGGGACCAAGAGAATGGTTGAGGTATAATTAAAGTGTAAATACATTTTCAAACAGTTCACTAAGCATCTAACTAAAATATTATGTCATTGTGCCACCAAGATGGAGATGTAGTGACAGGAGTCATTTATCGAAAAAAATGACAAAGTAGATTTAAATATTAATACAGAGTATAGGTACCTTTTTCATGTTCTATCCATTGGTGAAAAACTTGGATCTTTTTTAGGTAGATAAATTTGACAGATTTGACAAGATGAGCAATATCACTACTGTTCTGCAATAAAGGTGCATATATATACACACACACACACATATATATATATATATATATATATATATATATATATATATATATATATATATATACAGGGAGTGCAGAATTATTAGGCAAATGAGTATTTTGACCACATCATCCTCTTTATGCATGTTGTCTTACTCCAAGCTGTATACACTCGAAAGCCTACTACCAATTAAGCATATTAGGTGATGTGCATTTCTGTAATGAGAAGGGGTGTGGTCTAATGACATCTACACCCTATATCAGGTGTGCTTAATTATTAGGCAACTTCCTTTCCTTTGGCAAAATGGGTCAAAAGAAGGACTTGACAGGCTCAGAAAAGTCAAAAATAGTGAGATATCTTGCAGAGGGATGCAGCACTCTTAAAATTGCAAAGCTTCTGAAGCGTGATCATCGAACAATCAAGCGTTTCATTCAAAATAGTCAACAGGGTCGCAAGAAGCGTGTGGGAAAACCAAGGTGCAAAATAACTGCCCATGAACTGAGAAAAGTCAAGCGTGCAGCTGCCACTTGCCACCAGTTTGGCCATATTTCAGAGCTGCAACATCACTGGAGTGCCCAAAAGCACAAGGTGTGCAATACTCAGAGACATGGCCAGGGTAAGAAAGGCTGAAAGACGACCACCACTGAACAAGACACACAAGCTGAAACGTCAAGACTGGGCCAAGAAATATCTCAAGACTGATTTTTCTAAGGTTTTATGGACTGATGAAATGAGAGTGAGTCTTGATGGGCCAGATGGATGGGCCCGTGGCTGGATTGGTAAAGGGCAGAGAGCTCCAGTCCGACTCAGACGCCAGCAAGGTGGAGGTGGAGTACTGGTTTGGGCTGGTATCATCAAAGATGAGCTTGTGGGGCCTTTTCGGGTTGAGGATGGAGTCAAGCTCAACTCCCAGTCCTACTGCCAGTTCCTGGAAGACACCTTCTTCAAGCAGTGGTACAGGAAGAAGTCTGCATCCTTCAAGAAAAACATGATTTTCATGCAGGACAATGCTCCATCACACGCGTCCAAGTACTCCACAGCGTGGCTGGCAAGAAAGGGTATAAAAGAAGAAAATCTAATGACATGGCCTCCTTGTTCACCTGATCTGAACCCCACTAAGAACCTGTGGTCCATCATCAAATGTGAGATTTACAAGGAGGGAAAACAGTACACCTCTCTGAACAGTGTCTGGGAGGCTGTGGTTGCTGCTGCACGCAATGTTGATGGTGAACAGATTAAAACACTGACAGAATCCATGGATGGCAGGCTTTTGAGTGTCCTTGCAAAGAAAGGTGGCTATATTGGTCACTGATTTGTTTTTGTTTTGTTTTTGAATGTCAGAAATGTATATTTGTGAATGTTGAGATGTTATATTGGTTTCACTGGTAAAAATAAATAATTGAAATGGGTATATATTTGTTTTTTGTTAAGTTGCCTAATAATTATGCACAGTAATAGTCACCTGCACACACAGATATTCCCCTAAAATAGCTAAAACTAAAAACGAACTAAAAACTACTTCCAAAAATATTCAGCTTTGATATTAATGAGTTTTTTGGGTTCATTGAGAACATGGTTGTTGTTCAATAATAAAATTAATCCTCAAAAATACAACTTGCCTAATAATTCTGCACTCCCTGTATATATATACATACTAGCGACTTGCCCGTCAAAAAATTACAGCAATAAAATGTTAAGGCAGCTAATGCTGTTTGCCACAGAAAGTAAGTATTTTGGTGGTCTGAGATCCTTGTGCGCTCATTGCGAGGCTGGCGCTGAGCGTCTTTGGCTCATCGCGTGTCTCGCAATGAGCGCCTTCGGTGCTCATTGTGAGCCTGTGAGTTAGTGTATTTGTTGTTATCATAGGCGCTTTTGCGCTTATTGTAAGGTCCGCAGTGATCTCGTTTTGTCGCTTATTGCAAGGCTCTCCTCTGGTGTAGTTTGTGTCCTACGAGCACCATTGGCGCTCCTTGTGGGTGGCGCGGTGAAGGTGTTTGTGGTTGTTTGCGATAGTGTGGTGTTAATGGGTTTTTTTTTGTGTATATTTTTTTTATGCTAATTAATTAATTAATGGAATCATCAATTAATATACTTTACCTGTTTGTAATTAATATATGCAGGAAGCAATATGCTCTAACAATCTGTTTTGATGTTCCTGCAGCATATAATGTAGGTTTGCACTGTTGTGGAGCTGAGGTGTAAGTGTCAGCAATGTGTGCAGTGTGTAGTGTAAATAGGCTGCGTGCGTGAGGGGAAGCCGTTAGTGTAGCTGGGTACTTCCGCATTCTGGAAGTTAGTGTTGTAAAATGGCGGCGAATGTGTATGTGGTATGATTTAGCGTCCTTGCTAATGGTGTATGTTGTAGTTCGTACAGGTTTTTGTAAAAGCCGTATTTGCATTGCGGTATTTTGCGGCTTTAGGGGTCGTGTCGCTTAAGGGATTTTCGAGTGTCTAAACTTTGTACATATTACTTAAATCGAGATTTAACCTGTGTTGCAGAGGTCCTGGGTGTCCCCCCTTGCTGTGGGTAAGGTTTTTATTTTATTTTTGTGTGTATTTTTGTGTTTTTTAATGTTTGCCGATGTGCGCGGGTTGTCCGTTAAGGTCGTAGTTTTGCGAGTCCGTAATGGATTTTTTGTAAGTCCGCGGGTCGTATTTTTTTTTTCTGTAGGTCCGCAATTTGTTATGTTCTAAGTCCCGCAGGTCGTATTTTTTTGTGTAAGTTATTAAAAATGATATTTAGTAATAGAAAAATAAACAGCTGTCAATATTGCTTCTGAGGTATCAGTAGAGTCCTATTCTTCCCAGAACAACCACTCATCAATCATGAGTTACTGAGTGTGGTGGGAGGATCTCAAGCTGAGTGACAGTCAAAATATAGTAAATTCAAAGCTGTTTTTACATGACTAGATGACATTTTTGATAGCTTCCTTATTGGTACTTTACTATCCTACCACGATTTGAGGCCTCTGGTTTACTTTAGCCTAATATTTCTAAATTATTCACACATCTTTCATGACCCAAGCATGATCCATTTTGGCTTATAATAAATAACTGACACAAAACCGATTGATTGGGAGAAAACACAGGCCACAGCTTTATTGTAAATAACCAATTTACATAACTTAGAACGTGCATATATTATGCATATTAACATATTCCAAACTATAGGGGGAGGAGCCCGGCCACGGACAGTAACCTCACGCCTTGGGCCCTGCCCAAAGCCCCCAATGCTTATTTTAAGCACGCCCTGTGAGGTAGGGCCACGCCCACTTAGGCCAGTGGGCCGGGCAACTCACCTCCCGCAAAACATATACACAATATCTCAGAAAATTGCTACTTCTCAAGAAAACTTTCACTTCTCCTTTTCTTCCCCTTTTTTTTTTTTTTTTTTTTTTAAACAATATCAATGCTCTTTTATATATATATATATATATTTTTTTTTAATACCATACATAACCATTCCAACTTTACCAATATAATTAGGGTGGGAGGGAGGGATTTTCCACGGAGACTGCGCCGAACTGACTCCCGGCGCGCGAATGCGGCGGAAGCCCCGCCCCCCGCAGCTCCTGATTGGCTGGTGTGCCTGCAGGCTCCGCTGGGTCACGAGACGCTGCGGGCTGACCCAGGGAGCCTGTGCAGCCTCCACGTCGGCAGTACATATCTGCACCTTGTATTTTTGTAGTTTTCTTAATGACTTGTCTAGCAGACAGGAACCTTTAGTTTTTAGGACTGTCTCATAGTACTGTGACCATCTAATATTTGATAGTTTGGCCAGACAGTGTAATTTTCCATAGCTGAGAACTGGAAAGCTCATCAGCTCATTATGATGGATAACTGCAATCAATTTATTGAATGTGAGTTTATATCATATCCCTCCTCCCGCTCCTCTTCTCCAAGGTATACATATTACAGCATTTTCTTTATAGCTGATGTTCATTACAAAGTGTCAGCTATTGCTTAGCAAAGGTTAAAGGATCAATGTGAACCTATAATTAAAATTTGTTTTTTTGAAGAGCCACATTTTAAAATAGCCAACATTTAAAAAAATAAAATAATAAAGTCTCTATTTTATTGTATTGTATGCTACTGTGGACAAGATTTTGAATGGACATAAGATGTTGTCGGCACAGTGGAAATGTGGTAGCTTAGACTGACAATGCTTTCAGCTTGACTAATTGAAAGCTCATTAGTTTACAAGGACAAAGGCACCTGAGAAATTTAAAGACAGAATGGACAAAACTTGGCTAACCACAGCATTAAATGGTACATCTAACTCGCATACTTGTATATAAGGCTGCCTTCTCCCAGACGTCTTGCAAGACCGCAATGCACTGTGTATAATTTCAGAAAGTAAGTAATAAAGCTTAGAAACAGTATGGTTCAAGAAAAACTGCACTTGTTTGTGAAGTATATAACAAACTAACAATATTAGCAGCTGTGTAAGCTATGAACATAAAATCATTTTTAGAGTAGACAAGAATTTTTGAAGACTCCTTATAGGCTTTGTTTCATCATTGGACAAAGGGACAGAGGAGGAAGGAAGAGGGAAAGGTGAGAAGGATTTGATAGAAAATTGGATCTCATTAAAGTTGAAACTAACCCCTCGATGGGTGAAAGCCCGGCTCTTTAGAAATACAAATACCGCTCTCACATTATTTTCTAACTAAAGACTAGTTTTATGATTTCTCCTTGCCTAATCAGTCATCAGTTTTCAATTATATATATATATATATTTTAAACACACATTTTATATATATATATATATATATATATATATATATATATTTATATATATATTTATATATATTTATATATTATGACAAATTAAAAGTCTCCTCTGGGTTTGTGCCCATGTTTCAGGCACTGATGGAGGAACACAATATAAGAGGCTGTATATACTTTTCCAAGTTTTACTCAAAATGTATCCAGTGATACAAAAATAACAAACAAAACATATCAATGAAAAAGATAGGACTAGCTCCAACTGAAGCACTACCTTAACTGATAAACAGTCTCCTCACTAACAGGCTTTCATCCAGCTAAACCTGTGTGGAGCAGAAAAACAAACAAACAATCCAACAGTTTTTAAAATCACTGGTCTGTATAGTCTTCAGATTTCCAGGTCTCCACTCTGCCCTAAGCAGTCATAAGCTGCTGCAGGCTGCTGTATCACTGTGTGTCTTTCTCCAGGTCAGATAAACTGAAAACAATTAGACCATCAGCAGCCACTCCCATACTCCAGAAGCAGTCTTAACAAAGGGATGCACAGGTGCAGTTAATTACCTGAGCAGGAGATTTATTTCCTGCAGTCCTACTGGGGAAAGAGAGCTTTGAAGAGTCTGTGGCTCACATAAAGCCCTTAAATAGGTTTATCACAATATATATATATATATATATATATATATATATATATATATATACCTGTATATATATATATATATATTAAATTCCTAAATCTAATTCTATAAAAGAGCATAATGAAATATGACATAACAGCAGCCGGTTAAAATAATGTGAAGGGTTGAAGCAAACCCAGAAACAAAATTATTAATGTATACTCTACGGACCATGCGTGCAAGCCCCGGTTTAATGCAGAGAGTGCGCAGAGAAGCTCTCTCTGGTAGCGGCGAGTGATTTATATATTCTGCTGCATTACCAATTAAAACGAAAATCAAATTTCAAATGAATGAAGACATCTGGCCTCCATCGCAGCTTCTTTTGCTACTTATGGGGAAATTGGATATTGATCCTGCCAACTATGAGCAACTGTTACTGAAAAAACACACAAATGTATGTGTTCCTTTTTTTATTAAACATGGAGAGAGGTGGATGAGAAATTTGTGGATTAATCATTGTGAGTCAAAGCAAGTTTCCTGGTGATTTTGTTCCTTCTTGATATTCAAGAGTCTGATAAGATGTTGGTTACTGAATGTTACTAAACGTTTTGGATGATGCTAAGGTCGCAAAAATTCTGAATAGGTAAATTTGAGTAACAATTTAAGGATAAAAAATATATATGTTTGAAAATGCTGTGTTTTGACAGCATAATTTTGTTGTATAGTTCTTCAGTCGTGTCCGACTCTGACTGTTTCTGGTTGTGCTTATCCATATGTTTTTCTTGGCAAAGATACTGGAGTGGTTGCTTGTTCCTTCTCCAGTGGACAGCAATTTTTCTGACATCTCTGCTATGACCCCCCCATCTTGGGTGTCCCTACATTGTTTAGCTCACAGCTTCATTGAAGTACACAAGCTTCTCCACCACAACAAGGTAGCCATCCAGAAGGGGTCAATATATTGTACTAGCCCTTTATCTCTCCAGTAAATCATTACTGGGGTATTAAGCATTGGCTGCATTATTTTAATTGTAGTATTTTAATTTGCAGCTTGGAGTCGTGTAATAAGTAAGCAAACTGCATGATAACCTTATGGGGCATTGTTTTGCCACCAGAGAGAGAAAGAGAAGCACAAGCACATCAAGGCTTCAAATTAGTATGTGAATGCCGCTTATTTGAACTTAGTGATGATTATCTTTAGAATTATACACTTTAGAAACAAATGGACAGTACAATGTACATCTAGTTTTTCATGCTCTATAGAATAACTTGATTGTGATTGTGTGTAAGTGCATTTATAAAATACAGAAACACATTTCGATGGAATAACCTGTTATAAACCATAGTGAGAATTCTCCAGTAGGGGTCACCTCTGTGTCATATTTTTATGATTGGGGAGAGCAGAGAGCAAAAGGAAGCTTCGGGAGGAGGGAGAGACAGAAAGACGCTGAGGCAGACATTTGTTGTTGTTCCTAAAAGGAATGGAGAGGAATCTTGAATGCAGATAACATCTCTACTCAAATGTATTAGAAAACTGCCACTTTGAATAGATGACAAAAGGACTGAATAGAGTAGCAAGTTCCACTAGGATAACCATCCCCCTCAGGCTACAGACAAGTGTTCCATTATAGAAGCTCTCAGACAGAACATGTACTTGCATCCTTGCATAGCTGCTAATGTGGTTTGATAATTATTTCACCAACATATACTGTTTTCCCCACACTACAATGGATCCTTAATTTATTATCTATAATATACAGTTATATTCTAGTCAGACCTATTATTTTTGATTTGATTTGATTTGATTTTAGATCTACAGATGGGTGTAGACCTTGAATGTAGAGATATATTGTTGTTATTCAGTCATGTCCAAATCTCCATGACACTATGGACTGCAGCACGCCTTGCACATCTGTCGTTATGTCTCTAGTGCTTATTCATAAGGTTTTCTTGGGAAAGATACTGGAGTGAGTTGTCAGGTCCTTCTCCAAGGCAGCACAATTTGTCTAACCTCTCGGCTAAGAACTGCCCATCTTGAGTGACCCTACATGGTATAGCTCACAGCTTCATTGAAGTACACAAGCCCTTCACCATGACAAGTTAGTGATACAGAAGGGGAGAGACATATTAAGCTGCTTTAATTAAAAAGCAGCAACCCTTACCTCCAGTTCCTTCAATAGGACTAATAGAAATCCCAACAGTCTCCTAGTTGAGAAACCAGCACAATTAAACAGCTCAAACTAGGCAATTACATTCCACCATTTCTTTTTTTACAAATATTTTATTTAATTGTGTTTAAAACTAAATACAAATATTTAGCAACTATGTTGAAGATTTACATAAATACAGACGTTGCATTGTTCTTTTATATCATTTTAATAACATTAACAGTGATAAATAAAAATTAAAAAAAAGAATGAAAACATTTGGGGGGGGGGGAGAAAAAGCAACAGTTGGACAATTTAAGAAATTATTCTCTTTTCCCCTTTTTTTCCTCTTCCTTCCTTTCCTTTTCTTCTTTTTTACTTCTCACCTTCTCTTTCTCTTTCTTCATATTTTACTATCTATTCCTTACTCCTTACCATTATAGCTTGGGGATATTTTCGTGTATCCGCTACTTTCTGTCACAAAATGGCTGAAAAAGCTCATAGGTCACTACTTTCTGTCATCAAATGGCTAATAAAGTTCATAGGTCACTAATTTCTGTCACAAAAGGGCTAATACAGTTCATAGGTCACTAATTTCTGTCACAAAATGACTGAAAAAGCTCATAGGTCACTATTTCCCACCCAATTATATGGGCAGGGGACACAAAAAATAGCAAAACTAACCTTAATTATGCATTACCAGATTTGGCCACAAGAGGGCTATGGAGCAGTCTTTCCCAAGAAAGCTTTGACCCATAATTTGTACCAAAAAAAATATTATATATATATATATATATATATATATATATATATATATATATATAGTAAGTAAATAGTACATTTGTGTTTACATTTGAACGTCTAAAATAAGTTAAAAACATTTTTTCCTGCTTAGGATTTCGAGAAATCCAGTTATTACACTGCACTTTGGTAGGAACCAGGGCAGGGACATGTGCTCAAAAAGGTTTTGCTCTTCCAATCCATTACCATTTTAAACATGGCTTCCTTTAATTTAAAAAAAAAGTTCTGAGAGACACTGCAGCACTGGGCTCCCCCCCCCCCAGAGCAGGACCCTGGTGCACCTGAGGTAGACCCACCCCTGCTTCATGTCCTGGGAGTAGAGTTGAATTGCACCACTCAGGGCCACAGTTTTTTTGTCTCTTTAAACATTATCCCCCCCAGATTTTTTGGGGGGCTCCTACGCTCATGCTCATAGGTCACTACTTTCTATCACAAAATGGCTGATAAAGCTCATAGGTCCTTCTAGGCAAACAATACAATATATTAATATAAAAAATGGACCTCTCATATTGATTGAACAGGAAATAGCAGCCACTTAAATTTCATGGTGTTCAGGCCTAGAGAAATGATCAGAATAATGCAGGAAGGCTGTATAATGTTTATAGCATGTTAGGATGGAGCAAGATGGCGACCAATGAGGCGTGAAACATGCAATAAATATTACACCGGCCGCTCTGTGAATATTTAATATGCCCCTACATTTTCTTTCACCCTAAATGATTACATGATATGATTGATTGAGGTAATTGTGTTTTTATTTTCCTCTTTGTCTTTCTTTATCTAATCCCCCATTCTTTCTCCATGCATACTGCTAGTTCATTTGTGTACCATTTACTTTATGTATTAAAAAAAAAAAGTGCATCAAATGGCCACTATACCTAACAGGGACAAGATGTTTTAATTAGGTATTGGTCATTAAAGGGCCACTCTGGTGAAACATTTAAAACAGCCCCTTTTGAAGAATTAAATAGGCAACATGTTTTTAGAATGTAAAATAAAACACAACTTCTAATTTATTACTTTTAGATAAAATTATACTGCAGTGGGATCCATCATTTTAGTTTTCAGTCTACTTCCTGAGGGGGGAGGAAACAGGAAGTTTGTATGTACGTAATGGGAGTTTGGCATAAACAACTGCCAGGTCTAATTATTTCACATAGACCATGCCTGTTGAGACACAAGATGCAAGAAACAGGCTTGGTAAAGAAAATGGCAGCATGCAGTTCTATATAAAAGTGAAAAATGTGAAGTCTGTGTTTATTTTTTTTAAGACACTTTTGTACATCATCAAGTTGTGTTATGCAAAAGACCATACAGAAGAAAAATGACAATAGTCCTTTAATAGAATTCATACTTCAGTCATTCAGTTGAGCTGATTGTCTCCACTCCTTACTCCAACTCTGATTGGAAAGCAGTCCTAAATTGTCAGGACTTGCTCCCACCCTTTGATGATCTCCTAAGGGGTGGAGACAAGCAGCTTAACTGGATATTTCTTTTGAAAGTAACTTCCAAATAACAAGAACAAAAATAGCGGTGCTCAATCAGAGAACAAATAGGTTAGTTCTATGGACATGATAACCCACGCTGAGAGCAACCTCTCTCACTTGTGCCCTTCAAAGGGAGAAATCTCCTGTAGTATATCAGTCTGGTGCCACTCACTAGAGTGATCCAGCCCTGAAATACCAGGCAATTCTACCCTGAACAGAAGAATAACCAAACCCCAGATGTATGTTTCGGACTCTGTGGGCCTCCAAATAACTTGGAAAACGTTTCCTCACTAAAGCCTGTTGGAGAGGTCGCCATGTCTTTCTGCTTGGATCAGTACCTTTTTACAAGCCAAGTCAGCTTCAGAACGTTATAGTGTCAGCCTTCCTATTTTGAGAAAAACTGCACATTTGTGAAATATGTAATAAATTAGTAACATCAGCAGCTGTGTACGTCATGGGCATAAAATCATTATTAGAATAAATCTTTTGGAAGAATTATGGGGCTCCAATCTTGCACTACATGTCTACCTTTAGTCTTGTTTTTGTTGCTGTCTAATCATTCAGTCATGTCCAACTCTCCATGGCCCTATGGGTGTCAGCACACCAGGCATATATGCCAGCCACTGCCCATCTGACCTCCATCAGGCTCATGTTCATTGCTTCAATGCCCTCACCTGTAGTCTTAGGTGGATAGTTTTCATACCGTGACTTCCTCTTCTATTTAGTTCTAGTATCGATTCATAACTAAACAGAGCTTCATTCCAGAATCCAAGGCTCCTCCCATCCTGCTAGGAACAAAAGCAAAAGTCTGCTGCCTTTAAAGACAAATCAAACATGATAGTTTACAATTAAAGGCAGTATTTGTGTTAGAACTAGACAAGATGGAACATCTATACATAAACAGGGTTTTCAACAATTCAGATTTTTTTCTAAATATTAATTAATGTTTACCTCTTACACAGCGACATTGGTCTTTTAATCTATTTCTCTTAGAACAGAAAGATAAAGGCGCATTACAAATGCAGGATAACAATAAAGGTAATTGTAGATATGATGCTGCTGCGATATCTGTGCATCCTCATCCACCTCACTGCAGAGCATCTCCCCCTACTCTCCATGCATACCTTTCTCCACCTCATTCCAGCCCACGCACACAGATATTTCTGGTATTTGCAGTTTTTCTTCTCTTGCGCTCTTTATTACTTTACGTAGGAAAGCAGAGTCATTGTCACATTCACATGGTAATGGTACAGTGCACATTTAGAAAAGAAAATAATTAATCTACAGCATGCACGTATCACACGCAAACACGCTATGACACACACGCTAAAAAAAAACATGCATACATTTAAACACGTATTCATAGTTGTATACTATACGCATGCATCTCAAAAAGCACACTGACATTGGGCCAGATCAACTTTTCAGGGCAGCAAAGGAGGCCACAATTAATGATTTAAAGGGACATGGAACACAATATTTTTTTCAATTATTTAAAAGCGTATCCTTTATACTTTATGTGTTTTGTATGAAAAATATCCATAATACCCATCTAAAATTCATTGAAACCAAGAGGAAGTGCACAGCGCACATATACATCTGTAGATGTCCCTTGCACACAAGTATGACTCATATACCTGAATTACCGCTCACCGGCACCCATATCAGTTAAAATATTGAATCATGCTTTGAGAGCATTATTTCCAAAAAAGAAAACACACAGTGCTACATGATCAAATACCTTCTTACAAATGGGAAACAAATGCTTTTAATGTCCCTTTAATAAGTAAAACAGGCATCACCACTTTGCATCCTTTTTGCTACTTCTGCAAAACTTAGTGAATCTGGCCCATACTGCACAAATGTCTGTTAACAACATTTTATGTTATAAAATACTCGACGAAATGCAATTTTCATTCTTTGGTTTTATACAAATTTTTCTATGTAACTGCATATTTTATACAGCTTTGAAGTATTGTTAGGAATAGCTCCTGAAATAATACTGGTAATAATCTCTGTTTTAGTTATGTTTCTCTATTTATTATTTATGGTTTAAATAGAATGTTTAAGGTTCCTGAGCATCTAGCTATCAATCTATCTATCTATCAATCTATCTATCTATCTATCTATCTATCTATCTATCTATCTATCTATCTATCTATCTGTCTATCTATCTATCTGTCTATCCATTCTTCCATCTATCCCTCCATACAATCAGTCTGTCTATCTATCCATTCTTCCATCTATCCCTCCATACAATCAGTCTGTCTATCTATCCATTCTTCCATCTATCCCTCCATACAATCAGTCTGTCTATCTATCCATTCTTCCATCTATCCCTCCATACAATCAGTCTGTCTATCTATCCATTCTTCCATCTATCCCTCCATACAATCAGTCTGTCTATCTATCCATTCTTCCATCTATCCCTCCATACAATCAGTCTGTCTATCTATCCATTCTTCCATCTATCCCTCCATACAATCAGTCTGTCTATCGATCCATTCTTCCATCTATCCCTCCATACGACTGGTCTGTCTATCTATCCATTCTTCCATCTATCCCTCCATACAGTCAGTCTGTCTATCCATTCTTCCATCTCTCCCTCCATACGGTCTGTCTATCTATCTTAACAGAGCAATATACATTAAAATATGGTTTAACAGTATGGCAGGTTAATGCCAATATACAGTAATAGCTATATCACATATATAGTTGTCAGTGTTGTGGACGTTTGTGATGTTGGTAAGGCAGTTGCGGCCCTTCCGAAGCAAACCACGAGCCTCATAAAGAGAGGCTCGCCAGCGGTGCAGTTGAACTTCGAGCCTCACAAAGCAAGACTCGCCAGCGGCGCAGTACTTAGGCTGCAATGAGGGAACCCGGCATTCAACTGCGAGCCTTGCAATGCGAGGCAAGCAGTTCTTAAAGTGTGCAACTCTAAAAACCCACCCCAAAAAAAAAATCATGTACAAAAAAGTTATAACACACTCACACACAGCACAGGGGGAGACACAGGAAGCCTGGGAGTGAGGTTGCTAGTGAATAACAGCCATATTTGGCATTTTTTAGTCACTAAAAAATCGCCTAAGCAAGGAAAAAAGTGGCGGGCGAAAAATGTAAAATTTCAGATTCAGCATGAAAACGAGACTCAGCAATGCCAGGCTCGCAAAACGTACAAAATACACAACGCTGAAGATAGTTACACGTACACGAACAACGCCAGGCACGCAGGACTTTGGAAATAAAACCAACGGCAGTCACTGCGCACCACGCAAACATTCAGCAGACACACAGAGGAGAAAGACACAGGGAAGGGACGGGGGGAGATGCTGCAAAGAGACACATGGGCGCTCATTGCGAGCCACGCAATGAGCACACATATGTTTGTATATGCACAGATATGTCTATATGCATCTCTGTCTGTAATTTCTGACATACCATATATATATTAACACATAAACTTATGACATGAGATGTAGAAAGGGAAAGGAGGAGCTGTGAATGGGGCCTGGGGTCGCACATATCTGAATGGCCTAGGGCAGCATAAAACATAAATATGCCCATGTATACATGTGTGTGCAGTGACTGTATTGTACATATATTTGTGTGTTGAATGTGTTGAGGAAGCTGCCCTCTCCAGCTCATATTCAGCTGCTAATTACTACAGAGACTGAACATTTCACATCACTAATCAGTTATTGAATTGTTTTGTTGTTTTGGCTTGCGTCTGTAGGTCCCCGAATTCAGCCTTTAAACTCAATGCCCAAGTAGGTACACAGGCACTTGTGGCCAATTAGTATTACTAGCTTACAAGGCAATGCAAGCACAAAGCATATCAATGTATATAATGACTATCTCTTTATCAGAGGCTACACAATGCAACCAAAAAGCAGTAACAATACATGGGACACTCCACACATGCACTCTGATGGCTGCAGCATGGACCATGGATGAACACAGCATTAGTAAAGGTGCACAGGCTAATATTCTGAACGAAATATGGATGGTTTCTGGATTTTACTAGCAATATATTTTGTATTTATTTACTTTTATGTACTTTTTTGTATTAAGAAGCAAATAGTTTAAGATCAAACAAATAATCCTTGTGTGGGTCTGCCCACTGCAGCTTTTTTTGCAGTATTGAGGGGCCTGGAGGCCACCATAGCCTGGTGGGGTTGGAGGGAGGGCCCCTTGACCTGGCAGGACCTGGTAGGGAGGGATGGGGCTAGCTGGGGGTGGTGGAGCCCTTTATAGGTGGGTTTGGCACCAATTTCCACCAGTAGTCGCCCCAGCTGGCTATGAGGGAAGATACCCACCCACCCATTCCTAAAGTATTGTTGTTTAAAGTTATGATATGCGAGTCACCGGGACAGTGGTAAAATGGGTAAGGTCCTACCCTACGGTGGTACGGATGTTACAACACGGTAGGCCCTGGATGAGGCTTCAGGGCGTAGGGCCTACTGTCTCTGGCCAGGCTCCTCCCCTCACGTGGTTATCTTTATTTAATAATGGTTATGGTTTTATGTCTATTTGTGTTTACCAATAAACGCTGTGGCCAGTCTTCCTCCCAAGAAGTAGTCTGTTTCTAATCATTATATCTTGCCCAAGAAGTAGTCTGGGTCTAATCATTATGTTAGAGGTAATTGTATTAACCCTTATCCGTACATACCAACTGGGCCTTGCTTAGGTCAAGTGTATTAGCCTATCAAGGACCATGTCTCAGAAAACATGCTGCTGAGACATGGTCCCTGATAGGATAGTACACTGCACATCCAGCCCTACAGAGTCTGTGTCTGCATACACTGCAGTGGGAACACCCATACAGGGACTATTTGTTTGATTAAAAGCAGTAAAAACAGTACACACTAGTAAATACATATGTATATTAAATACCTAGTAAAATCCAGAAACCTTCCATACCCCTTTAGAGTAATCTTCTTAAACATTTTCCAAACATTGTATATTAGGACAGAAGCAGATGCTTTTCATTTGCTAGAGATGTGTAATTTAGAACCATTTAGAACATCCCCCCTCAATTTGATGACTTTTTAAGTGGTGGAGGCAAGCAGCTAAAATTAAGGTTTATACGTTGATGTTTGAAAGTAAGTTTAATATTGAATATTGCTTTTCTAAATCAGAGTATGAATGTTATTGAAGATCAATGCTCGACCAAGGAGGTATCCATGATACTTTGGTGAAGACTGTGTGTGTGGGGGGAGGGACGTTTACATTTCTGCAGAAGCTGGACTTGTACTTTACATTGAGATTGCCTGGTTCTTACCATGTGCACGGGAAAGTGTTAGGCGTCCATAACAAAATCCCCTACCCTCTCCTGCTTCTCTCCTCCACCAGCACTCCCTCCATTGATAGATAACCACGCCCTTCAAGCCCAAGCTAGCAGATAATCTCAAACTGGATCTAGAAAATCCCCAAAAAAATTATAAAATGCTTTCAAGTTTGTCTGTTACACAGCTGCTGATGCCCTTAGTTTGTTACATACTTCCCAAACATGTGAAGTTTTTCCCAAAATACAGTTTTATATTACCGAAATGACAGTGTTGTGGCATGACCTTCCAGCAGAGGTGGTTATTGAATACAAATAGTGACAAAAACATGTCTATGATAGATAAGGTTATCCTGGATATAAAATAAAAGCCGTAATCGAATAATGTTTTACAGCAGATAGAGAAGGTCAGACAGGGTGAGACAAGAGGGTATTATCTTTAGTTGCATCCAATGTTTTCTTATTCTCTTGTATCAGATGTAAGAGTCTGTTCATCAAACCTCATGCAAGTCAAGCAGGTCTGAGAGACATATGCCAAGGTCACAACTGATGCACCCTCCATTCTCACTCTATAACCTCACATTGATGTTATGGCCTAGAATATGTCTCTTAGCATTAATATCCAGCTGTAGCATTTAGAGCTAAGCACAGCTGATGAGCAATTGTGTTTTGTTGTGTAAAAGAGCATGTTCCACCTAAACGTATATTTATTTAATCACTAATATAGTTGTGGTAATTGTGAGTTTGTGTGTAACGCTCGCAAAATTGCTGCCTTTAAAATTGTAACAGTTGCAGAGTGATTAAAAGCAAGTACATGACAGAGAGTGACAGTAAATCTGAAATCATGCTTAGTTACAATGCCTGAGGCTGTAAATCTACGGGCTTCAAAATTGCAACAGTTACAGAAAGATTAAATTGTATCAAGCTCAGAAGTACATGACTGAAAGCCAAAATCCTTAATCATGTTTCTATATGTAGCATTTCAGGGCCTGATCATGATCAAGTAAGCAAGACTTGCTGCTTAAACAGAGCCAAACCAGAAATGTAAGAAGACGGAAAGGGGAGAGAGAGTAGGGAAGGGGAGAGAGAGGAGGGAAGGGGAGAGAGAGGAGGGAAGGAGAGAGAGAGAGGGAGGAGGGGGAGAGAGAAAGAAGGAGGGATAGAGTGAGAAGAAGGGAGAGAGTGAGGTGGGAGAGAGTGAGAAGGAGGGAAGGAGAGAGAAGGAAGGAGGGGGAGAGAAAGTGAGAAGGAGATGGAGAGAGAGTGAGACGGAGAGAGAATGAGATGGAGAGAGAGAAGGGGAGGGAAGGAGAGACAGAGGGAGAGAGGAAGAGAGAAAGAGAACAAAGGAGGGAGAGAGAGAAAGAAGGAGGGAGAGAGAGAAAGAAGGAGAGAGAGAGAAAGAAGGAGGGAGAGACAGAGAGAAGGAAGGAGAGAGAGAGAGAGAGAGAGAGAGAGAGAGAGAGAGAGAGAAGGGGAGAGAGAGAAGAAGAAAGAGAGAGAAGGAGAGAGGAAGGGAGAGAAGGATGGAGAGAGAGAGGGAAGGAGAGAGAAAGAGGGGAGAGAGAAGGAGAGAGATAAAGAGCAAGAGAGAGAGACGGAGGGAGAGAAAGAGGGAAGAAAGAGCAAGAGAGAGAGAAAGAGAGAGAAGGAGAGGGAGAGAGTGAGAAGGAGAGAGAGAGATACAGGGTACACATAGTGAGGGCACACAAAGAGACAGAACAAACATTATTATTCCGTCATTTTTGATGAGCAATTGACTAGTATTAAATATCTCTCTTAGAGTAGATTAACTATCTATGTACAAGTCATGAAACTTGCCTTGTTTGTGAGATACTCCTCACGTATTTCAGTACAATTCGGGTCACATCACAGTAAAGATCTTCTAAATGTATATTGAATTGCTTTTTGAATTTTTTTAATTGGTGCATTTTCCTTGAAAAATCAATAAAGTAAAATCTGTGTTTACACGTGTCATTGACTGCCCACTGCCAGACCCTCAGCTACAGCTCTGTATAGTGAGCAAAAGAAAAAAAAAAGTTAACCCTTAACATATCCCTCTGTGCAGAGCATGGAATGCTGGAATCACCTGAACAGGTCAGTTATGGGTTAACTGGTCAGTGCAGCCCTGAGTTTAGGGAAAACTGCTATCAATCACTGTTTTCAGCTATCTAATATTACTCATGCAACAGCCAGTAGGCAAGATAGACTGTGTTTGTAAACAGACTTAAAACTTTAGATTTGTTAGCTGTTATTAGTGTAATTAAAAAAAATAGATCATTTTAACATACAATCTTGTGCTCTCTCACACCATGATGAGCACTCACAGTGAGGCAAATGGCCATTTGAGGAGAGTGGAAGCTACCTTTTTTAAGTTTCATTTTTGTCACCAACACTGATTGGGTAGAAAGTTCCAGAGCCAGCTCAAGAGTCAATCAAGATGTGACATTTACATTCATGTTCAATGCTTTTCAGCAGCTCACATCATCTAATAGACAGAGGTCTTGTAGGAATACAGACAAGTGCTATAACATTTACATATATAAGTAAACTTCTATAAGTGAGCTCTTTCATGTATAAGATTTCATGCATTTCTTTTTTTGAAAATTAGGCTCCTGGAACAGAATAAACTGCTCTGAATGTTTAATTGCCGTTAAGGGGTTGTCCCTGTCAGCCAATATGCAGCAATGAGTCACATATCTCAGCCAATGAGATCTTGAGTCTTACATAAAAAAACACGGCCAGTGGTGGAGCTAGAGAATGGAGGCCCACCTAGTAACTTCTCCATACAAGATAGGTGCCGAAGTAGGTGGTCACCACAGGACCTTTCTATAAAAATAGTTACCTGCCCCTCTTGCCTATTAAATTAAGAATCCCCTTTGACTCCAAGCCACAGCTGGCCACAGAGGGCCCTAGGCTGTTGTGGCCCCCAGAGCTTTACACCTGCTGCACCAGCAGTAGCTCCACCACTGAGGGCCTCATTCAAATGCGATTTGGCCAATTTAATAGGCCTCTATATAAGCACATAGCATATTATTTTTACAGATGTTTTTAGTTAGTAAAGACCTCGCTTTGGGATAGAAGTTCACTAACTAAAAACTTGTGTAAAAAATATGCTATGTGCTTCTATAGAGCCCTATTCAATTGGCCAAATTGCATTTGAATGAGGCCCATAGGTTCCTGCTAACTGGGCAAAGCTTTGTGAACTGGGCCCATTGCACATGTTTCAGGTCTAGGTCAGATATCAATAATGTGAGCGTTCTTACCTAAGCAAAAATTGCCGAAAATAGCGCCCTCTTGGCTAAAATTCTGCTTTATTTAATTTATTCTGTAAGATTTTCTGATGGTGGGATTTGAGATGGTTTTTCATATGGTTATGTTGCTTTAAACATCTCTAATTAGGTGCCCTAATTTGTGATTACACAAATGATGTTTAAAATGGCAGCTCCCACTCTCCAGCTCTCCATTAATATAGATGATCAACTTCAACTCTAGGCAACTTTTAAATACTTATCCCATTATATCTAAATAGAATACATTTGTTTGCTATAATGGGTTTTCATTGTTTAAATTAATAATTACATTTTGTGAAGGTTATATTCTTACTGTTCTCAATCCCTATTGAGACTAGATTTATAGATTCTAGAATTATTTACTTGAATTCAATATATGAATAAGATAAAACTATATGAAAAGAACCCTATTTGAAGATCCAATAGTGCTTTATTTTCTGAAACAATCTGAACCTTGACTCCTGGAAAAGCAAGTAGGACCCTTGGTTGTATTGGAAGAGGAATTAGGAGTAGAAAAGAAGAGGGACTAATGTCACTCTATAGACCCCTAGTCAGACCTCAACTAGAATACTGTGCCCAGTTCACCTCTTTGGTTCCACGACCCACCGGGAACTTAAGTTGGCGAGATCTCCTTGGTCTTCTGAGCAGAAGAGAGTACTAATTTCATGGACTCTCCACCCGCTTGTCCATTCTGTGGCAAGGGAGAGTCTGTGTACCATATTAATTTCATTTGCGCCAGACTGCAGCCCCTCTTGTCACTCTTGAGGGGCCTCCTCCTGCAGTTCTGGCTGCATTTCTCCCCTC
This sequence comes from Discoglossus pictus, assembly GCA_027410445.1. Taxonomy (NCBI): domain Eukaryota; kingdom Metazoa; phylum Chordata; class Amphibia; order Anura; family Alytidae; genus Discoglossus; species Discoglossus pictus. The sequence goes on from CM050167.1 coordinate 92,732,296, forward strand.
ACATTTTTATTTTTGGGCGCCCAGTGTCCCGGGACAATAGGGCCAGGGGACCTCCTCCTTAACCTGCTCCTGGCATTAACCAAGTTGGTTATATATAAGTCCAGGAAGCAGTGTTTGACAGAGGGGGTTCCATTGTCACCTGAGGCTATGTTCCGGGCACTGGTGCTCTCCCGCATCTGGGCAGAGTACTACCGGGCTTTGTCCACTGGGAGGATGGAAGAGTTTTTCTACCAGCGGGCTATGGATGGTGTACTCTGCTCAGTATCTTCCCATCCTGTTTCTTTTACCCTCATTCTCCTTATATAATTTTGGTTTATTTACAGTTGTCTTTTTGGTTTTGACATATTACCAGGTGTGGATGTGAGTAAAATATAAGATTGGCCTTAGAATGCCAATCTATTTCAAACAGGTAAAATACACTGTGCCCATTTTACCTCTTTGGTTCCACAACCCACCAGGAACTTTAGTTGGAGAGATCTCCTTGGTTCTCTGAGCACAAGAGAGTACTTGGCTAATTTCATGGACTCTCTACCCACTTATCCATTTTGTGACAAGGAAGAGTCAGTGTTTCACATTTATTTTAGTTGCCCAAGTCTACAGCCCCTCTTTTCACTCTTGAGGGGCCTCCTCCTGCAGTTCTGGCTGCATGCTCTCCCCTCACATTTTTATTTCAGGATACCCAATATTCTGGCGCAACAGGGCAAGGGGCCTCCTCGTCAACCTGTTCCTGGCATTAGCCAAGCTGGCTATTTACAAGTCCAGGATGCAGTGTTTGGCTGAGGAGGTTCCACTGTCATGTAAGGCCATGTTCCAGTCTCTGGTGCCCTCCCGCATCCGGGCAGAGTACCACCTGGCTTTGTCCACTGGGAGGATGTGTGAGTTTTCCTCCCAGTGGCTACAGATGATGTACTTGGTATCCCCAAATCTGGATTCTTTTTATCTCACACTCCTAATTTGATTTTGTTTTATTTTGCTGTTTATTTCTCCTTTATTGGTTGACATATTTCCTCTCCACCACCTGGTGGAGATGTGATTAACTTTAGATTGGCCTTATAAAAAGGCCAATCTATGCCTACCTCTGTTCAATACACTGTGTGCAGTTTTGGAGACTGTATCTGCAAAAATATATTAATATTTTAAAAACAGTTAAAGGAGGGCAACTAAAATGGTGCATGGGCTTAAACAGTGGTTCTCGACAGCTAGTCCTAGGACTGGTTGGTGTCCCTGAGACCTTATCTGCCCATTCTCAGGAATGAGAAGAGCCTGGCACGTTTTACATACCATCACCATAGTCACCGTTATAGATTATAGAGGAATTTATAAGCAGTTAAACTGTAATATATTCAAATCAGTGCAAAACTAGATGATAATTCAGTCAATCACATGTAGTATCACCCTGTTAAATATAACAACTGGTCCCCATGAGCATTTGAAGGTGACCAGCCGGCCCTCAGATCAAAAAAGACAGAGAACCACTGGTCTAAAAGACAAAACTTGCAAGGAAAGACTTGATGACCTAAATATATATAGCTTAGAAGACAGAAGATATAGAGACTGATATGACAGAAACATTCACATATATCAGAGGATTGATAAAATTCAGGAAAGAAGTGTCTTCCAGAAAAAAATAATTTAAGGTCAAGAGATTATGAATTGGAGTTGGAAGGTGGAAAACTTATGGGTAATGTGCAAAAGTACTACTTTACAGAAATGGGAATAGATAGTGGAATAGCCTTCCAGTGGTAGGGTTAATGAATGTAAGCATACCTGGGATATATAAAAGGTTATTGTTACAACCCAGAGTTGAGGTGCCATGTGCACCTCAACTTTCTCCCTTTAGATTGTGCCTTTTGTGTTCAATCTCACAGCTCCCAGCAAACACCTCTTTGGGAAGCTCAGCCCCAAGGTTACTGCTTATTAAAAAATAAAAAATTAACTCTGTTACATCCCCTTGATTAGGATTAAATCATAGCATTAGGCATCCCATTGATTAGTATGCTAGCATCAGACTAACTTAAACTTTAATGGCGTCCCAAAAACAGCACATTTCGTGGGGACATGGAGGATGTAACAGAAGGGTCAGCCCTCTCCTGAGGACTGATCTGTTACCTGAGCTGAAAGCAAGCAGGAAAGGCATGAATGGACTAGTTCAGGCTGGCTACATGCTATGGGTTCCATTGTTTTTGCTACTAGTGACCAAATATTACAATAGCCATAAAACACACAATATCCCTTAAACATTAAACACAAAAGTAACCTGTCATAATCCCCAAAAATTCAGCCATGACAGCTACAGTATCCTGAAGAATAATAAGGTCAGCATTCAATGGACAGACTAGATGGGCCTTTTGAGTTCTAAGTTGCTATAAAATGTATATTGAGAGTGGAACATATAACAAGAAAAGTCCAAAGACAAAATGCACATTGTCTTACTTTATACATTATGCTGATTTTTTTTAATTATGCATTTTTCCATTGCTTTATCATATTCATATATTGAATTTGAGAGATTAATCACATAATTTGTAAATCTTGTCTCACCCAGGGGTTGGTAGCACTAAGAATATAACCTAGACTTAAACATTTAATTATTGATAATGTGCATAATTAAAAACCACCTTTCACAGAAAAGAGAAGCTATTCGCACAAGTAAACTAAAAACAATTTAAAAATACATCACCTTAAGTAAAAATCTATATGGCTTGATTTCCACCATCACAATAAATTTAAAGTACTCTGACTTACCTGTTTTATAAATGGAATCAGTAAAAACATCTAAACAGGATATATGTGCCACTTTCAAGACACGTCCAAATACCTGCTAATGATCTCCTGTACAGAGTCCTGTGCCTTCTAAATCCCAGTCTCATATGCCAGTTTAAATAAGAAGCAAAGGAGGATTTAAATCTTAGTCAGCATTTTAGGTACATATTGGCAATATTGTTTTTAATAGTGCGAATGTCCCAAAACCACATAATAAAGGATTTACGTAAAAAATACAGAATGTAAGTTTTTATTTGTTGTAGTAGTCAGTTGGGCTACTACAGACAGACATGAGATAACTGTTTTTATTGCTATAGAAAAATGGGGGTCACATAAATGAATCAGTTGCATTAATTATTTTTAATTCACCCAAAGAGACATTGAAATCCTGAATGGGTGGAGGACCTTGAGGACCAAGTTGCCCACCACTATTATAGAATCTCAGCCTAAGGCCTACAGTATATAATCAAATGTCAAGCCCTGTAGAGTTAGAGACCAAGGCTTGCAACATCTTGGTTTAAGTACTCTAAAATCTGAGGCTAAAGCCTATAAAAAATGGACCTAAAAATTGTAGAATATGAGCCTTAGGACCTTTGAAAGGTTTTTATAATATAATCTGGACATACATTTTGTAGAAATTGAGCCTAAAGCCAATCTAGACCGTAAACCATGCAATCATAAGTAGCATTTTGGTGCGTGATCATGATCAATTAAGCAAGGCTGTAACTCCCGAGTTAGAAACAGCCAATAGAAACTGAGCCCGTCATCTTTACGTCAGTAAAACATGGAGGTGACATGTCAATCAACTCACGATTCGGGGTCCGATATGTACAAATTAATACTTTTTCCATTTGTGACCTTGGGGCAGTGGTTAGCGAGGGGGACTCTGAGCAACTGAATAGTGATCGTAACTCTTGTGGCCGTGAAAGATCAAAGGCTTGGAGGGGCCTTAACTTGCCACGTTAACCATCACAAGGAGTTGGAGGCCGGAGCCCGTAACCCTATCGGAGCCCCCAAAAAGACGCCTATTGAATAGCAAAATAAGTTTTGGCCTCCATTTCCGAAGCCCAGATCTCCCGATGCTCATGGTGTATAAGGCTCATGGTGTATAAGAATGCTGGATTACTATAGAATCTGAATCTAGCACCTACTGACTCTAGGCATAAGGTCTATGTATTATCTAAACATAAATTATATACAATCTAAATTTAAAAGAACAAAAATCAGTTTGCACATTATTAAGTCAGATTCTTTAGAAGAGCAAGCTATAAATTTGACACTTCAGTGGCTATTTATAATCTATGGATTCTGGGTATATGGGCTACGGCAATGGCTCTTAATCTTTTATGATCTGGATACAGGCTAGTTACCTGCTACTGTATATGCACACAAGTCGTACACTAGATTTTAATTTATTTGCACTGATTTGAATAGAGTACATGATAACTGATATTGTTCATCAATAATCTCTTTATAACCGTGACTACTGATTTTTTTAAAGTGTTAGGTTCTCCACATCCCTCTTTGTCCTTGAGTACAAAAGAGGAGGCTTTCTGGAAGGCTTCAGTCCTAGGACCAGTTGTTGATATATAGAGCATGTCTTTTTGGTGCAGTTTCTTCAGAATGTGTTAAAAGCATATTATATAGGTCCGGCTTGACAGAATTCAATCTCCGTTACTCTTCAAGAGTTTGCAGCAGAGCCAACAAGTCCGAAATTCAGCCTCTGGCATCATGAAGGGAACACTCTCTAGAGATTTGGTAAACTCAATGAAGAGAGAGTTCCCGTGATTGCTGTATTATTTTTCAGCAGGACTCGCAGTGCCAAAGTTAAAAGTTCTGATCCAGATGAGAATGATGAATGTGTCTGACTTGTAGTTCAATCTCCTTTCTCAATCTGTCCCCTCTCCCACCTCTTGTTAGCCATAGTTCTGCTAACATATCTCCTGTTCCTTTCTATTTGATTATCTTTCTCCCCCCCCCCCCCCCCGTCTCTCTCTGTATATTTGCAGACACATTGATTTTTGCCGCCTATCCAAAATGACTTTGATTAATTGAAAACCTGCATGATCTCGAAAAGTAACTGCAAAGCAAAATGGCAGGGTCACTCCAACCTAAAGAAAAATAGCCATTCGTATATGACCATTTCCCTGATGAACACCTTGTTTAATTATATGCAGTTTCCAAACTATTTGCAGCTTTAATTTAATTAAGAATTAGTAACTCATTGCAAAAGGAAACAGCCAGGTCGCCTTGGAAATATACCAAAATATGCTAAATATGAACATTATCATAGCCTAAATATATATATTGGTTCACATCATACCTGCAAGATCGAACATTTAGTGTCTCCTTCTCTGGTACTTCTTCTCCTTAATCTCTGTCTGTAGGTGTACACCAAGGTTTAGTTTTGACACTCAAATCTTCCTCTTTACACCAGTCGTTCCACCTCTCTTCTAGCACTTGTTTCCAACTGCCTCTCAAGTATATCTTCCTGGATGTCCCCCCACCACCTCAAACTCAACATATCTAAGACCGAACTCCTAATCTTCCCACCCTCTACTACAGCATCAATTCCTCACATCTCTCTCATTGTCGACAATGCCATTCACTCCCACTTCCCAGGCCCGTTGTGTTGGGGTTCTATTGGACCCTGTTTAAACAAGCCTATAATATTCCACCCTAACATGCACAATGTTCCTATCTATCTCTTGTACCACACCCAAACCTTTTAGTTTGTAAGTCTGTGAGTTTTCTATCTTGCCAGGTGCTTTGGAGAAAGCACTATAGACACTAGATTTTAAGCTCAACAACAGGGCCCTCCATTCTTTTCAATGTGGTAATATTGTTTTGCCTAGAACTTAACCCATGTACAGCTCTATGGAATATGTTTATGCACTATAAATAAACAATAATAATAATATATATATATAGATAGACAAAAAATATTGAACACTTAGGAGCTGGACAGCATCATGTTTTTAGTGACCTTCATAGAAATACATTGCACTTTGGGTCCAGGGAAATTATAAATTTAGAGAGATGGAAAGGGCTCCAAAAATCTCTATTAAGGGCTTCCTTTCAGTCACAATGCTCCTGTCTGGCAGCTACAAAATCATCTTGGCTCCTATGTATATTTGAGTGCATCTATGTTTTTGGAATAATTTTAGATATGACCATAAAGGTCATGGGGTGCATCTTCACAACCCTATGGACATAGATAGGAAAGATAGATAGATAGATAGATAGATAGATAGATAGATAGATAGATAGATAGATTGATTGATTTTGGGTGCCGTAAAACTGTGGAGAAATAATATGGCTATAGGCAGACATTATCTACTTGTATATGGTGATTTTTAAGAAACAGATTAGTGTGGGTGGCAGTTATAGTCCTAAAAGCACTTCATACAACAGGCTAGTCAGACTGTTTAGTTCACCTAAATGATTGTATGCTATAAATAATTGCTAATAGAATTCAACCTATGAATACGTTCTTTGTACTAACTAATGCATTTTGCACAAAACTTATAAAAGACTGAAAACAAAACTGTAGTCACACTGTGCTTTTCAGATTGATTGTTTGTCTGAGTTAATATAAGTACAGATACTTATGATGTGCAACACGATTTAGTTCCAGATTGTGTACCAAGAATTCTGATGAATTAGGTGCCTCACTGGTCAAGGTATATGTTTTCTTAAGGTTTTATGGGTCCTCTGACCATGGCCCTTGACTGTGGGAATACTCAATTGTAGTGGCTAAAAGGTGAGAAAGGGACCCATACTGAGCATATCAAGTTTTCCTAGGTATTGCATTTTAGAAGCAGCAGAGTGGTCAAAAGCCCACCACTCATGATCAGAACAGGTTTGGTTCATGTTAAGGCAAAGCAGGTTTCAAGGCAATCAGCAGACACAGATGGTTAGACTGTCAGAGCCTCAAGACATTCAAGTGGTGGTCAGTCTAGCAGAGGTCCAAGGCGGGCAAGACTGGTAAGACTGTCACAGGAGGTCAAACTTGCACAGGTTTAAGACAGGCTATAGTTGATCAAAAGCATCAAGGGCAGGAAGAAACAGAAAAAAAACACAGAGCATTGATCAGCAGGTATCTCTCACAGCAGCTCCAAGTCTTAAGACATGAAGAGTTTTAATATGAACAAATCCATGGCTGGTGAAACAGGGAGTCATTGTTGCTCCATGCCTTTAATTTCACTTTTTGTCACTGGAACATTCTCTATAGGGGCACCTTTACCTATGGTATCATATACAGATCGTGATGTGCGATGAGATTCCTGACAACTACCCATTTTGCAAAGTGAGTGTATTAAAAAACAAAGCTAATATAGTCGATCCAGGGCAAACCTTCTTTTTCTTATTTATAATAATGTGACCCTGAAGCTACAATGACCTTGAGTCAACGCCATCCCAGAACCAAATTTGTCAAACAATCGACCGTCCATGAGCACTTGAGCAGTTGCTACTTGGCACGTCACCTCCCTCTCAATTAATTCTAATACATGACAGCATCAGTGCAGAGATAGTAAGATGTCACTTGGGCTAAAGCACAGTTTTTGTTTTCTTCGGTATAACATTGCATTATTTATAAATATGAAGAAAAAAAAACTAGACCATAAACACTCATTTCACCCAAATCTGCCTTGTGGGTAGGTCATCTGCAGACCTGCACCAATGAATACCCATGAATATACATAAGTTATGAGCAACCATATATGTCCTGAAGGTAACTAGATTTTCTGCATACTTATGCGACTTGGAATTATACTGAGAGGTTGTTGAACATGAGCTTTGGAAACCAAATAGAATCTAAATGCATGTTATTATTAACTGTGGTTTATATAATTCTGCTCATCCAAAAGACGTATAACTTAGATTTAATCCACTTTTACCTATGGTTTAACAATCTACTTGACTTTAGCATCATGCATTAAACAAATTATACTTCAAATATTGCAAATGTTATTTTTGCATGAAATATACATGGTTTAAATGACCACTTTAATATGGAATCCAGGAGTCTAAATAAGAACAAAATTAAGCAGGAAAATGCCTTTCCTTCTGCTGGACCTTAGCAGTATCCATGATATTTTGGTAAAGACTGTGTGTGTGAGATGGGAAAGTTTGCATTTCTGGAGAGCTGGTCTTGTTTCAAACTGCCTACGTCTGGGCATATTAGAACGAAAGGTGTAGGTGTCTAATTCTAAAAGATCCAATTAGTTAACAAATATACATCCCTGTCTTTATTTACTTCTTTCCCACCCCTCCCTCCAATGATAGATAAAAATAAGCACAAGCTTGAAAGAGCGATGAATACTAGTTGAAACAAGAGAAGATAGATTCTTCTATATATAAACAGAATCCGCTATACATAAACAGAGTGATATGATTTTCTCTAAAATGCTTTTATGTTCATGGTTTACCCAGCTGACAATATTGTTAGTTAGTTTCTACTCTGATTTGTAAACTGACAAAGTTTGGAGAAGCGTTTAATCTTGTCATCTATGTTTAATCAGTTAGCTATTCATTCATAAGAATGTATAATAGATATCATGGTCCATAGAACAGGTCAGGAGAAGAAGAGGAGAAAGTTCCCCCATTTCATTTTAATGTATGTTTTCTAAAATGTTGTTGTTGTTTAGTCATTCAGTTTTGTCCGACTCTCTGTGACCCTATGGAACTCAGTACGCCAGGCACAATTGTTATGTTCCTGGTTGTGTTCATCCATAAGGTAATTTTTTCAAAGATACTGTAGTAGGTTGCCAGTTGCTTCTCAAGTAGACTGCAATTTGTATGACCTCTCTTGGGTGACCCTACATGGTATATCTCACAACTTCATCGAAGTACACAAGCCCCTTCACCACGACGAGGTAGAGATCCAGAAGGGGTTTCTAGACTATAAACCATTCATTGTAAATATACAGTAAACATATATGTTAATGTTTAAAACATGATATTTTAAATATATAATAGAAAATGTGGAGTTAGAGTGTTACACCTAAGCGTAAAATGCTTTTGTATGAAAGAGAAAACTTGCATAAATTGGAATATGTATGTAATTGTTATGGTTCTTCTTGTCAAGTTTGTCTTTTTATGCTTGTGTACCATGTTTGAGTAGTTATGGAAATACCATATAATATATTTATATATGTTGTTAGTGCCTTTGATACATTATAATATTGAGTTATAATCTAGTTGGCACAAAAGATCTAGAGCATGTTATGTGATATGAGTCTGTCACAGCCGTCATTCTCTCCTACTCCAGTCGCCATTCAGTTAAGGGGAAAGAAGGGAGATGACGTTGTTGTTCCTTAGTATTTTATGATATATTGTAAGTTTTATTACACCATTCTTTGAGAGAAACCTTGGATTTATATTGCTGCTTAGTTCATATAAGCATAGAATGAGACAGCTGATAAGGATATAAAGCCTTAGATGATTGTTGATGATCGTTCTTCTACACTCTGGATATGGCTGTATCTATGTTCAAATTCTCAAGCCTCAAATATAAAATCAAATATAGATCCAAAACGCTCTTCCCCTATGAAGAGGGCTGGAACATATTTGCCAATTTCACAGCAGATATATTTCCATCCATTGGTTTAACATCAAAACGAGGTACTACAGAGGGAGATGAAGATTAAGATGGGAGTAGATCTGTAGGTTTAACAGCTCGATTGTTAAACCTACAGATATCTTCTACAAATAAATGTAAACTCTAAGTTGGCTCAAGAATTAGCTTGTCGACCTGCACCCTACCCAGTTTATTGTTGAAGAACACAGCGACCAATTAGTTCGAATGGGTGTAACGCCCCAAAAATGCAAATTCCTCTAATTCCCGAGTAATTCATTCCAGCAACAAAGTTATATGCACGGCCCCTGAGGTTACCATTTCTAGTCAGTCGTCCGAGGCGGACAAGCTGAAATAACATGCACTGCTGAGATGAAACCCTGTTTCAACCAGTACTCAATTTGTAGGCAATCTGCTGCATTGCCCCGACAGTGTAAACAGCTTAGCAAGCTTTCTCTCTTTTAAGTAAGCCTGCTAAAATGCTCCCATTAAACAGTGCTCTTATCTGGCCTCATTAAGCTCATCCCTTCTATTTGTGAAGATTAAAATACACTAATGCACTGTCTTGTGCTGATCCATCGAAACGGAAGAGATTACACTCTGTATTTATTTCAACTTTGCTTACATTTTCTTGACTGAAGATGAAGACCCTGATATTGACCCCTCTTAGAGGTTAAAAGAGTCTAATGTATGCATGGCATGGAATGGGACGATTATATATGAGAAAATTGCTTATTGCTTTTAATTAGGTAGCTCATACTGAATGCCATTTTCTCATTCTTTAAAGGGAAAATGTGATGTCCTCAAGCCAGGATCTAGTTAACATTTTATATATGTTATTTTGTGTAAATAGTCAGATCTTTTACTTTGTAATGCAGTATTATACGGTTTTGTATGCGTGTTCACAGTTCTACCACTTTTTAATTAATGGCTTTACTGTTCTAAGCTCGCCGTCCTTCGCGCGCTGCAGAACAGTGCGCCGTCATCAGGGCGCCGAGAACTGCGCTCTGATGACGCACTGCGCTCCAGCCTTCATCGCATCTGCCCCATCATATCTTTACTGGACCTGCTTGCTGGAGGCTGGCAAGGCTAAGGTAAGTGTGCCATGTGGGACTGTCATGTGTCACTAGGAGCATATTGTATGTTATGTCACTTGTATGTAATGTAACATGCTCCTGCACAGTGACATTACATACAAGTGACATTACATACAATATTCTCCTACATGGCGCACTGTCAGTCCCTTACCTTAGCCTTGGCAGCCTCCAGCAAGCAGGTCCAGTAAATATGAGATCGGGCAGATGGGATGCCGGCTGGAGCGCAGAGCATCATCAGAGCGCAGTTTTCGGCGCCCTGATGACCGCAAGCTGTTCTCCAGTGCGCGAAAGACGTGCCACCACTGTTCTCAGATGCAATGTAACAGTACAAGAGGCTTTTTTTTACTAGTGAGAATGAATCCCTGTAATGGTTTATAATGCTTTTTCCAATGTATTTTTGTCTGTACGATAATAATAATTGAGAACAAGTAAAAAAAGAAAATGGCCATCTACTCTGCCCATTATATCTGCCTGACTTTATTCGTCTTATAGAAGGTTGTTCCTCTTATCTAATACCCTCCATGTGACTTTTGCACATTACTCCTAAATCTTCCACCTTCCAACCTCTTGCACTCCTCTTCTTCTGGTAGAATTTTTAATTTTAATTGAAGGTTTCTATAATATCACCCTCTCCCTCCTGTCCTCTAAGCTATAAATATTCAGGATAGACCATACTTTATTTTAATTGTCCTCCTTTTAATTGTTTCGACTTGGTTAATGTCCTCTTGTAGATACCTGGACACAATATTCTAGGAGAGGTCTAACTAGGGATCTATATGGTGACATCAATACCTCTCTTTTTAAACCAAGCATAGATAGTAGCTGATCCAAGTTCCCAATTTATGTGGTAAGATACTCCAAAATATTCAATGAGGCTGAAAATAAAAGAAGGAAAAATAAGGACGTCCATTTTTCAACATGTTTCACAATGGCAGACAAGTGTTTGATACTAGTTGGCAGAGTCTATGAATATAGAGCAGGCAATACTCACACGCATGACATTAGAAATTACGGGATTACTGGTTTAATGGTCTCATTATATAGAGAGGCAATACCTGAGCGTTGTGTGCTTGGAAGGTGATCAATAGATTGTTCTACTCTAGCTATCTATTTTCTTTCACAGTTCATCTCTGGTATTTTCCATTTGGCTGTACAGACTTGACCTTCTCTGTTCTCCATCTGTGCAGCTCATCTTCTTTAAATGAAGAAGAATGTATTGGAAGTACATGACGGAGCAACAGGTGTATGTAAAGGTTAATACAGACAGGGAATCCTAAAATGCAGAAGATTAACTGTAGTTTCAAAGAGAAGACCAATACTAATCTAATAGGTATGAAGGTCTATAGGTTCTAGTTCTCATCTGCTGTCACTTTTTTTAACCAGGAAACCTCATCAGTCTTACTGTAGAGCAGATTTACTTGAATATCCCAAAACAGAGAAACTGGTACTTACTTACTGTTACTTAGTCCTCTATTCAATGGAAATCAGCCTCTTTCTCATACATTAGATGTTTTTGTATGTCCTAGATTAGTCGCCCACAGCCTTTTAGATCTGGGGATGGACTAGTTACCAGATAGGTCTAGAACATTTTGAAAATGGTGATACACTAATTTATCATCTCATTTTACACTGATATAAATAAAGTACCGGTACATTTTAACTGCAGATCTGTTCAATAAACCATTTATTACTATGACTAATGACGGTAATATGTGTAACGTGTTGGCCTCTCCTCATCCGTCTTTGTCCAGGCAGATAAGGTTTAGTGAGGGGTCAGCTTTTAAGAACCATTACCAGATTAGATATAATCATGTAACTGAGATGCAGGGTTATATTCATATAAAACATGAAAATTGCCTAAAGAGTCCATTTAATTGCAAGCTTCTTGTGACACATATAACAGCAAATTGAAACCCATAAGCTTGAGTAGACTGTCCATTCTCGTTGCTGCATACACAGCCCAGGCTTGATCAATCCTTATACATAGGCATGCACAAATTCACGCATGTATCTGTCAATACCACTTCTGATGGAAGGCTTTTCTACTAATCCACTAGTCTTTATAGAGTAGTAATTCAGTAATTGCTCCTAAAGAAAGAAAAAAACGTCATGACATTTATGTCTGAGAAGAGATAATTGATAAGTTTGCGAGTTTTCAATCTTGTAAGGTGTTTCAGCAAATCTCCACATACACTGGATTCTAAACTCAAAAGCGCTCCACTCTTTGAAATGTGTGAATTTTTGTTTTGCCTTATACTTGACACTTGATTAGAGCTACAGAATATGTTAGCTCATAAAAAAATAATAATAATTACCGTATTTACGCAAATCTAGTGCGCCATCGAATCTAATGCGCACCCCAAATTTGGAACCCATGAATCAAAAAAATGTTTTTGCTGGTGAATGTAATGCTCATTTGTCATTTGTACAAGTACCGAACAGTGAGTTTTTTGTTACCAACTTATGGTATCTTACCAGCTTATGCAACTGTGCTGGGGCTCTCTGGGTACCAGGCTCTGTGTGTCACTGTGTTTCTGCTCTGTGGGTGCCAGGCTCTGTGTGCCACTGTGCTGGGGCTCTCTGAGTGCCAGGCTCTGTGTGCCACTGTGCTGGGGCTCAGTGAGTGCCAGGCTCTGGGTGCCACTGTGCTGGGGCTTTCTGGGTGCCAGGCTCTGTGTGTCACTGTTCTGGGGCTCTCTGAGTGCCAGGCTCTGTGTGCCACTGTGCTGGGGCTCTCTGGGTGCCAGGCTCTGTGTGCCACTGTGCTGGGGCTCTATGGGTGCCTGCTCTGTGTGTCACTGTGCTGGGGCTCTCTGGTGCCAGGCTCTGTGTGTCACTGTGTTGGGGCTTTCTGTGTGCCAGGCTCTGTGTACCACTGTGCTGGGGCTCTCTGGGTACTAGGCTCTCTGTGTCACTGTGTTAGGGCTCTCTGGGTGCCAGGCTCTGTGTGTCACTGTGTTGGGGCTTTCTGGGTGCCAGGCTCTGTGTGCCACTGTGCTGGGGCTCTCTGGGTGCAAGGCTCTGTGTGTCACTGTGCTGGGGCTCTCTGGTGCCAGGCTCTGTGTGTCACTGTGTTAGGGCTCTCTGGGTGCCAGGCTCTGTGTGTCACTGTGCTGGGGCTCTCTGGTGCCAGGCTCTGTGTGTCACTGTGTTGGGTCTTTCTGTGTGCCAGGCTCTGTGTGCCACTGTGCTGGGGCTCTCTGGGTACTAGGCTCTGTGTGTCACTGTGTTAGGGCTCTCTGGGTGCCAGGCTCTGTGTGTCACTGTGTTGGGGCTTTCTGGGTGCCAGGCTCTGTGTGCCACTGTGCTGGGGCTCTCTGAGTGCCAGGCTTTGTGTGCCACTGTGCTGGGGCTCTCTGGGTGCAAGGCTCTGTGTGTCACTGTGCTGGGGCTCTCTGGTGCCAGGCTCTGTGTGTCACTGTGTTTGGGGCTTTCTGGGTGCCAAGCTCTGTGTGCCACTGTGCTGGGGCTCTCTGAGTGCCAGGCTTTGTGTGCCACTGTGCTTGGGCTCTCTGAGTGCCAGGCTTTGTGTGCCACTGTGCTGGGCCTCTCTGTGTACCAAGCTCTGTGTGTTACTGTGTTGGGGCTCTATGGGTGCCTGCTCTGTGTGCCACTGTGCTGGGGCTCTCTGGGTGCCAGGCTCTGTGTGCCACTGTGCTGGGGCTCTATGGGTGCCTGCTCTGTGTGCCACTGTGCTGGGGCTCTTTGGGTGCCAGGCTCTGTGTGTCACTGTGTTAGGGCTCTCTGGGTGCCAGGCTCTGTGTGTCACTGTGTTGGGGCTTTCTGGGTGCCAGGCTCTGTGTGCCACTCTGCTTGGGCTCTCTGAGTGCCAGGCTCTGTGTGTCACTGTGCTGGGGCTCTCTGGTGCCAGGCTCTGTGTGTCACTGTGTTGGGGCTTTCTGGGTGCCAGGCTCTGTGTGCCACTGTGCTGGGGCTCTCTGGGTACTAGGCTCTGTGTGTCAATGTGTTGGGGCTCTCTGGGTGCCAGGCTCTGTGTGCCACTGTGTTAGGGCTCTCTGGGTGCCAGGCTCTGTGTGTCACTGTGTTAGGGCTCTCTGGGTGCCAGGCTCTGTGTGTCACTGAGTTGGGGCTTTCTGGGTGCCAGGCTCTGTGTGCCACTGTGCTGGGGCTCTCTGGGTGCAAGGCTCTGTGTGTCACTGTGCTGGGGCTCTCTGGTGCCAGGCTCTGTGTGTCACTGTGTTGGGGCTTTCTGGGTGCCAGGCTCTGTGTGCCACTGTGCTGGGGCTCTCTGAGTGCCAGGCTTTGTGTGCCACTGTGCTTGGGCTCTCTGAGTGCCAGGCTTTGTGTGCCACTGTGCTTGGGCTCTCTGAGTGCCAGGCTTTGTGTGCCACTGTGCTGGGCCTCTCTGTGTACCAAGCTCTGTGTGTTACTGTGTTGGGGCTCTATGGGTGCCTGCTCTGTGTGCCACTGTGCTGGGGCTCTCTGGGTGCCAGGCTCTGTGTGCCACTGTGCTGGGGCTCTATGGGTGCCTGCTCTGTGTGCCACTGTGCTGGGGCTCTTTGGGTGCCAGGCTCTGTGTGTCACTGTGTTAGGGCTCTCTGGGTGCCAGGCTCTGTGTGTCACTGTGTTGGAGCTTTCTGGGTGCCAGGCTCTGTGTGCCACTGTGCTGGGGCTCTCTGAGTGCCAGGCTTTGTGTGCCACTGTGCTTGGGCTCTCTGAGTGCCAGGCTTTGTGTGCCACTGTGCTTGGGCTCTCTGAGTGCCAGGCTTTGTGTGCCACTGTGCTGGGCCTCTCTGTGTACCAAGCTCTGTGTGTTACTGTGTTGGGGCTCTATGGGTGCCTGCTCTGTGTGCCACTGTGCTGGGGCTCTCTGGGTGCCAGGCTCTGTGTGCCACTGTGCTGGGGCTCTATGGGTGCCTGCTCTGTGTGCCACTGTGCTGGGGCTCTTTGGGTGCCAGGCTCTGTGTGTCACTGTGTTAGGGCTCTCTGGGTGCCAGGCTCTGTGTGTCACTGTGTTGGGGATTTCTGGGTGCCAGGCTCTGTGTGCCACTGTGCTGGGGCTCTCTGAGCGCCAGGCTTTGTGTGCCACTGTGCTGGGGCTCTCTGAGTGCCAGGCTTTGTGTGCCACTGTGCTGGGGCTCTCTGGGTACCAGGCTCTGTATGTCACTGTGTTGGGGCTCTATGGGTGCCTGCCCTGTGTGCCACTGTGCTGTGGCTCTCTGGGTGCCAGGCTCTGTGTGCCACTGTGCTGGGGCTCGCTGAGTGCCAGGCTATGTGTGCCACTGTGCTGGGGCTCTATGGGTGCCTGCTCTGTGCGCCACTGTGCTAGGGCACTCTGGGTGCCAGGCTCTGTGTGCCACTGTGCTGGGGCTCGCTGAGTGCCAGGCTCTGTGTGCCACTGTGCTGGGGCTTGCTGAGTGCCAGGCTATGTGTGCCACTGTGCTGGGGCTCTATGGGTGCCTGCTCTGTGTGCCACTGTGCTAGGGCTCACTGGGTGCCAGGCTCTGTGTGCCACTGTGCTGGGGCTCGCTGCGTGCCAGGCTCTGTGTGCCACTGTGCTGGGGCTCTCTAAATGCCACTTCCTTTGGTGGTCACCCACTCTAGAGATCCGGGAAGCAAGAGGTGGTGGTGTCGCAGTATGTCCTGTACTTTCCTTTTTGCAATCAAATCTAGAGCGCCATCAAATGTAGTGCGCCATTGAATCTAATGCGCACTTCAAATTTGGGACCTGATTTTTTATGAAAAAGGTGCGCATTAGATTTGATTAAATTGGGTATATTTAGGTTCAGTAGGGACGTATCTTCCAGAAGCAGAATACAAGAAAAAGAAGGCATGATATGAAATTGGAAGATGCAACAGTACTACTTTAGAGAAGGGCAAACAGAATCTGGAATCATATATATATATATATATATATGTTTTGTTAAGTTTATTACCCTTCAACTTCAAATTATGATTTTTTTTTGGACTTCCATTCTTTTAAAATGTTGCCATCGTTGAACCCCTAGATTGCAAGCTCCTTGTTACAGTATTTCCAAGTTTTTTCCTGTTCTCTTCCTTTATTGCCTGTATTTATACTGCATTTACATCTATTAATCATGCAAAGCACTCTTTATTGTACTGGTCTTACATTAATAAAATGTTTTATTCATTCTGGTCTGTGCCAGTTCCACGTTCCTGTACTGAATCTCTGCAGCAGAGAGAGGGATCTGGGGAGCCATTTTCTATATTAATATACAATTTGCTAGCTTGTTCTACTCACTATACAAACCTGTTGTATTGTTAAAGTACTGATTAGGAGACAGTACAAAGAGACGTAATTAATTAGCTGACAATATGCATTATGAAGGAGGTCAGTCAACACTGTATTTCCCTATGAAATTCAGAGCGGTTTTGGATACAAAGAGAAGTGTTAAATCATTTTGGTGCCTGCCTGACAAGTCAACACTTCAGAGCAGCGATAAATAGGGGGGTGTGAGAGTGATCATGGTGGTATTAATTAAGGAGAGGTTTTGGAAGAGGTGAAATGACTTTGTATTCATGGGAACTTGTCACACCATTTAGGTGACATGAGTGATGGAGCCTGGGTTGTGTTTTGTGACGTGAGCACAGGGTTCAGTGGCTATGTTACAATAAACACTAGGCACGAGACGCGCTCTCCGTCTGATATGAGGACACTGAGGTTACGCTGGGCTGAACAGTTGTAGAGATGGGTTTCTGTTTGTATCATACACAATGGCTAAAACACGCAAGAATGAATTTGGATAAGACCAGCCACATGGGCTGGAACATTTATAGAAGGGGGGCAAGTGATGATTTCAAAATTGCAATAAATAGAGAGGAACTGCATCTACCTTCCACAATAACCACCTACCTTCCTTATCAACCACCTACAGAGAGGAGCTGCACCTACCTTCAACTATAATCACCTATATATAGAGAGCTGGGGCACCTACCATCCGCAACTACTACTTACAGAGAGCAGGTGCACCTACCTTCAACTATAACCACCTACAGAGAGCAGGTGCACCTACCTTCCACATCAAACACCTACAGAGAGCAGGTGCACCTACCTTCCACATCAACCACATACAGAGAGCAGGTGCACCTACCTTCCACATCAACCACATACAGAGAGCAGGTGCACCTACCTTCAACTATAACCACCTACAGAGAGCAGGTGCACCTACCTTCCACATCAAACACCTACAGAGAGCAGGTGCACCTACCTTCCACATCAACCACATACAGAGAGCAGGTGCACCTACCTTCCACATCAACCACATACAGAGAGCAGGTGCACCTACCTTCAACTATAACCACCTACAGAGAGCAGGTGCATCTACCTTCCACATCAAACACCTACAGAGAGCAGGTGCACCTACCTTCCACATCAACCACATACAGAGAGCAGGTGCACCTACCTTCCACATCAACCACATACAGAGAGCAGGTGCACCTACCTTCCACATCAAACACCTACAGAGAGCAGGTGCACCTACCTTCCACATCAACCACATACAGAGAGCAGGTGCACCTACCTTCCACATCAACCACATACAGAGAGCAGGTGCACCTACCTTCAACTATAACCACCTACAGAGAGCAGGTGCACCTACCTTCCACATCAAACACCTACAGAGAGCAGGTGCACCTACCTTCCACATCAACCACATACAGAGAGCAGGTGCACCTACCTTCCACATCAACCACATACAGAGAGCAGGTGCACCTACCTTCAACTATAACCACCTACAGAGAGCAGGTGCACCTACCTTCCACATCAAACACCTACAGAGAGCAGGTGCACCTACCTTCCACATCAACCACATACAGAGAGCAGGTGCACCTACCTTCCACATCAACCACATACAGAGAGCAGGTGCACCTACCTTCCACATCAAACACCTACAGAGAGCAGGTGCACCTACCTTCCACATCAACCACATACAGAGAGCATGGGCACCTACCTTCCACAACAACTACTTACAGAGATCAGGGGCACCTACCTTCCACATCAACCACCTATAGAGAGCAGGTGCACCTACCTTCCACATCATCCACCTACAGAGAGCAGGTGCACCTACCTTCCACATCAACCACATACAGAGAGCAGGTGCACCTACCTTCCACATCAACCACATACAGAGAGCAGGGGCACCTACCTTCCACAACAACCACCTACAGAGAGGAGCTGCACCTACCTTCCACTATAACCACCTATAAAGAGCAGGGGCACCTACCTTCCACATCAACCACCTACAGAGAGGGCTTCTCCTACCTTGCACTATAACCACATATAGAGAGCAGGGACACCTACCTTCCACAACAACTACTTACAGAGATCAGGGGCACCTACCTTACACATCAACCGCCTACAGAGAGGAGCTGCACCTACCTCCCACTATAACCCCATAGAGAGAGCAGGGGCACCTACCTTCCACTATAACCACCTAGAGAGAGCAGGGGCACCTACCTTCCACAACAACCACCTACAGAGAGCAGGGGCACCTGCGTTCCACAACAACCACCTACAGAGAGCAGGGGCACCGACCTTCCACAAAAACTACCTACAGAGAACAGGGGTGCCTACCCAACCTACAGACAGCAGAAATACATACAACCCATGCTTTGAAAAAAGCTCATTATACATAAAAAAATAAACTTAAAACAGGGCCCTCCATTTTTTGCAGTTTGTTACTGAATATGTTGGCACGTTACAAATAAAAGTTAATAGTAATAATAATGCCAGCAACTACAGACGAAAATAACCCATTGCCCTAGTGTTGATCACCTTAAAATAATATGAAAGCATTTACTATCCATGCAGCCTCCTGTAGACTATAGGGACATACCTCCCTACAGACAACAGTGGCACAAACTTGTACACACAAATCACAATGTAGTCACCTCCACACAAGAACACAAAACTCTCATGCCGATAACCTGTAGACAGCATGGAGAGATACTTACTCACATTTGTCATCACAGTATGGACATATACAGTGCCAGCAACATATAGACTATGGATCACTTGCGTCTAACGTCTACTGACAGGGGACACTTATCTCCCATCCAAGTCATCAAATACAGAGGTCACCTAAGAAAGCTGAGACACCTCCATGCAGTGATTTACAAAAATAAGCTCACTCTCGTGCCACATCACCTGCAAACAACAGGCGCTCTTACCTTCCATGTTGGACACCTGTAAACAGCATGTTTGCCTCCCATGCCAACCACCCACAGGCAGCTGAGACCTATACCTCACATGCCAGCCATCTAAAAACAACAGGCACATTTACCTCCCACTCCTTTCACCTCCAAACAGCTGGCTAAATTACATCTCACTCCAGTCACATTGGCACCAGCAGACAGTAGAGACACTCCAACATGCTACATACCGCATGGACACCTTCCTTCAATGTCAGTTACCTGCTGTATAGGCATCAAATAATCAGTGGTTACCTACAGCAGATAAACCTATTCAGTATTCTTCATGGACACTGCAGACCCTTTAAAAAACATTTAGCACAAAATCATCTTGTAGAAAAATAAGTAACTGAATAAATGTGATTTTACAGGACAAAGGTCACATAGGGAAACTGCATGTTTAAAAGCTGGAAGGTCCATTGTGTAGCTGTACTAGACACTTGGCTGGCTTCCCTAATGAAGTTGAACAGGGAAGAGAGAGCAGGGAATTGATAGGACGGCGGCAGAGAGATGCTATCTGTCAGCAGTGACAGGCAATAAAGTGTCCTTCTCTGGGCTTTAAAATACAGTCAGATATCTTCATCAATAATATCGTTCTTAATACACCTCCCTGGCCTCTGTCCTGCCCTGCTCTACCAATCTGGAGAAGCAGTGGTAACGTGGATAGAAGCCTAATAACACCTCTTTTGAAGAACCGTGCATAATAGGTATAGGTTTGTGCGATACTCAGCCTACTGAACCTACTTATCTCCTTATCTGATGAAAGTCTTGTTAGGTCCTTGCCTGCCAGTTATGTACAGAATATCACTGTCTAGCCATAGCCTTTTGTTGTCCCATGCTTTCAACATGTTTCTTTCTAGAAGGGAGTCTCACTAGTAAAGGGATGCTGGAAAAAGAGAAATGACAATGTGCAGTTTCTAATAAAGGAGCCAGCACCACATGACCATGTGGAACATCAGAGAGCCATGTGTGCACTAGAAGGTGCAACATGGATATTCACAACTTGCTGCCCAAGTGATGTACTGTGAAAGACATGCCAGCCACCAAGAAACTGTTTGTATGTTTGTTTTTTTAACAGACATTAATTAACTATGCTTTTGTAGAGTGTTAATAGCGTTTTCTTCTGACATTTTGTAATAAGTCAAAAGAGAGATCTCCAGAAATATGGGGAAAGAGGTCACTAGGGTTGTAGAAGAGGGGGATCTCGTTATGAAACAGAGATTTAAAAGAAAGATAAAGCCAGCGTATGGGGTTGACAGATAGCTAGTGGAATAGAGTGTGTGGAGAAGATGAGGAAAACAGGTTCTCACATTGGACTCCAACGCCAACCAAAGGAAATTAGAGCAGTGACTCCTCAGATAATGTACCTCTACCGGATACTCCAAAGAGACTCCATGTTTAGTGAGTTACCGTCATCTATGCTGGTCAAATATCTCATACATTAATGAGATAAGCTGGTCCTTGTTACTAGATGATAGAAATTCAAAAGCAAGAGACAGATTGTAGTATGTAAAAGTGAGATGTCCTGGGAAATATCATAAGGTGTTTAGGAGATGGAGATAGTCAGGGGTATGGTGTGAGGTAGCCAAAAGTTGAAGGAAAGATATAGCCAGGGATATGGGCTAGACAGGTTGTTAGGGCTATATAAGAGAAAGCCAAGAGTATGGAGGAAAGGGGTGAAAGTCATGGGATTAGAGGAGAGGGCAGAAAGCAGGATTATGTAAAAGAGGGTCCGGGGTATGGATGAGATATAGAGCCATGTGTTTTGATTATAGAAAGCCAAGAGTATGGAGGAGAGAGAAAGGGTATGCAGGAGAGCGGTCTCCAGAGATTTGGGGATAGAGATAACCAGTGGCATGGGAGACAGAGACAGCAGTGGTCATGGGAAAGAGAGATAGTCATGGAGGAGAAAGATAGTCAGTGACATGAAGGACAGTGTGCGATACGGAATAAAGAGATAGAATGAGGAAGAAAGGGAGAGGAAGAGGTATAGGGGAGAGAGATGAATTAAGGAGAGAGAGGCACAAGGATGTGAGGCATATAAATAGCCAGGAATATATGGCAGAGCATAGAGGAGAGTGGTAGCCAGGAGTAACTGGCTGAGAAACAGCATAAGGCACAGGGAAATAGCCACACAGCATACGAAAAAGAGACAGCCAGGAGTAAATTGAAGAGAGACAGTTAGGAGGTTAAAGACAGCCAGTGAAGTAAACAGCCCACAGGAGGGAAACGAGACAGGCTGTGGAGAAAGGAGGCAGCAGGAAAAAGGCTGAAGATCTTTTTGCATAGAGATCCTGGGCTAATGTCGTAAATATTTGATGGCATTTATCTTTTTGAAGAATCCCAAATATACAGTAAACAGCTTGTTTGCAAATAATTCAGAATTCAATTAGAGCTAAGGGAGGGTGGTAGCGTGCTCTGTCGCACAGTATGTCTGTCTCTTTCCCTCCCTCTTGTTGCTCTCTCACTGCCAAGGTGAAATAACTGTTTGAATCATCACTCCTACGCTTCTACAGTACAGCAAAGTAAAGGTGCTTATTGTCTTATTTGTTATCACATACACCGGATTAAAGACTCTCACCCAATATAACATGGGCCTTGTAACTTTAGTCTCACAAGTTTAGTCACAAACAGGTGATTTTGCAGATAAGCTTATATGTATCATGTCATATTCACATGTGCATCTATGTATCATGTCATATTCACATGTGCATCTATGTATCATGTCATATTCACATGAGCATCTATGTATCATGTCATATTCACATGTGCATCTATGTATCATGTCATATTCACATGTGCATCTATGTATCATGTCATATTCACATGTGCATCTATGTATCATATCATATTCACATGAGCATCTCTGTATCATGTCATATTCACATGTGCATCTATGTATCATGTCATATTCACATGAGCATCTATGTATCATGTCATATTCACATGTGCATCTATGTATCATGTCATATTCACATGTGCATCTATGTATCATGTCATATTCACATGTGCATCTATGTATCATATCATATTCACATGAGCATCTCTGTATCATGTCATATTCACATGTGCATCTATGTATCATGTCATATTCACATGTGCATCTATGTATCATGTCATATTCACATGTGCATGCTCGCCTTACAGTATACTGCTACTTCACGTTGCCGTTTACGCTCTCCAGTATACTACAGTCTACCAATTTGCCATTCCTGCTCTTCCAGTTTGACATGCCTATTCCACAATATACTGTAGTTGACCTGTTTGTTATTCCTACTTTTAAGTATACGGTAATCTACCAGTCTGACATGCCTGCTCTACAGTATATAGTAGTGTTATCTTCCAGTCTGACACGCCTGCTCTACAGTATATAGTAGTGTTATCTTCCAGTCTGACACGCCTGCTCTACAGTATATAGTAGTGTTATCTTCCAGTCTGACATGCCTGCTCTACAGTATATAGTAGTGTTATCTTCCAGTCTGACATGCCTGCTCTACAGTATATAGTAGTGTTATCTTCCAGTCTGACATGCCTGCTCTACAGTATATAGTAGTGTTATCTTCCAGTATGACATGCCTGCTCTACAGTATATAGTAGTGTTATCTTCCAGTCTGACATGCCTGCTCTACAGTATATAGTAGTGTTATCTTCCAGTCTGGCATGCCTGCTCTACAGTATATAGTAGTGTTATCTTCCAGTCTGGCATGCCTGCTCTACAGTATATAGTAGTGTTATCTTCCAGTCTGACATGCCTGCTCTACAGTATATAGTAGTGTTATCTCCCAGTCTGACATGCCTGCTCTACAGTATATAGTAGTGTTATCTCCCAATCTGACATGTCTGCTCTACAGTATATAGTAGTGTTATCTTCCAGTCTGACATGCCTGCTCTACAGTATATAGTAGTGTTATCTTCCAGTCTGGCATGCCTGCTCTACAGTATATAGTAGTGTTATCTTCCAGTCTGACATGCCTGCTCTACAGTATATAGTAGTGTTATCTTCCAGTCTGGCATGCCTGCTCTACAGTATATAGTAGTGTCATCTTACAGTCTGACATGCCTGCTCTACAGTATATAGTAGTGTTATCTTCCAATCTGACACGCCTGCTCTACAGTATATAGTAGTGTTATCTCCCAGTCTGACATGCCTGCTCTACAGTATATAGTAGTGTTATCTTCCAGTCTGACATGTCTGCTCTACAGTATATAGTAGTGTTATCATCCAGTCTGACATGCCTGCTCTACAGTATATAGTAGTGTTATCTCCCAGTCTGACATGCCTGCTCTACAGTATATAGTAGTGTTATCTTCCAGTCTGACATGCCTGCTCTACAGTATATAGTAGTGTTATCTCCCAGTCTGACATGCCTGCTCTACAGTATATAGTAGTGTTATCTTCCAGTCTGACATGCCTGCTCTACAGTATAGAGTAGTGTTATCTTCCAGTCTGACATGCCTGCTCTACAGTATAGAGTAGTGTTATCTACCAGTCTGACATGTCTGCTCTACAGTATATAGTAGTGTTATCTTCCAGTCTGACATGCCTGCTCTACAGTATATAGTAGTGTTATCTTCCAGTCTGGCATGCCTGCTCTACAGTATATAGTAGTGTTATCTTCCAGTCTGACATGCCTGCTCTACAGTATATAGTAGTGTTATCTTCCAGTCTGACATGCCTGCTCTACAGTATATAGTAGTGTTATCATCCAGTCTGACATGCCTGCTCTACAGTATATAGTAGTGTTATCTTCCAGTCTGACATGTCTGCTCTACAGTATATAGTAGTGTTATCATCCAGTCTGACATGCCTGCTCTACAGTATATAGTAGTGTTATCTCCCAGTCTGACATGCCTGCTCTACAGTATATAGTAGTGTTATCTTCCAGTCTGACATGCCTGCTCTACAGTATATAGTAGTGTTATCTCCCAATCTGACATGCCTGCTCTACAGTATAGAGTAGTGTTATCTTCCAGTCTGACATGCCTGCTCTACAGTATAGAGTAGTGTTATCTTCCAGTCTGACATGCCTGCTCTACAGTATATAGTAGTGTTATCTTCCAGTCTGGCATGCCTGCTCTACAGTATATAGTAGTGTTATCTTCCAGTCTGACATGCCTGCTCTACAGTATATAGTAGTGTTATCTTCCAATCTGACATGCCTGCTCTACAGTATATAGTAGTGTTATCTTCCAGTCTGACATGCCTGCTCTACAGTATATAGTAGTGTTATCTCCCAATCTGACATGCCTGCTCTACAGTATATAGTAGTGTTATCTTCCAGTCTGACACGCCTGCTCTACAGTATATAGTAGTGTTATCTTCCAATCTGACACGCCTGCTCTACAGTATATAGTAGTGTTATCTCCCAGTCTGACATGCCTGCTCTACAGTATATAGTAGTGTTATCTTCCAGTCTGACATGTCTGTTCTACAGTATATAGTAGTGTTATCTCCCAGTCTGACATGCCTGCTCTACAGTATATAGTAGTGTTATCTTCCAGTCTGACATGCCTGCTCTACAGTATATAGTAGTGTTATCTTCCAGTCTGACATGCCTGCTCTACAGTATATAGTAGTGTTATCTTCCAGTCTGACATGCCTGCTCTACAGTATATAGTAGTGTTATCTCCCAATCTGACATGTCTGCTCTACAGTATATAGTAGTGTTATCTTCCAATCTGACACGCCTGCTCCACAGTATATAGTAGTGTTATCTTCCAGTCTGACATGCCTGCTCTACTGTATATAGTAGTGTTATCTTCCAATCTGACATGTCTGCTCTACTGTATATAGTAGTGTTATCTTCCAGTCTGACATGCCTGCTCTACAGTATATAGTAGTGTTATCTCCCAGTCTGACATGTCTGCTCTACTGTATATAGTAGTGTTATCTTCCAATCTGACACGCCTGCTCTACAGTATATAGTAGTGTTATCTTCCAATCTGACATGCCTGCTCTACAGTATATAGTAGTGTTATCATCCAGTCTGACATGTCTGCTCTACAGTATATAGTAGTGTTATCTTCCAGTCTGACATGTCTGCTCTACAGTATATAGTAGTGTTATCTACCAGTCTGACATGCCTGCTCTACAGTATATAGTAGTGTTATCATCCAGTCTGACATGCCTGCTCTACAGTATATAGTAGTGTTATCTTCCAGTATGACATGCCTGCTCTACAGTATATAGTAGTGTTATCTTCCAGTCTGACATGCCTGCTCTACAGTATATAGTAGTGTTATCATCCAGTATGACATGCCTGCTCTACAGTATATAGTAGTGTTATCTTCCAATCTGACATGTCTGCGCTACAGTATATAGTAGTGTTATCTTCCAGTCTGACATGCCTGCTCTACAGTATATAGTAGTGTTATCTTCCAGTCTGACATGTCTGCTCTACAGTATATAGTAGTGTTATCTCCCAGTCTGACATGCCTGCTCTACAGTATATAGTAGTGTTATCTACCAGTCTGACATGCCTGCTCTACAGTATATAGTAGTGTTATCTTCCAGTCTGACATGTCTGCTCTACAGTATATAGTAGTGTTATCTTCCAGTCTGACATGCCTGCTCTACAGTATATAGTAGTGTTATCTCCCAGTCTGACATGCCTGCTCTACAGTATATAGTAGTGTTATCTCCCAGTCTGACATGCCTGCTCTCCAGTATATAGTAGTGTTATCTTCCAGTCTGAAATGCCTGCTCTACAGTATATAGTAGTGTTATCTTCCAGTCTGACATGCCTGCTCTACAGTATATAGTAGTGTTATCTTCCAGTCTGACATGTCTGCTCTACAGTATATAGTAGTGTTATCTTCCAATCTGACATGTCTGCGCTACAGTATATAGTAGTGTTATCTTCCAGTCTGACATGCCTGCTCTACAGTATATAGTAGTGTTATCTTCCAGTCTGACATGCCTGCTCTACAGTATATAGTAGTGTTATCTTCCAGTCTGACATGCCTGCTCTACAGTATATAGTAGTGTTATCTTCCAATCTGACATGCCTGCTCTACAGTATATAGTAGTGTTATCTTCCAATCTGACATGTCTGCTCTACAGTATATAGTAGTGTTATCTTCCAGTCTGACATGTCTGCTCTACAGTATATAGTAGTGTTATCTCCCAGTCTGACATGCCTGCTCTACAGTATATAGTAGTGTTATCTTCCAGTCTGACACGCCTGCTCTACAGTATATAGTAGTGTTATCTTCCAGTATGACATGCCTGCTCTACAGTATATAGTAGTGTTATCTTCCAGTCTGACATGCCTGCTCTACAGTATATAGTAGTGTTATCTTCCAATCTGACATGCCTGCTCTACAGTATATAGTAGTGTTATCTTCCAGTCTGACATGCCTGCTCTACAGTATATAGTAGTGTTATCTTCCAGTCTGACATGCCTGCTCTACAGTATATAGTAGTGTTATCTTCCAGTCTGACACGCCTGCTCTACAGTATATAGTAGTGTTATCTTCCAATCTGACATGCCTGCTCTACAGTATATAGTAGTGGTATCTTCCATTCTGACACGCCAGCTCTACAGTATATAGTAGTGTTATCTTCCAGTCTGACATGCCTGCTCTACAGTATATAGTAGTGTTATCTCCCAATCTGACATGCCTGCTCTACAGTATATAGTAGTGTTATCTCCCAATCTGACATGCCTGCTCTACAGTATATAGTAGTGTTATCTTCCAGTCTGACATGCCTGCTCTACAGTATATAGTAGTGTTATCTTCCAATCTGACATGCCTGCTCTACAGTATATAGTAGTGTTATCTACCAGTCTGACATGCCTGCTCTACAGTATATAGTAGTGTTATCATCCAGTCTGACACGCCTGCTCTACAGTATATAGTAGTGTTATCATCCAGTCTGACATGCCTGCTCTACAGTATATAGTAGTGTTATCTCCCAGTCTGACATGCCTGCTCTACAGTATATAGTAGTGTTATCTCCCAATCTGACATGCCTGCTCTACAGTATATAGTAGTGTTATCTTCCAGTCTGACACGCCTGCTCTACAGTATATAGTAGTGTTATCTTCCAATCTGACACGCCTGCTCTACAGTATATAGTAGTGTTATCTCCCAGTCTGACATGCCTGCTCTACAGTATATAGTAGTGTTATCTTCCAGTCTGACATGTCTGTTCTACAGTATATAGTAGTGTTATCTCCCAGTCTGACATGCCTGCTCTACAGTATATAGTAGTGTTATCTTCCAGTCTGACATGCCTGCTCTACAGTATATAGTAGTGTTATCTTCCAGTCTGACATGCCTGCTCTACAGTATATAGTAGTGTTATCTTCCAGTCTGACACGCCTGCTCTACAGTATATAGTAGTGTTATCTCCCAGTCTGACATGTCTGCTCTACAGTATATAGTAGTGTTATCTTCCAATCTGACATGTCTGCTCTACAGTATATAGTAGTGTTATCTTCCAGTCTGACATGTCTGCTCTACAGTATATAGTAGTGTTATCTTCCAGTCTGACATGCCTGCTCTACAGTATATAGTAGTGTTATCTCCCAATCTGACATGTCTGCTCTACAGTATATAGTAGTGTTATCTTCCAATCTGACACGCCTGCTCTACAGTATATAGTAGTGTTATCTTCCAGTCTGACATGCCTGCTCT
Source organism: Discoglossus pictus (assembly GCA_027410445.1). Lineage (NCBI taxonomy): Eukaryota > Metazoa > Chordata > Amphibia > Anura > Alytidae > Discoglossus > Discoglossus pictus. The sequence goes on from CM050167.1 coordinate 92,760,550, forward strand.
ACAGTATATAGTAGTGTTATCTTCCAGTCTGACATGCCTGCTCTACTGTATATAGTAGTGTTATCTTCCAGTCTGACATGCCTGCTCTACAGTATATAGTAGTGTTATCTACCAGTCTGACATGTCTGCTCTACAGTATATAGTAGTGTTATCTTCCAGTCTGACACGCCTGCTCTACAGTATATAGTAGTGTTATCTCCCAGTCTGACATGCCTGCTCTACAGTATATAGTAGTGTTATCTTCCAGTCTGACATGCCTGCTCTACAGTATATAGTAGTGTTATCTTCCAGTCTGACATGTCTGCTCTACAGTATATAGTAGTGTTATCTTCCAGTCTGACATGCCTGCTCTACAGTATATAGTAGTGTTATCTCCCAATCTGACATGTCTGCTCTACAGTATATAGTAGTGTTATCTTCCAATCTGACACGACTGCTCCACAGTATATAGTAGTGTTATCTTCCAGTCTGACATGCCTGCTCTACAGTATATAGTAGTGTTATCTTCCAGTCTGACATGCCTGCTCTACTGTATATAGTAGTGTTATCTTCCAGTCTGACATGCCTGCTCTACTGTATATAGTAGTGTTATCTTCCAGTCTGACATGCCTGCTCTACTGTATATAGTAGTGTTATCTTCCAGTCTGACATGCCTGCTCTACAGTATATAGTAGTGTTATCTTCCAATCTGACATACCTGCTCTACAGTATATAGTAGTGTTATCTTCCAGTCTGACATGCTTGCTCTACAGTATATAGTAGTGTTATCTTCCAGTCTGACATGTCTGCTCTACAGTATATAGTAGTGTTATCTTCCAGTCTGACATGTCTGCTCTACTGTATATAGTAGTGTTATCTTCCAATCTGACATGCCTGCTCTACAGTATATAGTAGTGTTATCTTCCAGTCTGACACGCCTGCTCTACAGTATATAGTAGTGTTATCTTCCAATCTGACATGCCTGCTCTACAGTATATAGTAGTGTTATCTTCCAGTCTGACATGCCTGCTCTACAGTATATAGTAGTGTTATCATCCAGTCTGACATGTCTGCTCTACAGTATATAGTAGTGTTATCTTCCAGTCTGACATGCCTGCTCTACAGTATATAGTAGTGTTATCTTCCAATCTGACATGTCTGCTCTACAGTATATAGTAGTGTTATCTTCCAGTCTGACATGCCTGCTCTACAGTATATAGTAGTGTTATCTTCCAGTCTGACATGTCTGCTCTACAGTATATAGTAGTGTTATCTTCCAGTCTGACATGCCTGCTCTACAGTATATAGTAGTGTTATCTTCCAATCTGACATGTCTGCGCTACAGTATATAGTAGTGTTATCTTCCAGTCTGACATGCCTGCTCTACAGTATATAGTAGTGTTATCTTCCAGTCTGACATGCCTGCTCTACAGTATATAGTAGTGTTATCTTCCAGTCTGACATGCCTGCTCTACAGTATATAGTAGTGTTATCTTCCAATCTGACATGCCTGCTCTACAGTATATAGTAGTGTTATCTTCCAATCTGACATGTCTGCTCTACAGTATATAGTAGTGTTATCTTCCAGTCTGACATGCCTGCTCTACAGTATATAGTAGTGTTATCTTCCAGTCTGACACGCCTGCTCTACAGTATATAGTAGTGGTATCTTCCAATCTGACATGCCTGCTCTACAGTATATAGTAGTGTTATCTTCCAGTCTGACATGCCTGCTCTACAGTATATAGTAGTGTTATCTTCCAATCTGACATGCCTGCTCTACAGTATATAGTAGTGGTATCTTCCATTCTGACACGCCTGCTCTACAGTATATAGTAGTGTTATCTTCCAGTCTGACATGCCTGCTCTACAGTATATAGTAGTGTTATCTTCCAATCTGACATGCCTGCTCTACAGTATATAGTAGTGTTATCTCCCAATCTGACATGCCTGCTCTACAGTATATAGTAGTGTTATCTTCCAGTCTGACATGCCTGCTCTACAGTATATAGTAGTGTTATCTTCCAATCTGACATGCCTGCTCTACAGTATATAGTAGTGTTATCTTCCATTCTGACACGCCAGCTCTACAGTATATAGTAGTGTTATCTTCCAGTCTGACATGCCTGCTCTACAGTATATAGTAGTGTTATCTCCCAATCTGACATGCCTGCTCTACAGTATATAGTAGTGTTATCTTCCAATCTGACATGCCTGCTCTACAGTATATAGTAGTGTTATCTTCCAGTCTGACATGCCTGCTCTACAGTATATAGTAGTGTTATCTTCCAATCTGACATGCCTGCTCTACAGTATATAGTAGTGTTATCTTCCAGTCTGACATGCCTGCTCTACAGTATATAGTAGTGTTATCTTCCAGTCTGACATGCCTGCTCTACAGTATATAGTAGTGTTATCATCCAGTCTGACATGCCTGCTCTACAGTATATAGTAGTGTTATCTTCCAGTCTGACATGCCTGCTCTACAGTATATAGTAGTGTTATCTCCAATCTGACATGCCTGCTCTACAGTATATAGTAGTGTTATCTTCCAATCTGACATGCCTGCTCTACAGTATATAGTAGTGTTATCATCCAGTCTGACATGCCTGCTCTACAGTATATAGTAGTGTTATCTTCCAGTCTGACATGCCTGCTCTACAGTATATAGTAGTGTTATCTCCCAGTCTGACATGCCTGCTCTACAGTATATAGTAGTGTTATCTACCAGTCTGACATGCCTGCTCTACAGTATATAGTAGTGTTATCTTCCAGTCTGACACGCCTGCTCTACAGTATATAGTAGTGTTATCATCCAGTCTGACATGCCTGCTCTACAGTATATAGTAGTGTTATCTTCCAGTCTGACATGCCTGCTCTACAGTATATAGTAGTGTTATCTCCAGTCTGACACTGCCCTGCTCTACAGTATATAGTAGTGTTATCATCCAGTCTGACATCGCCTGCTCTACAGTATATAGTAGTGTTATCATCCAGTCTGACATGCCTGCTCTACAGTATATAGTAGTGTTATCTCCCAGTCTGACATGCCTGCTCTACAGTATATAGTAGTGTTATCTTCCAGTCTGACACGCCTGCTCTACAGTATATAGTAGTGTTATCTCCCAGTCTGACATGCCTGCTCTACAGTATATAGTAGTGTTATCTTCCAGTCTGACACGCTTGCTCTACAGTATATAGTAGTGTTATCTTCCAGTCTGACATGCCTGCTCTACAGTATATAGTAGTGTTATCTTCCAGTCTGACATGCCTGCTCTACAGTATATAGTAGTGTTATCTTCCAGTCTGACATGCCTGCTCTACAGTATATAGTAGTGTTATCTCCAGTCTGACATGCCTGCTCTACAGTATATAGTAGTGTTATCTTCCAGTCTGACATGCCTGCTCTACAGTATATAGTAGTGTTATCTCCCAGTCTGACATGCCTGCTCTACAGTATATAGTAGTGTTATCTTCCAGTCTGACATGCCTGCTCTACAGTATATAGTAGTGTTATCTCCCAGTCTGACATGCCTGCTCTACAGTATATAGTAGTGTTATCTCCCAGTCTGACATGCCTGCTCTACAGTATATAGTAGTGTTATCTTCCAGTCTGACATGCCTGCTCTACAGTATATAGTAGTGTTATCTTCCAGTCTGACATGCCTGCTCTACAGTATATAGTAGTGTTATCTTCCAGTCTGACATGCCTGCTCTACAGTATATAGTAGTGTTATCTCCCAGTCTGACATGCCTGCTCTACAGTATATAGTAGTGTTATCTTCCCAGTCTGACATGCCTGCTCTACAGTATATAGTAGTGTTATCTTCCAGTCTGACATGCCTGCTCTACAGTATATAGTAGTGTTATCTCCCAGTCTGACATGCCTGCTCTACAGTATATAGTAGTGTTATCTCCCAGTCTGACATGCCTGCTCTACAGTATATAGTAGTGTTATCTTCCCAGTCTGACATGCCTGCTCTACAGTATATAGTAGTGTTATCTTCCAGTCTGACATGCCTGCTCTACAGTATATAGTAGTGTTATCTTCCAGTCTGACATGCCTGCTCTACAGTATATAGTAGTGTTATCTTCCAGTCTGACATGCCTGCTCTACAGTATATAGTAGTGTTATCTTCCAGTCTGACATGCCTGCTCTACAGTATATAGTAGTGTTATCTTCCAATCTGACATGCCTGCTCTACAGTATATAGTAGTGTTATCTTCCAGTCTGACATGCCTGCTCTACAGTATATAGTAGTGTTATCTTCCAGTCTGACATGCCTGCTCTACAGTATATAGTAGTGTTATCTTCCAGTCTGACATGCCTGCTCTACAGTATATAGTAGTGTTATCTTCCAATCTGACATGCCTGCTCTACAGTATATAGTAGTGTTATCTTCCAGTCTGACATGCCTGCTCTACAGTATATAGTAGTGTTATCTCCCAGTCTGACATGCCTGCTCTACAGTATATAGTAGTGTTATCTTCCAGTCTGACATGCCTGCTCTACAGTATATAGTAGTGTTATCTTCCAAGTCTGACATGCCTGCTCTACAGTATATAGTAGTGTTATCTTCCAGTCTGACATGCCTGCTCTACAGTATATAGTAGTGTTATCTTCCAGTCTGACATGCCTGCTCTACAGTATATAGTAGTGTTATCTTCCAGTCTGACATGCCTGCTCTACAGTATATAGTAGTGTTATCTTCCAGTCTGACATGCCTGCTCTACAGTATATAGTAGTGTTATCTTCCAGTCTGACATGCCTGCTCTACAGTATATAGTAGTGTTATCTTCCCAATCTGACATGCCTGCTCTACAGTATATAGTAGTGTTATCTTCCCAGTCTGACATGCCTGCTCTACAGTATATAGTAGTGTTATCTTCCAGTCTGACATGCCTGCTCTACAGTATATAGTAGTGTTATCTTCCAGTCTGACATGCCTGCTCTACAGTATATAGTAGTGTTATCTTCCAGTCTGACATGCCTGCTCTACAGTATATAGTAGTGTTATCTTCCAGTCTGACATGCCTGCTCTACAGTATATAGTAGTGTTATCTTCCAGTCTGACATGCCTGCTCTACAGTATATAGTAGTGTTATCTTCCAGTCTGACATGCCTGCTCTACAGTATATAGTAGTGTTATCTTCCAGTCTGACATGCCTGCTCTACAGTATATAGTAGTGTTATCTTCCAGTCTGACATGCCTGCTCTACAGTATATAGTAGTGTTATCTTCCAGTCTGACATGCCTGCTCTACAGTATATAGTAGTGTTATCTCCCAGTCTGACATGCCTGCTCTACAGTATATAGTAGTGTTATCTTCCAGTCTGACATGCCTGCTCTACAGTATATAGTAGTGTTATCTCCAGTCTGACATGCCTGCTCTACAGTATATAGTAGTGTTATCTTCCAGTCTGACATGCCTGCTCTACAGTATATAGTAGTGTTATCTCCCAGTCTGACATGCCTGCTCTACAGTATATAGTAGTGTTATCTTCCAGTCTGACATGCCTGCTCTACAGTATATAGTAGTGTTATCTTCCAGTCTGACATGCCTGCTCTACAGTATATAGTAGTGTTATCTTCCAGTCTGACATGCCTGCTCTACAGTATATAGTAGTGTTATCTTCCAGTCTGACATGCCTGCTCTACAGTATATAGTAGTGTTATCTTCCCAGTCTGACATGCCTGCTCTACAGTATATAGTAGTGTTATCTTCCAGTCTGACATGCCTGCTCTACAGTATATAGTAGTGTTATCTTCCAGTCTGACATGCCTGCTCTACAGTATATAGTAGTGTTATCTTCCAGTCTGACATGCCTGCTCTACAGTATATAGTAGTGTTATCTTCCAGTCTGACATGCCTGCTCTACAGTATATAGTAGTGTTATCTTCCAGTCTGACATGCCTGCTCTACAGTATATAGTAGTGTTATCTTCCAATCTGACATGCCTGCTCTACAGTATATAGTAGTGTTATCTTCCAGTCTGACATGCCTGCTCTACAGTATATAGTAGTGTTATCTTCCAGTCTGACATGCCTGCTCTACAGTATATAGTAGTGTTATCTTCCAGTCTGACATGTCTGCTCTACAGTATATAGTAGTGTTATCTTCCAGTCTGACATGCCTGCTCTACAGTATATAGTAGTGTTATCTTCCAGTCTGACATGCCTGCTCTACAGTATATAGTAGTGTTATCTTCCAGTCTGACATGCCTGCTCTACAGTATATAGTAGTGTTATCTTCCAGTCTGACATGCCTGCTCTACAGTATATAGTAGTGTTATCTTCCAATCTGACATGCCTGCTCTACAGTATATAGTAGTGTTATCTTCCAGTCTGACATGCCTGCTCTACAGTATATAGTAGTGTTATCTCCAGTCTGACATGCCTGCTCTACAGTATATAGTAGTGTTATCTTCCAGTCTGACATGCCTGCTCTACAGTATATAGTAGTGTTATCTTCCAGTCTGACATGCCTGCTCTACAGTATATAGTAGTGTTATCTCCAGTCTGACATGCCTGCTCTACAGTATATAGTAGTGTTATCTCCAGTCTGACATGCCTGCTCTACAGTATATAGTAGTGTTATCTTCCAGTCTGACATGCCTGCTCTACAGTATATAGTAGTGTTATCTTCCAATCTGACATGCCTGCTCTACAGTATATAGTAGTGTTATCTCCAGTCTGACATGCCTGCTCTACAGTATATAGTAGTGTTATCTCCCAGTCTGACATGCCTGCTCTACAGTATATAGTAGTGTTATCTTCCAGTCTGACATGCCTGCTCTACAGTATATAGTAGTGTTATCTTCCAGTCTGACATGCCTGCTCTACAGTATATAGTAGTGTTATCTTCCAGTCTGACATGCCTGCTCTACAGTATATAGTAGTGTTATCTTCCAGTCTGACATGCCTGCTCTACAGTATATAGTAGTGTTATCTTCCAGTCTGACATGACTGCTCTACAGTATATAGTAGTGTTATCTTCCAGTCTGACATGCCTGCTCTACAGTATATAGTAGTGTTATCTTCCAGTCTGACATGCCTGCTCTACAGTATATAGTAGTGTTATCTTCCAGTCTGACATGCCTGCTCTACAGTATATAGTAGTGTTATCTTCCAGTCTGACATGCCTGCTCTACAGTATATAGTAGTGTTATCTTCCAGTCTGACATGCCTGCTCTACAGTATATAGTAGTGTTATCTACCAGTCTGACATGCCTGCTCTACAGTATATAGTAGTGTTATCTTCCAGTCTGACATGCCTGCTCTACAGTATATAGTAGTGTTATCTTCCAGTCTGACATGCCTGCTCTACAGTATATAGTAGTGTTATCTTCCAGTCTGACATGCCTGCTCTACAGTATATAGTAGTGTTATCTTCCAGTCTGACATGCCTGCTCTACAGTATATAGTAGTGTTATCTTCCAGTCTGACATGTCTGCTCTACAGTATATAGTAGTGTTATCTTCCAGTCTGACATGCCTGCTCTACAGTATATAGTAGTGTTATCTTCCAGTCTGACATGCCTGCTCTACAGTATATAGTAGTGTTATCTTCCAGTCTGACATGCCTGCTCTACAGTATATAGTAGTGTTATCTTCCAGTCTGACATGCCTGCTCTACAGTATATAGTAGTGTTATCTTCCAGTCTGACATGTCTGCTCTACAGTATATAGTAGTGTTATCTTCCAGTCTGACATGCCTGCTCTACAGTATATAGTAGTGTTATCTTCCAGTCTGACATGCCTGCTCTACAGTATATAGTAGTGTTATCTTCCAGTCTGACATGTCTGCTCTACAGTATATAGTAGTGTTATCTTCCAGTCTGACATGCCTGCTCTACAGTATATAGTAGTGTTATCTTCCAGTCTGACATGCCTGCTCTACAGTATATAGTAGTGTTATCTTCCAGTCTGACATGCCTGCTCTACAGTATATAGTAGTGTTATCTTCCAGTCTGACATGCCTGCTCTACAGTATATAGTAGTGTTATCTTCCAGTCTGACACGCCTGCTCTACAGTATATAGTAGTGTTATCTTCCAGTCTGACATGCCTGCTCTACAGTATATAGTAGTGTTATCTCCCAGTCTGACATGCCTGCTCTACAGTATATAGTAGTGTTATCTTCCAGTCTGACATGCCTGCTCTACAGTATATAGTAGTGTTATCTTCCAGTCTGACATGCCTGCTCTACAGTATATAGTAGTGTTATCTTCCAGTCTGACATGCCTGCTCTACAGTATATAGTAGTGTTATCTTCCAGTCTGACATGCCTGCTCTACAGTATATAGTAGTGTTATCTTCCAGTCTGACATGTCTGCTCTACAGTATATAGTAGTGTTATCTTCCAGTCTGACATGCCTGCTCTACAGTATATAGTAGTGTTATCTTCCAGTCTGACATGCCTGCTCTACAGTATATAGTAGTGTTATCTTCCAGTCTGACATGCCTGCTCTACAGTATATAGTAGTGTTATCTTCCAGTCTGACATGCCTGCTCTACAGTATATAGTAGTGTTATCTTCCAGTCTGACATGCCTGCTCTACAGTATATAGTAGTGTTATCTCCCAGTCTGACATGCCTGCTCTACAGTATATAGTAGTGTTATCTTCCAGTCTGACATGCCTGCTCTACAGTATATAGTAGTGTTATCTTCCAGTCTGACATGCCTGCTCTACAGTATATAGTAGTGTTATCTTCCCAGTCTGACATGTCCTGCTCTACAGTATATAGTAGTGTTATCTTCCAGTCTGACATGCCTGCTCTACAGTATATAGTAGTGTTATCTTCCAGTCTGACATGCCTGCTCTACAGTATATAGTAGTGTTATCTTCCAGTCTGACATGCCTGCTCTACAGTATATAGTAGTGTTATCTCCCAGTCTGACATGTCTGCTCTACAGTATATAGTAGTGTTATCTTCCAGTCTGACATGTCTGCTCTACAGTATATAGTAGTGTTATCTCCCAGTCTGACATGCCTGCTCTACAGTATATAGTAGTGTTATCTCCCAATCTGACATGCCTGCTCTACAGTATATAGTAGTGTTATCTTCCAGTCTGACATGCCTGCTCTACAGTATATAGTAGTGTTATCTTCCCAGTCTGACATGCCTGCCTCTACAGTATATAGTAGTGTTATCTTCCAGTCTGACATGCCTGCTCTACAGTATATAGTAGTGTTATCTTCCAGTCTGACATGCCTGCTCTACAGTATATAGTAGTGTTATCTTCCAGTCTGACATGCCTGCTCTACAGTATATAGTAGTGTTATCTCCAGTCTGACATGCCTGCTCTACAGTATATAGTAGTGTTATCTTCCAGTCTGACATGCCTGCTCTACAGTATATAGTAGTGTTATCTTCCAGTCTGACATGCCTGCTCTACAGTATATAGTAGTGTTATCTTCCAGTCTGACATGCCTGCTCTACAGTATATAGTAGTGTTATCTCCCAATCTGACATGCCTGCTCTACAGTATATAGTAGTGTTATCTCCCAGTCTGACATGCCTGCTCTACAGTATATAGTAGTGTTATCTTCCAGTCTGACATGCCTGCTCTACAGTATATAGTAGTGTTATCTTCCAGTCTGACATGCCTGCTCTACAGTATATAGTAGTGTTATCTTCCAGTCTGACATGCCTGCTCTACAGTATATAGTAGTGTTATCTTCCAGTCTGACATGCCTGCTCTACAGTATATAGTAGTGTTATCTCCCAATCTGACATGCCTGCTCTACAGTATATAGTAGTGTTATCTCCAGTCTGACATGCCTGCTCTACAGTATATAGTAGTGTTATCTTCCAGTCTGACATGCCTGCTCTACAGTATATAGTAGTGTTATCTTCCAGTCTGACATGCCTGCTCTACAGTATATAGTAGTGTTATCTTCCAGTCTGACATGCCTGCTCTACAGTATATAGTAGTGTTATCTTCCAGTCTGACATGCCTGCTCTACAGTATATAGTAGTGTTATCTTCCAGTCTGACATGCCTGCTCTACAGTATATAGTAGTGTTATCTTCCAGTCTGACATGCCTGCTCTACAGTATATAGTAGTGTTATCTTCCAGTCTGACATGCCTGCTCTACAGTATATAGTAGTGTTATCTTCCAGTCTGACATGCCTGCTCTACAGTATATAGTAGTGTTATCTTCCAGTCTGACATGCCTGCTCTACAGTATATAGTAGTGTTATCTTCCAGTCTGACATGACTGATCTACAGTATATAGTAGTGTTATCTTCCAGTCTGACATGCCCTGCTCTACAGTATATAGTAGTGTTATCTTC